>BSBM01000915.1:2400000-3000000 GCA_027924585.1 Larix kaempferi | reverse complement strand
ATCGGGTAGTGTAGATAGAAGAAAAGTAAGTGGTGAGGGCGTGAAGTTCGGATACTCTGGTTGAGAGTACCTCTACTTATGGAACGATGTCCTCAGCTCGAGAGTGACATTCATGCTGAGAGATGGACGAGTATGGCATGTCTAAGGCTAGGAGGAATGTGGTCTTGTTGAATCCAGTTGCATTCTTTGAGATAAGTATTTGCTTATGTATTATTTATTTTATTTTATTATGCATATGTGTCATGGAGAATAACTTGATCTATGTTTATGTTTATGGATGTTATGCTAGCACTTGAATGTCAGGTGGACGGTCCTCATGTTGTTATGTATATGGATTATTATGTTAATAGTTGAATGTAGGTGGATGGCCTTCATGCGATATGAATCCTGGATTGTGAAGAACCATCTCTATCTTGTCTATATTCTCTAACTTCTCTATTTTGTCATAACTAGATGGTTGCAGATGGCAGCCATAATTTCTTATTTATCTCATACTTAGATGGATGTAAATGGTATCCATAAGATTAATTTGTAATATGCTCAGATGGCTGTAAATGGCAGCCATAAGAACCGAATTGTAATTTGTTTAGATGGTTGTAAATGGAAGCCACAAGATCTGATTTGTTTTAGTCTTAGATGGATGTAGATGACAACCATAAAATCTGAATGTATTAGTGATTAATGGCTAGAGGGAGGGGAAACCATGAAATATGAGTGAATGATGTGGATGGTAGCCTTTGTGTCCGTGTCTCTTATGGTTCATGTGGTTGTTAATTCTCACTATCTAACCATATATTTATCACACACGTAACATACTAATAATATAACCTCATGTGAAAGACAATCACAACACACTAGAATGACAACAATTGATTACTTACAATCATGCTATCTTGCACATAGGCTAAGCATATGTCCTTAACCATTGTACGAACATTGGCTATGTCTACCATCATGTTTTACTCATACACATTCAATGTAGCAAGTACAACATATTTACCTTACACAGTTGGTCCTTTAGGAAAGGGAATGTTCTCATATGCTTGCATTACATTTAATAAGGCTGAATGTTTTAATATATTGGCTTTTGGCATGTTGTCCTAGTTGTAGATACCTTATTCCATTGTGCATTACCCTTAATCAACCTTCCCTTGGATTCATAGTGTCTCTGGCATTGGATTTGGGGTCAGGCACACCACAGAGTGGTATCAAAGCTTAGGTTCCAACTCTAAGACTATTAGGCCTTCCATAGATTTTCAACTTAGTATATTTTGGAATGTATGATGTAAATAGAAGAGTAGTATGAATGATTAATGAAAATATACTGGTATGCAGACTGTTAATGGTGATTGGCATTGAACACATTGTAGACTCCAGTTATGTTAGTTTATGAATGAGCAAGTAGTGATTTATTGAATTAGAATTTTGAAGTCTAATCAAAGCATTGAAGAGTAAGAAGTTAGTAAGTATGTTAAAAATATCAGATATGGAAGAAGGGAAGATGTCATACATCCCCAAAGAAGAGTTTAATGAGATCATTGGGAAAAGTCCTGAAAAAGGGAGAAGCAAGGACAAATGGACACCAAGGAAGCATTGAACCCTTGAGTTTGGAAGACTCGGTAAGAAGTTTGAAGATGGAAGTAAGAACTTGTAGAAAAGATAATGAAAGGATCATCTACACTCAAGAAAGAATCATGCATAGTCTGAAGCAATTGCAAGGAGATTGGATGTCACGTCCCCTTCCATCCTACCAGCTAGATGGAGGATCGTGAGGTTAAACCGGGCATCTAGCCCCATATCCATTCATTAAACAAGCATTCAAATGAAAATGAAAATATATATATACAAGTATATGTTTATACAATGGAAACACAACGGAAGTTAAGTAAATGCTGTTGATATCTATCATACATTCAAGACTCTGTAACAGCCAATTAAAGACCTTTGCAGATTTATAAAAGATCATATGGAATAGCATAAACTCGTAAGAACACAGTGGAAGTAAATTCATTTACACCATCACCCTACATTCAGATATCCATCAATTAAATCTTTGCAAGAATATACAGGAGAATACTTATCTCAATAAGGCAGTCCCAAGCAACTAGCTATGCAACTGCAACGTTCCACCCAACCATAGGCCATTGTGCTCCTCAATCTCTCAGCACCACTGCCACCCCCGAGCTGGGCATGATCTCTACAAGGAACCAGGGAACAACAGACTCACACATAGCCAAGCATACACCAAGATGAGCCAAGCCAATCTGCGATTGGGTTTATCAGGCTGCTAGGACATGGAAGGGAAGAATTGCTAAGCTAGTGAGCTCCAGCACAGAGCCAGGGATAACCTTGAAAGATCTATCTAGCTTGGCACCCACAATACCTACACACCCAGCACAAGGAAGTATTCTTTTCACTGCTGTACAGTCCCTCAAGCCATACCTTCCCTATCTAGTGCTCTCAGGGTATGCATAAAAGAGTAACCAAAGCCCTCTTGATCTTCTTGAGAGGTTGTCTCCCCCACTAGGTTTATCAAGCCACTTCTATCCACTACCACTCCAAAACTTCAATTCACAGGTTCAAACCAAAAACGAGGATGCACACAACAGCAGAACACCATTATGGGGCAAGATAAAACTTTTTTACAGTGAGATGCATGAGATGGGTTTTCAGCTAACTCAGAAAAACGTGGGAACCCATAAAAACGAAATGGGAAGTTGGGAAACAACCCAGGGAAGCCAAATCCGTTTTTAGAAAAACGTCCTTGGGCATTCAGGGGCAAAAACGACCTCCATACAGTCCCCAAAACGTGGCTCTTCTCCCCCAGGCTGCTATATATGCAAAAACGAACTTCCAGGCATGGAAAAATGCAGGATTTGGATGAAAAACGTGTAGGGAAAGGCCTAGCTAGCTCCAACTGCGTGAATGAGTGAAGACTGCCTGTTCACAATGGCTTTGGGCACCATTTCGTGGGTGTTCCCTTGCTCAACAAGCAAAAACACGAATTTCTAAGTTGATGGCTTGCCCATGCACGAAATTGGCTGCCATACTTCTTCATTTCCAAGGCATTAACTGCCTTAACCAATTTCTTGGAAGAATTAAATGATTGGGTGCATGAGACAAAATGGGTAGTTGGTGGTTTTATGGGTTTCCCCATTGACACATGGATTAACATCATTGGCTCAAAGGTTTAAATAATTTCCCTCCCTTTCCCTTGTAGAATTATGCCCCATCTCTTTTGTTGCATTGCATAGCTAGTTGTGGGTATTTTTCATTAACATTCGTATTTACATGATGTCTTATTTACATCGTGCCCATCTAGCACAAGAACCATAGGCATCTATTTCTTTAATTGCCGATACATAAAACGCTAAATCAATGGTGGGGCCTTGGCCTTGAGCTCCTCACCACGATTAAGTAACAATATTTACATCATTTACGATTTAATGCGAAGGGGTCAAAATGGGGACGTGACATACCCCTCCCCTTACATTAGCACTGTCCTCAGTGCTCATCAAAATTGAACAAAAATGGATATGCCACCCTCATGGCATCCTCCAGCTCCCATGTAGCCTCATCGGGACCGTAGTGCTTCCATTGCACCTTTACCTGTCCGATGGCTCGGTTCCGGAGCAATGTTACTTTCCTGTCTAGGATGCGCAATGGATCGGTTTGAAATTCTCCCTCGGGTTCCACCTGGATCACATCCCAATTAATCACATGGTTAGGATCATGTACATATTTCTTTAGCAAAGAGACATGAAAAACATTATGAGCTTTAGTGCTAGCAGGAAATGCAAGTCTATATGCAACTGGCCCTATTCTTTCAAGCACTTCAAATGGTCCGCAATATCTAGGTGATAGCTTGGCACAACTCCCAAGCTTCAAGGAACTCTTCCTTGATATCACTCTAAGATATACATGATCCCCAACATTGAATTCCCTATGCATTCTATGTTTATCTGCATAGCTTTTGTGTCTATCCTGGGCTGCTTTCAAATTTTGTCGGATCCTTGCAACCTCTTGTTCCATTTCCTTAAGCAATTCTGGCCCAAGTACAATTCGGTTCACTGGATTGTCCCAAGTCACTGGTGTCCTGCACCTTCTGCCGTACAAAGCCTCATACGGACTCATTCCCAATGATTCTTGATGCCCATTATTATATGCAAACTCTACCAGGTGTAGATAATCCTCCCACTTGGATGGCTTGCCCATTACATACATGCGAAGCATGTCTTCAAGCACCTGGTTTACTCTTTCTGTTTGCCCGTCTGTTTGAGGATGGTACGCGGTGCTAAAGTTCAACTGTGTACCCAAATATGCAAAGAGACCTTTCCAAAAATTGGAAGTGAACTTGGTATCCCTGTCAGAAATTATTGCCTTAGGCAACCCATGTAATCTGAAAATTTCCTTCATGAAAATATTTGCAATGGCATTGGCTTTATGTGTGGACTTAACCGGTATGAAATGTGCTGCCTTTGTTAACTTGTCCACCACAACCATGATGGAATCATGTTGTCTCTTATTCATTGGCAATCCTGTAATAAAATCCATGGAAATTATTTCCCATTTCCATTCTGGAATTGGCACTGGGTGCAATAAACCTGCTGGGTGTTGGTGTTCAACCTTCACCTGCTGACATTCCATGCACTTAGAGATGTATTCAGGGACATCCTTCTTCATGCCTGGCCAGAAATAATATTTTCTTGCTGTAGCAATTGTTTTCTGATATCCTGGGTGACCAGCGTATGGAGCTTTATGGATCTCATCCATAACCATTCTCCTTAAATCTGCCGCATTTGGAATATAGACTCTATTCTTATAAGTAAGAAGTCCGCCTTCTTCCAAGTGACAGCCTTCATTCTTCTTTCCAAGGTCTTGCTGCTGCAATTTGTCCTTTATCTGCTCATACACTTCATCCTCAACCATATGGTTAACAATCTACTGCTTCAAATCTGGTTGGCAAGTACTGAGCGCTGACACATGCATTTCATGTGCCTTCCTGCTGAGTGCATCGGCCACCTTGTTTTCTTTCCCTTTTATGTGTTTGATCTCAAAATCGAATTCACACAAAAACTCCAACCATCTAGCTTTCCTAGCATTTAAAGTTGGTTGATCGAACAAGTATTTCAGTCCACAATGGTCTGTCCTTAACTCAAATTTTCTTCCCATTAAGTAATGCCTCCACATCTTTAAAGCATGTACTATGGCTGCAAGCTCTATATCATGAGTAGCGTAGTTCTTCTCATGCTCCTTCAACTTTCTTGACTCATAGCATATCACGTGGTTGTCTTGCATAAGAACTCCTCCAAGTCCTTGATTGCATGCGTCGGTACACACCACAAAGTCTTTTTCCGGGTCTGCAATCTTCAAAATTGGTGCACTTGTAAGAAGATTCTTCAACCGTTGAAAACTTTCCTCACATCTTGGTGACCATTCAAACTTTATCCCCTTCTTTTGCAAAGAAGTGATCGGGTTTGCAACCTTGGAGAATCCTTCGATAAATCTCCTGTAGTAACCATCAAGGCCCATAAAAGATCTCACATCAGTCACATTCCTTGGTGTTGGCCAATTCATAATGGTTTCAATCTTCTCAGGGTCTACGGATATTCCTTCGTCGGATATGATGTGACCCAAATAATGAATTCTATCTTTATAAAAGTCACATTTACTCAACTTTGCATACAGCTTATGCTCCCTTAGTAATTGCATTGTCATTCTCAAATGTTCTTGATGCTCTTCTTCATTCTTAGAATAGATGAGAATGTCGTCTAGGAATACAAGAACAAACTCATCCAAATACTTGCTAAAAACATTATTCATGAGACACATGAATGTAGCTGGTGCATTTGTAAGACCGAATGGTACCACTACAAACTCATAGTGTCCATACCTTGTTCTAAAGGCTGTCTTATGAATGTCTTCTTCTTTGGTTCTTACCTGATGGTAACCAGACCTCAAGTCAATCTTTGAAAATACCTTTGCTCCTCTCATTTGATCAAAAAGGCCATCAATTCGGGGCAATGGGTATTTGTTCTTCACCGTGACTTTGTTCAATTGTCTGTAGTCAATACATAACCTGAGTGTTCCATCTTTCTTTTTCACAAATAGAATAGGTGCTCCCCACGGGGACACACTTGGCCTAATATATTTCTTTTCCAGCAACTCTTGTAATTGCATTTTCAGTTCTAGCAATTCTGGTGTACTCATCCTGTAGGGTGTCTTAGACACTGGTGCCGCTCCTAACACAAGTTCAATTGTAAAGTCAATGTCTCTCTTTGGAGGGAGTCCTAGAATCTCATCGGGAAAAACATCCCTGAATTCTTGCAATACATGATAGTCCTCCAATTTAAGAGTTTCATTCTCTGCTGCCTCTAAAATGTGGGCTACATACAGTTGACATCCCTTCCTATAGAACTTCTTCAGCTGCATGGTTGAAACCTGTCTGACGGAAGTCATCTTTGGAATGCCTCTTACAACCCTCGGGTTTCCTTCTTCGTCCATGCATTCAAATGTCTTATTGTAGCAGTCAATTTTAACCCGGTGTGCTTCTAACCAATCCATTCCAATGAGAATATCATAGGAGCCCAGTGGCAAAATATTCAGATCTGCATAAGTGAATAGCCCATCCATCTCTAATGGACATTTCTCTACTATTTCACTAACTTTTCTCTTGGTTCCAGTGGCTAGTTGAACTAACCATGATTTACTATGCTTTAATTTCTTGAAAGCACAAATCTCAACAATTCTAGGAGTGACATAACTGTGAGTAGATCCAGGATCAATCAAAATAGAAACAGATTGCTTAGCAATCTTACCTTCAACTTCAACCACAGTTGATTGATGATCTGCCTGGAGGTCTTCTACTGCTGCATAGATTCTAGGGATTGCTCTCGCCACTTGACCCACAGTTCCAGCTCCTTGGATGTTGTGAACTTGATTCGCATTCCCATTCCGATGTGGACAGTTCCTAAGCATGTGGTCTCCTCCACAACCCCAACATTGAAGTGGTTCTCTTGGCTCCTTTGGGTCTCTTGGTTTGTCTCCCATCATCCTGGTTGGCTTAGTCACAACCTGTGATGGCTGCCTTTGCTGATTCCTGAATTGAGGAGGCTTGAACCCCTTCTTCCTTTGATCAAACTTCTCATTTCTCTTATCCTTCCACGCCTTATGGAATTCTGGTTTGCTTCTGTTTTGATTAAAGCAATACTTGGCCTTTCTTATGGCCTCCTCTAGAGTTCGAGGTTCACCAAACTCAATTCTATCTTTATACGACTGGGGCAGTCCACTTAGGAAACGCTGAATTTTGACCTTATCATCTCGAATATACTTGACATACCTCAGCAGCTCCAAGAACTTGTTTGCATATTCTTCCAGGGTCGATTGTCCCAATCTCAGCTCATGGAACTCTTTGATCTTATCATCATAGTACCTATCGGAGAGGTACTTCTGCTTGAAGTATTTCTTGAACTGCTTCCACACAATCTTTCTTTCATTGATCTTCTTCACTTGCCTGGTGTGTTCCCACCATATAGATGCTCTTCCATTCAAGTTGAAGATGGCTACCCTTGCCTTCATATTTCCCGAGTAGTCTTGGACTTGGAAATACTTTCTCATCCCAAGAAGCCAAGCCTCACCTTCTTGACCGGACTTTATCTCTCCATCAAATGTAGGAGGTTTTTCCTTCTTAAATTCCCCATGTGAATTGTTCTTGTAGTGCTTCTTCCTCTTACTCATGTGAGATGAAGAGCTTGAACCCTCAATGGATTCTTTAGAGTCAGATGATTCATTAGAAGATATTTCTGGAGTATATGTTATGTCTGTAGAAACTCTTCTTGGGCTACTGGCCCTCTTACGGGAATTTCTTCTAGAGCTACTTCCACCCCTTTCTGGATTTGATATCTGATGCCCAGAGTTTATTTGCCTTTGGATGTCTGTCAAACTCTGTAGCATGGTTGCATTCAGCTGATTTTGTTCTTCCTGAGCTTTAATCATCCTTTCATTATCTTCCCTACAGCTTTGCAACTCCACCCTTAGGCTTCTCATGGTGGCTGCAACATCTGGTGGGGTCTCTTGATTTCTTCTCCCATTAGATTCTGTCTCAGCATTCTCGACCTGTATGTTTTCCCCCATGGCATCTGTCTCAGGTTCATAGGGATCCTGTGCATCATTCATGATGTTCATTTTCTTGGCCCAACCAAGATCCAAAATTCTCTGACTGTATTATTTAGAGTGCTACCCTGCTGTAACTGTGACTCTCGGAAATGTGTTCATCAGCACAATTGTTAGCTGTATTATATTCTCAGAATTCATAACTTACTTCATGCACGTGGAAAAATGCCATACTGACAATTCGTCAAATCACAACAACGACATATGAGGGAAAAAAGAAAAAGGGGGTCAAGGGGTGAAATCCTGCCGCAATGGGCATTTCATTGAATGCACCCGCAACTGCGGGGCGGTTGGCTATAGGCTTCCACAGTTGCGGGCCGGTCGACTGTAGGCTTCCGCAATTGCGGGCCGGTTGACTGAAGCCCTCCGCAATTGCGGGGCAGCTGGCGAAATGCTTCCACAACTGCGGGCTGGTTCGGCGACGGCTTCCGCAATTGCGGAGCAGTTCGCCGAACGCTTCCGCAATGGCGGGGCGATTTTCCGAGCGGAGCCATTCGGCGAAGGCTTCCGCACTTGCGGAGCCATTCGGCGAATGCTCCCGCAATTGCGGAGCCATTCGGCGAAGGCTTCCGCAATACCGGAGCCGTTCGCGGAATGCTTCCGCCGGAATGCTTCCCCGATTTCGGGTGTTTTTTTCGGAATGATTTGGCGAAGTCTTCCGCAGTTGCGGAACGATTCGCCAAAGTCTTCCGCAGTTGCGGAACGATTCGGAGAAGTCTTCCGCAGTTGCGGAATGATTCGCCGAAGTCTTCCGCAACTTCGAAACGACTCGCCGAACTCTTCCGCGTTTCGGAACGATTCGCGGAATCCTTCCGAAATTTCGGAAGAGAATTCCTTCCGCAATTTCGGAAGAGTATTCCTTCCGAAAAATTCCGATACTTAGAAAATTTTTCACTTTAAAAACATTTTTCTCCGCTGTTTCGGAGCCATTGGCTGAATTCTTCCGCAATTGCGGGAAGGTTCGCGGAACTCTTCCGCAATTGCGGGAAGGTTCGCGGAACTCTTCCGCAATTGCAGGAAGGTTCACGGAACCTTTCCGCAGTTTCGGGAGGACTCCCCGAAACAGACTCAAAATCAAAATTTCCAGAAACAGGATTAAAACGAAAATTTCCAAAAATTCTAAGGAAAAATTCAAAATCTTCCCTCCTAATTGCTATCAGATTTCGCCCATAGAGGCCCAATGCTGCAACGCAGCTCTGATACCATTCTGTCATGTCCCCTTCCATCCTACCAGCTAGATGGAGAGGATCGTGAGGTTAAACCGGGCATCTAGCCCCATATCCATTCATTAAACAAGCATTCAAATGAAAATGAAAATATATATATACAAGTATATGTTTATACAATGGAAACACAACGAAAGTTAAGTAAATGCTGTTGATATCTATCATACATTCAAGACTCTGTAACATCCAATTAAAGACCTTTGCAGATTTATAAAAGATCATATGGAATTGCATAAACTCGTAAGAACACAGCGGAAGTAAATTCTTTTACACCATCACCCTACATTCAGAAATCCATCAATTAAATCTTTGCAAGAATATATAGGAGAATACTTATCTCAATAAGGTAGTCCCAAGCAACTGGCTATGCAACTGCAACGTTCCACCCAACCATAGGCCAGTGTGCTCCTCAATCTCTCAGCACCACTGCCACCCCCGAGCTGGGCATGATCTCTACAAGGAACCAGGGAACAGCAGACTCACACATAGCCAAGCATACACCAAGATGAGCCAAGCCAATCTGCGATTGGGTTTATCAGGCTGCTAGGACATGGAAGGGAAGAATTGCTAAGCTAGTGAGCTCCAGCACAGAGCCAGGGATAACCTTGCAAGATCTATCTAGCTTGGCACCCACAATACCTACACACCCAGCACAAGGAAGTATTCTTTTCACTGCTGTACAGTCCCTCAAGCCATACCTTCCCTATCTAGTGCTCTCAGGGTATGCATAGAAGAGTAACCAAAGCCCTCTTGATCTTCTTGAGAGGTTGTCTCCCCCACTAGGTTTATCAAGCCACTTCTATCCACTACCACTCCAAAACTTCAATTCACAGGTTCAAACCAAAAACGAGGATGCACACAATAGCAGAACACCATTATGGGGCAAGATAAAACGTTTTTACAGTGAGATGCATGAGATGGGTTTTTAGCTAACTCAGAAAAACGTGGGAACCCACAAAAACGAAATGGGAAGTTGGGAAACAACCCAGGGAAGCCAAATCCGTTTTTAGAAAAACGTCCTTGGGCATTCAGGGGCAAAAACGACCTCCATACAGTCCCCAAAACGTGGCTCTTCTCCCCCAGGCTGTTATATATGCAAAAACGAACTTCCAGGCATGGAAAAATGCAGGATTTGGATGAAAAACGTGTAGGGAAAGGCCCATCTAGCTCCAACTACGTGAATGAGTGAAGACTGCCTGTTCACAATGGCTTTGGGCACCATTTCTTGGGTGTTCCCTTGCTCAACAAGCAAAAACACGAATTTCTAAGTTGATGGCTTGCCCATGCACGAAATTGGCTGCCATACTTCTTCATTTCCAAGGAATTAACTGCCTTAACCAATTTATTGGAAGAATTAAATGATTGGGTGCATGAGACAAAATGGGTAGTTGGTTGTTTTATGGGTTTCCCCATTGACACATGGATTAACACCATTGGCTCAAAGTTTTAAATAATTTCCCTCCCTTTCCCTTGTAGAATCATGCCCCATCTCTTTTGTTGCATTGCATAGCTAGTTGTGGGTATTTTTCATTAACATTCGTATTTACATGATGTCTTATTTACATCGTGCCCATCTAGCACAAGAACCATAGGCATCTATTTCTTTAATTGCCGATACATAAAACGCTAAATCAATGGTGGGGCCTTGGCCTTGAGCTCCTCACCACGATTAAGTAACAATATTTACATCATTTACGATTTAATGCGAAGGGGTCAAAATGGGGACGTGACATTGGAGAACCAAACCAAGAAGCAATGTGCCAAGGAGAGATTATGAGAGGTCTAGATCATTGTTGGGCACTATTTTTGACCCCTTTTTGCCTCTTAGATAACCTTCATTTCCTTCATAAAACCTCCATTTTGAGTAGAAAGCCTTAAAGTTCATCTATAAACCTTGGTCAAAGAGGTATAATGTCATTTGCTTATTAATAAATTGAGTTTTGTGTTTTTTAGGCATTTTAACTAGGATTTTTACTTAGACTACGGGATGTACTAACTTCCCGTATTACCTCCAAAGTTGAGTAATTGCAGGGCAGTTAGGAGGGAAACGGAAGATCAAGAATGGATCCTTAATGTCCACAGATGGATGAACATCCAACAGTCAGGTGAAGTGGCCTGTGCAGATGTCGAGTCAATCAGAGTCAAAGGTGGCCACCTGTTCTGCGTTCAACACAAAAGAAGGAACAATGCTGATTTTGTGGAACTCCACGATTCTGAAAATGATCTCGATTAGCTCTTAGCATTAATTAGATGCAGGTTTATAGCAATTACAGTTTGATTTAGAATTTGTATAAATCATTTGCAAGACAATGAGAAAGATAATCACGATTTTGAAGAGGAACGCACTTGTGCTTCCAAACTGCGTGGTATCTCTGTGTAAAACAATTCTGGTGAATGAATACAAAGCTTTAGTTCTGTGAAATCTTTCATTGTGTGTTGAGAAAGGCTTTGGAGGGCCCCCATCGTCGAACTCTCACACTTTCCTGTTGCCGGTAGATCGATTTGGATGTTGCAGCGATTTACTTCTGGTGTTAGCTATCTAAATCGTGTTAATGGTATGCATTTTATTGTAATTTCCAGTTTATAAATCGTAGAACAAGTTTAGTCAAGTTTTAAATCGATTCTAAAGATGCTCTGTTTCTTTCATTTACGGTTTGAATTACAAATTCTGTCACACTATATATCACTGGCAATATTGGATAAACGTTGTTCTTCACTGGTTAAATGCTAAGGATATCAAATGGTTCAGACCACGACCTCTGTGTATTGTTCACTGCTATTTATTTGATAGTGAAATGGTAAAAAGACATTTACAAATTATGAACACTGTCTTGTAAGAGAAATTGATTGGTAATTGTCTTTCAGCGCTGGTAGAATTTTGCAGTTTAATCCTAGGGTTTATAAATTTGTTGTTTAATTAATTTTTACCTCATTCTTTTATGCTTTCACAAATCAATTACTGTATGCTTAAAAAGGAAACAATGAAATTACCCTTGTAAGAGGATTTTGTCTCTGTGAGCTACAGTATCTTAGTTTCTGTCAGTAGATTTAATTACAGATAGCTAAATTCTAAATGAGTCCAGCTTCTCTGTCCTAAACTTGGATGTGTCTCGAAGCTCACAAACCCGGATTGATTTTAAATTCAAGTTCTGATTAACACTGATAGATCAGAGCCCAACATTTTGGCGCCGTTGCCGGGGAGGCATTGTAGAAGCAGGCTTAGAAACTTTAGTTTTCTGATAAAAACAAAACTTTCAAACAAAAATATAGATTAGATTTCACTTTTATGTTTAGACTAAGGGACGAGAAAGGAAGATTTATTAAAAACCCCCCAAAAACAGAAATAACAGGAGCTTCTCTTCCAAAAGGGTTCATCTCAACAGTTGGTAAATTCAAAATGTCTGAGGAAGAAACATCAAAAGGCCCAACTGCAGAACAGAGAAGGGAGTACGAGAGGATGTTAGAAATAGAAAACAAACGCAGACAAGAGAGAAGGGAAGAAGAAAGAAGACATGTGAGGGATGAAGGAATAACAGAAGATCAGGAGGCCACCTTTAAATTTCCTATCTTAGACACTAGCGTTATCCTAGGGGAAGAGGTGAAAATGAAGAATATTCCACCCTCTGTCTTACCAAACTTTTATGGCATGACCTCTGAAGATCCTGACTCTTTCCTATTCGAATTTGACATCTTGTGTCGAACTTATGGATATACTGATGACACCCATAAGCTCCGTCTTTTCCCTGCTACTCTTAAAGCAGTTGCCTTGAAATGGTTCATGGGTTTAGGAGAACACTCTATCACTAACTGGGATGACATGAGGAAGATCTTTCTTCGAAAATATCAAGCATATTGCAGATCAAAGGGGTTGAAAGATGACATTTTTGGCATGACTCAACAGGAAGATGAGAGTTTGGAGGAATATTTGGAAAGATTCTCATACAATTTACAAAAATCTAAATACAATTCTTTAACACCTGAAATGATTAGAACAATATTTTTGAAAGGAATAAGAGAAGAGTATTTGGACATTTTAATTGTTATGGGAAAAGGTGACATTTCTTACCTTACTTTTGATGAGATACGGGACTTATGTCAGAAATATTCCAGAGGAAAGGCTCGAACTGGGAAAAGAGATAGCAATACCAAAGCAACTAAATCTGCAAACAGTGGTATTTCTAGAGCTGAGCTTGGGAATCTGCTAGAAGATTTCAAGACTGATTTATTAAGCACCTTAGGTACACAAGTTGAAGCAACAAAAACCAAGAAGAGGCAAGAGCAACAGGACCAACAAGATCAGGCTTTGTCTATTTTTTTGTCCTAAATGTAGAAAGAAACACCCACTTAGAGAGTGTCCTTTAAATACTGTTGAAATTTGTGGCTTATGCACTTTTAATCACAAAACTGATGATTGCCCTAGATTGAAGGAACTGAAGGTAGTTCGACTGGAGGAAAATCACAGCATGGAGTCTCTTTACTTCATGGGACAACGGAGACCTTGGCAGCCACAATTCTCAGGTATGTCTCAAGATCCTATGCAGCAATTTAATACAAATTATCAGACTCCTGTTCAGAATTCATGGAATGCACCCATGCCTTGGCAAACTTGGTCTCCTCCATTAGCCCAATCTGCTCCAAATTGGAGAGGGTATGCCCATGGTAATCAAACATATCAGCAGGCTTATTTGCAGCCCTATCAACAACCTTCTGCCTATCCTCAATACCAGCAGCATCAAGTCCAAATCCCATCTTTTCAAAATCCATCTTTTCAACAGCCCAATAATATGGCTCCTCAATTGAGTACACCACCTCAACAACTTCAGTTGCCATCTAATCAGCCTCCACCTCGGCCTACACAACTGCCAGCTCAGCCAATGCCCAATCCAAATAATAAAACCGACAGACCCATGTATAATGTTGATGATGGGATAGTGCTTCCCCACTCCATTCTTCCACTGCAAAATATCAATTTGAGATCTAGGAAAACCTTAGAAAAATAGTCTCATGTTATCTTAGAAGAACCACCAGAAAAAGACAAAACTCCAAAAAAATTGAATACAGAAAAATCTCAGTTAGAAAATCACAGTCAACGAGGGAACACAATAGCATCTTATCCACCTCCTTTTCCTGAGAGGTTAATCAAGGAGAAACCTTCGATTTCCTTACCTGAATTCGATGTTCTGAATGAGTTAACAAATGTATATGTTAAAATTCCTTTACTGCAGGCTCTAAAAGATATCCCGATTTACACTAAAGCAGTTAAGGAACTCTGTCTTAACAAAAGAAGAAAGGATCCATCGAAAATTCACGTGGTAGGCAATCTAGCAGGGTTAATGTCCAACACCGTTTTCATTGAGAAGTATGTAGATCCTGGAATTCCAATGGTTACAATTACCATTAATAACTTTTCCATCCCAAAAATGTTGATCGATTTAGGTGCTTCCATTAACGTCATGACCCTAGAGACAATGAATTACCTTCACTTGACAAATCTCAGACCCACCACAACTGTCTTAGAATTAGCTGATATATCCAAGATTACACCTGAAGGGGTCTTGGAAGATATTATTGTTTCTCTAGACTCCTGGGAATATCCTGTTGATTTTATAGTCCTACAGCCAAAATCCAACTTAGGAGGTCACCCATTGATCCTTGGCAGACCCTGGCTGGCAACAGCAGATGCTTTCATAGGATGTCGATCAGGAAGCATGCTTATTTCGCATGGGACAGAGAGGAAACAGATTGCACTTTACCCTTCTGCCCAACAACCTTCCACATTAGATCAGCTGTCATGGATTAGTGAAACCAAAGAACAAGAAGAAGAGGTAATTCAGCTTGTTCTAAGTATAAATCAGTACTTCGATTTCCAAGAAGACAACCACAAAGATCTACTGGATCATTTTATTGCTGAACCTGATATTTCTGCAGAATTACGAGAAATGGAATATGCTGTAGCAGAACAAGTTATGGGTCATAATTTCCAGGAAAATTGCAATGTTCATTCCCTAGAATTAGCACTTGATGACGTTTTTAATGTTCATTCCATCACCGATATTCACAGTAAAACTGTAGAAATCAGTCCAGGAAAAACTCTTAAAATAGGTGCACATCTTACCACATCACAGGAAGAACAGTTGACCACTTTGCTGAATAAATATTCCCATGCATTTGCCTGGGAGTATACTGATATGCCAGGCATTCATCCTGAGACATGCACACACCATATTTACCTAGATGACACAATACGACCCCTGATACAGCCACAATGCAGAATGAATCCTATGCTAAAGGAAATAGTCAAAGACGAGTTACAGAAGTTGTTAAAAGTGGGATTTATTTACCCCATCTCCGACAGCCAATGGGTTTCACCCTTGGTTGTTGTTCCTAAAAAAAATGGTAAATGGCGTATATGCATCGATTACAGGGAATTGAATAAGGCAACTTTAAAAGACTATTTTCCATTGCCTTTCATTGATCAAGTACTGGATGCTTTAGCTGGAAAAGAATATTTTTCATTTTTAGATGGCTTCAGTGGTTATAATTAGATTAGTATTGCAAACGAAGACCAAGACAAGACCACCTTTACATGTCCCTGGGGCACCTATGCCTACAAAGTTTCACCTTTTGGCTTATGTAATGCCCCAGCTACCTTTCAGCGAGCTGATTTGGCCATCTTTGCAGATCTGATTCATGAGTGTGTTGAGGTTTACATGGATGACTTTTCTGTATATGGACGTACCTTTGAAGATTCCTTAGCAAACTTGGAGAAAATTCTGAAAAGGTGTGTTGAATCAAACCTTTCCCTGAGTAACGAAAAGTGTTTCATGATGATGACTGAAGGGATAGTTTTAGGACACCACATTTCTTCGTCAGGAATAAAAGTAGATCCTGCTAAAATTCAAGTCATTAAAAATCTGTCTGAACCCACAACTCAAACAGATGTGAGAAGCTTTTTAGGGTATGCAGGCTATTATCGTAGATTCATTGCAAATTTTAGTAAGATAGCCCTGCCATTGTTTAAATTGCTTTCAAAGGACGTGTGTTTTGCTTGGGATACTGACTGTAAATCTGCATTTCAGACACTTAAGGAAAAGCTTTCCACTGCTCCCATTTTACGGGGACCAAATTGGACATTGCCTTTCCATATTTCAATTGATGCCTCTGCTACTGCAATAGGAGCCTCATTGGGCCAGAAAGAACATACTTTGACTTATGCTATCTATTTCATTAGTAAAAATCTAACACCTGCAGAGCTGAATTATACAGTCACTGAAAAAGAGATGTTGGCAGTGGTTCATGCTGTAAACAAATTCCGTCATTATATCACGGGCTATGAAATTTTTGTTCATACAGATCATTCAGCCTTCAATATTTAATGAATAAATCCATCACTAATGGTCGGATTACTAGATGGTTGTTATTAATGCAGGAGTTCAATATCATTGTTTTAGATAGGCCTGGACGAGAAAATCAGGTGGCGGATTTCTTGTCTCGCTTACACAATACTGGTGAGGTTGTTCCGGTTTTAGATAGTTTTCCTGATGAGCATCTCTTTGCAATTTCTGTTATCACTCCTTGGTATGCTGACATTGCAAATTATTTATCATCAGGCCAACTACCACCATCTATGACATCTAAAGAAAAAAAGAAAATTATTAAACAAAGTGCTAGGCATATATGGGTTAATGGTGATCTCTTTTATACAGGATATGACTTAATCATAAGAAGATGTGTCCGACAGGATGAAATCTTGGATATTTTAAAGGCATGCCATGATGAACCATGTGGTGGCCATTTTGCAGACAAAAGGACAACATATAAAATACTCAGTTTGGGGTATTATTGACCTTCCATTTTCAAAGATGCTAAAAGGTATGTTAGAAGTTGTGACACTTGTCAACGAATGGGACGCCCAGTCCGGTCTGATGAAATGCCACTCCAACCACAGATTCTCATTGAACCATTTGAAAAGTGGTCCCTTGACTTCATTGGTCCCATTCATCCACCATCACATGGACAGAAGTACATTCTGGTCTACATAGACTATGTTACTAAATGGGTAGAGGCCAAACCATTGCCCAGAGCCACTGAACAGACTATGGTAAACTTTCTGTTTGAGGAGATCTTTGTTAGATTTGGAGTGCCTAGAGAGATTGTAACTGATCAAGGTGCCCAGTTTACCTCTAAATTAGTGCAGGAGATAGCAGAAAAATATAAGATCAAGCATCGAAAGTCTACCCCTTACCATCCACAAGCAAATAGCCAAGTGGAATCTACAAACAAGACTTTAGAAGGTATTATTACCAAAACTGTCCAGATGCATCGGAAAGATTGGTCAGCTAAGCTGACTGAAGCTTTATGGGCATACCGGATCACTTGGAAAAACAGTACTGGGTTTTCTCCTTATCAACTGGTTTATGGTAAGCAAGTCCTCCTTCCCATTGAGTTTCAAGTTCATACTTTCAAGTTAGCAGCAGATTTGGGCATAGATCTTTCAGAAGCTCAGCAAGAAAGAATACTTCAGTTGAATCAGCTGGATTAGATGAGACAGGCTGCCATAGAACACAATATTCTGATACAACAGCAGAGAGCTCAATGGCATGACAAATTTATCAAAAAGAAGCAATTTCACATTGGTGACTGGCACTATTGTTTGACTCCAAGTTTAAAGACTTCAAAGCCAAATTTACTACTCACTGGCTTGGTCCATATGAGATTGTCGATGTCTATGACAATGGTTCAGTAAAACTTCAAACCATAGATGATGAAGCACATAAATTTGTGGTCAATGGCCACCGGCTCAAGCTGTACCACAAACCTATCAGCATGGCGGATTTTGTCCAACAGATTTCACAGCAAAAGGAACTGCAAGTGCTGGATAGACACCTCAGTGTTTTTCCTTCACCTGCTCCTTAGCTGCTCTGATATAGCTAGCAAATAAAACAAAAACAAAAAAAATTCAAAAAAAAATAAAAAATATATATATATATAAGAAAAAAAGGCAGTTTAGTTGTGAAAACCAGTTCGCTGGCACAATATAAACTGGAATTTTATGTGGAAAACCAGGCTTGCCTGGCCATTGAAAATTCACAAAAAAAAATCTTTTTCTATTTTCCTGTTTTGTTTTACAAATAATGCAGATCTTGTTTGACTTGAGGACAAGTCAAAAATTAGGCCTGTGAGGGGGATAAACTGTTCATTCTTCTTTAGAACCCTCCGAGTCCTTTTCAAGCAAAAGATTGTGATTTTTCATCAGCAGAAGGGACCTGATTACCAGCAATTTTATCAGCATAAGGGCCCTGACTTGTGGTAAGGCAGAAGAGATCTATGAAGAGACCCGACCTTCAGTGAAAATGAAGGAAATAGAGACAGCAACAGATAGAAGACATCAGAAGGACAATCAGAATACAAGCCAATTTCACACTGGCAGCAAGCTCATCAAAGGAACATCAAGCAAGTCTGTAAGAATTTATGGTTTTTATGTTTAAAAAGTTTCAAAATTCTTTTGTTTATAAGTGATGACATCTTACAAATTTGACTGCCTATTATTGCCATTATTCTGATAAGTCTCTACCAGCTCCTTATTTACCTTTCATTAATCTCTGCCATTACCTCACTTAGTCTCTGTCAGCACTTCATTTTTATCTCTGCCAATACTTCATTTTCCACCTTAGGGGTCAGAATGGTTGACATAATCAAACCCAAGGGAAATTTTAAATACTGCATTCTACAGGACATAAACTGCACTCTACAGGATACAAGCTGCATTATACAGACAGAGTTTTCTTCTTGGTTTAAAGACAAACAGGGTCTCCTTCTCAACAAGAAGAGAAATGTTGACATGAAGGAATTGCAAAAGTTTCTTTGTATATGAATTTAGTGCATCAGGCATTAAGTAATACACAAAATCTAAGGAGGAAAACAATGGTCATATTTATCTTCAGCACATTTTTTTTTCTGGAAAAGAAGGTTCATTTTAAAGAAATAGCCTGTTTAAATAAAACATTGGAACCAAGGTATATTTTATGTTTTATGTATTAAACGATGGGCACATAAAAGGATTAAGGTATTTATAAACCCAAAACCTTACCTTTCATCGTTTTTGAAGTGGCATGTTATGTAATGATGGAGGGAAAACGTGGAATGATGCCCATGACAGCACGCAATTAAACTTGGTTCCTGTATTATGTAAATTAGAAAACACGACTCATTTATTCTACTTGAGGCCGAGTCCAGTTATTGTTCTGCAAAATCGACTGCTGTGTGAATGTAATTGACAGAGAGAAAGGGCCGTAGGTTACAGGAAGTGTGAATACAAAAGTTGCTTAAGAAATCACGCAGGAAGAAAGGCAATCAGTGAGAAGGAAGCTGTGAATACACTGTGGAGATCGTGCAAGAGGAAGATAGTGGCACGAGAGAAGAGGTAAAATTTAAAAACCCTTCTCTTTGTTAAACAACTCTGCTCAAACCAACAGCAAATTTCATAGATTCAGAGTATTATCGAGGAAGACAAAGGCAGCGTTAAAAAAAAAAAAAAAGATTCCTGTTTTCTATTTTTCAAAAATGTCATCTAGATTGGAACCAGAGGTATTTGAGCCCGCAGATGTTCATGAAAAATGTCTAGAAATTTTAAAGAAAAATCAATGGGTGCCTTTCTTTGAAAAATTCGATGGGCACAACGATAATGTGAGCTTAGCCTTTGCTGGCTCGTTTGATGGAGAAAAGGCTACAGTAGGGAATTTAAACTTCAGGCTGTCTGAAGACATTTTGGCACAAATCACTGGTCTGCCACAGCAGGGAGAAAGGTTTTTCAAAACCAAGCAATTCAAAGAAAAATCATGGACACCCTTTTTGTGCAGATCTAGAGCAGGGTCAGTAAATTGGAAGAAAGGCATACCAAGGAGCTGGTTAGTTCATCCTTGGGATGAAATGGTGTACATCATACAAAGATTCATCACCTGTGAAGGGAGATTCAGTATCGTTTACCTTTACCATATCAAACTGTTGCAGCACTTGACAGGTGAATGTGAGATCAATATGCTCTTTTTCCTGTTGCAGAGTCTAACTAAAATGGCCAAGGCTGTCCAGAGGCGTGAAAAAGACAAATTGACAAGTCTTTTCCACTGTGGACTTATCAAAATCATCATCCAACATGAGTTAAGGAAGCAGAATTTGACATGGACAGAATTTTTAGTTCAAAATCAATTTGAAGAGCAGGAAGAATTGCATGAAGAGGTTCCAAAAGAAGAGGAATTGCTGATGATAACATGCCCTGAGGCAACAAGTTCAAAACTGCCAAAGGATAAAAAGAAGAAAGAGGAAGTATTGCTCATTCCTGATGATGAAGACAACCCTGAAGCAACAAGTTCAAAACAGCCTCAGAGAAGGATACGAACTAGGAGTGCAATGAAAGAAGATAAACAGTTTCAAAAACAGGAACAAATCTTCACCACTTACCAGAGGAAGCCGAGGAAGAAACAAGTTCATAGCCAGCCAGCATCAGAGGATGAAGAACACCCACAAACTGTGGAAGGACAAGAAGAAGACCTAGCAAGTGAAATAGGACAGGGAACCCCAGATGCTGATGAGATAATGAGACAAACAAAGAAAATAAATCTCTTCTTAGATCAGCAGGAGAGGGAGAGGGAGAAGGAGAAGCAATCAAGACAGGGAGTACTAAAAGACTTAGCTTCTCCTTCCTCAGAGCCACAAACTGTGCAAGAAGAAAAGAAAGAGGGTTCAGTACAGGGAAGTGACGAATTAGGAGTGGACACCAGTTCTGTCAAGCCTTCAACGAAGAAGAAGACTTCCAAGAAAAATAAAGAGATCAAGAAATTGAAACTTGAAATAAAGGAGTTGGAGCTCAAGAATGAGAAATTAAAAAAGGACAATCGGAAGCTGAGAATTCAGAGGACACACATTTCTAAGACTGCATCCAGATGGTATAAACAGAAGAAGACCTACAAAGCTAAGTATGAGAGGCTGAAGGTCCTTTATGCATCTCCAACATCAACAGATGCATCGTCTCAGTAGGAGATTAGAAGCAGGAAGGTCAGCAGCAAAATTTTGGTTTTAACACAAGGTCAAATATTTTTGGCATGAGGACATGCAGCAGTTTCCTCTTGGGGGAGATGTTGGGCACTATTTTTGACCCCTTTTTGCCTCTTAGATAACCTTCATTTCCTTCATAAAACCTCCATTTTGAGTAGAAAGCCTTAAAGTTCATCTATAAACCTTGGTCAAATAGGTATAATGTCATTTGCTTATTAATAAATTGAGTTTTGTGATTTTTTAGGCATTTTAACTAGGATTTTTACTTAGACTACAGGATGTACTAACTTCCCGTATTACCTCCAAAGTTGAGTAATTGCAGGGCAGTTAGGAGGGAAATGGAAGATCAAGAATGGATCCTTAATGTCCACAGATGGATGAACATCCAACAGTCAGGTGAAGTGGCCTGTGCAGATGTCGAGTCAATCAGAGTCAAAGGTGGCCACCTGTTCTGCGTTCAACACAAATGAAGGAACAATGCTGATTTTGTGGAACTCCACGATTCTGAAGATGATCTCAATTAGCTCTTAGCATTAATTAGATGCAGGTTTATAGCAATTACAGTTTGATTTAGAATTTGTATAAATCATTTGCAAGACAATGAGAAAGATAATCACGATTTTGAAGAGGAACGCACGTGTGCTTCCAAACTGCGTGGTATCTCTGGGTAAAACAATTCTGGTGAATGAATACAAAGCTTTAGTTCTATGAAATATTTCATTGTGTGTTGAGCAAGGCTTTGGAGGGCCCCCATCGTCGAACTCTCACACTTTCCTATTGCCGGTAGATCGATTTGGATGTTGCAGCGATTTACTTTTGGTGTTAGCTATCTAAATCGTGTTAATGGTATGCATTTTATTGTAATTTCCAGTTTATAAATCGTAGAACAAGTTTAGTCAAGTTTTAAATCGATTCTATTGATGCTCTGTTTCTTTCATTTACGGTTTAAATTACAAATTCTGTCACACTGTATATCACTGGCAATATTGGATAAACGTTGTTCTTCACTGGTTAAATGCTAAGGATATCAAATGGTTCAGACCACGACCTCTATGTATTGTTCACTGCTATTTATTTGATAGTGAAATGGTAAAAAGACATTTACAAATTATGAACACTGTCTTGTAAGAGAAATTGATTGGTAATTGTCTTTCAGCGCTGGTAGAATTTTGCAGTTGAATCCTAGGGTTTATAAATTTGTTGTTTAATTAATTTTTACCTCAGTCTTTTATGCTTTCACAAATCAATTACTGTATGCTTAAAAAGGAAACAATGAAATTACCCTTGTAAGAGGATTTTGTCTCTGTGAGCTGCAGTATCTTAGTTTCTGTCAGTAGATTTAATTACAGATAGCTAAATTCTAAATGAGTCCAGCTTCTCTGTCCTAAACTTGGATGTGTCTCGAAGTTCACAAACTCGGATTGATTTTAAATTCAAGTTCTGATTAACACTGATAGATCAGAGCCCAACAATCATCTTCAAGAAAAAATCATCACATGCCATCTGCAGTGAAGAAGAAAGGGTACTCATCAAGCAGTTAAGAAAGCATCCCTAAAAGATCCCCAGTAAGATATAAGAAGAGGAGGCTTGCACAGAATGAACCGGTATTTTATTGTATATCCCACAGAGATGTATTATTCCTCTGATTGGAAGTGTCGTCATTTGTATTTGTAAGTGTCGCAAGTTACATTGTAAGTGTCGTCAGTTGTATTGATGGGTTATTAGACCACTAGTTTGGGGTCGGCCCTGATTAGGTCATGTGGTTGAGTTATTAGGCTTGATTAGCAAGTCGGCCCCAGTGGATTATTGGAAGGTCAAGTCAGTGTATAAATAGAGAGGTTGTGTCCCTCATCTATCTCATTCACTCACTTCTCAAGCTCGCATAGCTAAGAGAGAAAGTGGCACACTAGTGGAGGAGGAGGAGCATCTGCTAGAGACATCATATTGGGTTTGATCCTTGTGATCTTGTTTGGTGGCTTATCTTATCTCTGAGGAAGTTGTGGGGTTTTTCACCTTCTTAGTTTTCCTCGGTGAAACTCTGTGTCTCTTGTGTGATTGCTTTTGTGTCTATGATTGATATGTTGTACATGTTATTCTCTTAGTGATTCTGAATAATAATGAAATGAAATTATCGAAAAATTAACCTGGTATCAGAGCTGACCTAAGAAGAAGGCACTGTGCAGTTGTGGAACCTAGAGCTTCTTAATATTTGGGTTTCTCTCCACAAATCATCAAAGATAGAAGGCTAGATTGACTCTCATTGGAAGGGTGCATTTTTCTGTCGAGACAGAATTCAATTCTGATCATTTTCAGTTTTGACCTAAAAATTAGGGTTTCAGAAAAAAGTTGGAATTTTTGGAATCTGAATCCACGGCTGAATACTCCTCAAGAAAATCGAAGTTTAGAGCCTTGGATCAAACTTTTTGGCTGGGCAGAAGGGTGGGCTTTATCAAACCCTAGTTCGAGGTCATGTCCAGTGAATCCAGAAGTTTCAAAAGCATTTTTGAGGGGTGAAAAGTTGCAGATTTCAAATTCTGAGTGTACCAGCTTAACCAGCTCAAGAAGGCACATCTTTCTATCATTTCAGAAGTTTTAAATTCAAATTTTGAATTTTTAGGGTTTCTCTAACAAACCCTAATCCAGCTCTAGATCCATTTTTCAGCAACTCAAGTGGTAAGACCTAAATCTTTTATTTCCATTTGAGTTTCTCATTAAAATGTCTCACCACACCAAGCTTGAGGATAAGCTTGATGGAGTTGATAAATTCCGAGCATGGAAGTATAGGATTGGGTTAATCCTAGAAGAAAATGATTTTGACACTGACATAAAAGATGAGGTTTCAGTTCCAGAGGGAGATGAGGCCAAGGCATTACACAAGAAAGACTTGGTCAAGGCTAAGAGAATCATTGTTGATTCTATAAAGGACCATCTCATACCCCATGTGTCTTCCCTAAAGACACCTAAGGAGATGTTTGACTCCTTCACCAAATTGTTTGAAGGAAAGAACATAAATCAGAAGATGACTCTGCGGAACCAATTGAAAGGGGTAAAGATCTAGAATGGAGAGACCATTCAATCCTACTTTTCTAAGGTCTCTCAAATCAAGGAACAACTTGAAGTTGTGGATGAAGTAGTGGAGAATGGAGAAATTGTCATGACCACTTTAAATGGCCTACCTAGGTCATGGGACTCCTTCATCCAAGGTATATGTGCAAGGAAGAAATTGATATCCTTCAGCAAACTATGGGAAGAATGTTCACAAGAAGAAGCTAGACTTGTGGCCCAAGAAGAAAAGATGGGAAGTGAAGATCAATCCCTCATAGCCCGCACTAAGGGAAGTAAGTCTAAGAGGGAGAAATCTCACAACAAGAAAAATTCTCACTTCCATCATAAGAAGAAAGATCTCTCTCAAATTCGATGCTTCAATTGTAATGAGAAATGAAACTTTGCTTCAGATTGTCCCAAGAAGAGAAAAGACTACAAGAAGAAGAACATCAAGAAGAGGCATCATGCTCATGCTGATGAACCACCCAAGAAGAATGCTAGAATAGAAAGTGATGACTCATCAAGTGAAGATGAATATGTTCTAATCTTTGCTCTCACATGTACTATCTTTAATGGATGTGATGGTTGGATTATTGATAGTGGGGCTTCCAAACACATGACGGGATTTAAAGAATCCTTTGTAGACCTATCTGAACATGAGTCACCCCATAAGGTGAAACTTGGGGATGACTACCAATGCCCTATAAAAGGAAGTGGTGAAGCCTCCTACAAATTAGACTCTGGGAATTCTTTGAAGATGCAAGATGTTCTATATGTACCTGGACTCAAGAAGAATCTTCTCTCCATATCATCTTTAGATGCAAAGGGAATGAGAGTTGCATTTATAGATGGCCAAGTACTCATGTGGCCAAAGGATAAGACACTAGATGATGCAGTAGTGATTGGAGATCAAGAAGGAGGATTGTACAAATTAAAGGGGCAACCTGAACATGCCATGGTGCATGAATCTATGGAGCCAAGTGAACTTTGGCATAGAAGGCTTGCTCATGTGCACTATAGAGCACTTCCAATAGCAAGCAAAGCAGTTAAGGGTCTTCTTGAAATCCAGTCGAAGCATGAAGGTGTTTACAAAGGATTTGCAAAAGGAAAGAACATAAAGAAGGCATTTCCAAGCAGTGAAAGCAAAGCAAAAGGGATCTTAGAAATTATCCACTCTGATGTATGCGGTCCAATGTCATCCAGTTCTCTAAGTGGGTATGTATACTATGTTTCTTTGATTGATGATTTCTCTAGGAAGACTTGGGTTTACTTCTTGAAGAATAAAGATGAAATGTTTGATAAGTTCAAGGAATTCAAAGCCTTGATAGAAAATCAAACAGATAAGAAGATTAAGACTTTCAGATCCGACAGTGGTGGAGAATTCACTTCATGTGACTTCAAGAAGTTATGCAGTGATTCAGGGATTAAGAGGGAGTTGACTGCTCCTTACAATCCACAACAAAATGGAATTGCAGAAAGGAAGAATGCGACTATCATGGAAGTAGCTTGGGGAATGCTTCATGACCAAGATCTTCCTATGCACCTATGGGAAGAAGCAACTAGGACAGCTGTATATGTGCAGAACAGAACACCTCACAAGATACTTGATAGCAAGACAACAGAAGAAGTCTTCTCTGGTAAGAAACCTGAAGTTAGCCACCTCAGGATATTTGGCTGTCTAGTATACACACACATTCCAAAAGAAAAGAGGACAAATATAGATACTTTAGGAAAGAAGGGCATCTTTGTGGGTTACAGTGAAAACTCGAAGGCTTACATAATATACTTTACAGGGTTCAAGAAGATTGACATCAGCAAGGATGTAACATTTGATGAAGACTTAGCATACATCAAATCAAGGAAGACACCTGTTGAAGACCATGAAGAACCAAAGGTAACCATATTTCAAGACACCACTATGAATGAAGCAATTCCAGAAGAACATCATGAAATAAAAGATCCACAACCACCTACAGATCCACCTCGTGAGAAGAACTCTCACAAGAGGAAACCTACATGGGGTAGAGAGCTCATCCAAGATGCAGAAAGATATGGTATTCTAGAAGAGAAACATAGAGAAAGGAAAAGGGCAAGGTCACACACTAGTTATGTTGCCTTGCTCTGTGACATTATGAACAAAGAACCTTCCAGTTATGAAGAAGCAACGGAAAAGAAAGAACGGAAGGATGCCATGGTCGAGGAATACCAATCGATCATGAAAAATGATGTTTGGGATGTAGTCCCAAGACCTAAAGGGAAGTTTGTTGTGACTTCCAAATGGATCTATAAGATCAAGCATGCTGCAAATGGTAGCATAGAGAAATACAAAATGAAGTTTGTAGCTCGTGGCTTCTCCCAGAAAGAGGGAATAGACTATAAAGAGACTTTTGCTCCTGTAGCCAGATACACTTCCATCAGAACAGTACTTGCTCTGGCTGCATCGATGAAATGGAAGATACACCAGATGGATGTCAAGACAACTTTCTTGAATAGTGTAGTCTAAGAGGAAGTGTATGTGGAGCAGCCACTTGGTTTTGAGACACATGACAAGGATTCATATGTGTGCAGATCGAAGAAAGCCTTGTATGGCTTGAAGCAAGCTCCTAGGACTTGGTATGGTAGGATGGACAGTTTTCTATCCAGTTTGGGCTTTACCAAGAGTAAAGAGGATTCCAACCTTTACTACAAGGTTGAGGAAGGTAATCCAGTGATACTACTATTGTATGTAGATAACATGTTTGTTACAGGAACAGATAGGTTGATTGCCGACACCAAGAGGAAGCTTGCAACCGAGTTCAAGATGAAGGACTTGGGGATGATGCACTATTTTCTAGGCATGGAGGTGTGGCAAAGTGCAGATGGGATCTTCCTTGGACAAGGGAAGTATGCAGTAGAGATCTTGAAGAGGTTTGGGATGATGGAATGCAAGGCCATGGCCACACCTATGGCATCGAACCTGAAGCTTCTGTGTGATGATTCATCTCATCCAGTTGATGTCACTATGTATCGTCAGATGATTGGGTCCTTGATGTACCTGACAAATATAAGGCCAAATATTTGCTTTGCGGTGAACACATTGAGCCAGTTCCTGATGGATCCGAGAAGTGTTCACCTAGTTGCTATAAAGCATATTCTAAGGTACCTGAAGGGTACAGTTGACTATGGGTTCAATCAGGGATAATTTTAAGGACCCATACTTATTTAAAAGTGTATAAACCTTGGTGAATCTTACCAATTCTTAAAATGTCAACTATAAAATATTTGGCGATATTTTTCTAAAATTATTTCAATTTCTAAGGATTTTATATAGTTTATATAACAATTTGGCGATTTTTAGAGTGAAAAAAGTTTACCCCATCAAAATTGGGCGAAATGGGGCTTCAAAAAATGCAAATTGGCGAATCTTTTTTTCGAAAAAAACATGGAAAAATAGCCCATGGGCTAAATTTCGCCCCTAAAATTATCCTTGGTTCAAGTATGATGCAAATCAAAAGTTTAGCCTGCAGGGTTATGTTGATTCAGATTGGGTAGGCAGTGAGTGTTGTAGATAGGAAGAGCACTTTTGGGTCTTGCTTCAGTATGGGATCAGGTGTGATCTCTTGGTTTAGAAGGAAGCAGTCCTGTGTAGCACTGAGTACAACCGAATCAGAGTATGTTGCAGCTTGTTCGGCTAGTTGTGAGGCAGTATGGCTGAGGAAGCTACTCTCTAAATTATTTGATCTCCCATTGGATGCTACTCGTATCTTTTGTGACAACCAGAGTTGTGTGAAGCTGTCTGAGAACCCGGTGTTCGATGACAGGTCGAAGCACATTGAGATCACATATCACTATATCAGGGATATGGTGCAGAAAGGAACAGTGAAGCTCCTATATGTTGCGATAGATGAGCAGGTTGCAGATGTATTTGACAAAACCACTAGCAAGAGAAAGAAAGTAAGATTTAACTTTAGGCCCACCACATACTCTTTTTTCCCCACCTTCCTTCTGTCTTATTGTCACGTCCATCGGTGTCAGCAAATGGTAGGCCAAGGCACATATCCCAGACAGTATATTAGTGATACCTCATACTTATTATCGACCCCTCCCTCAATAGGTTGACCAACTTATGCGATACTTTTAAGGAGTTTTACTTTGATACATTTATTTACATGGTGTATATTTTACTTGTGATGAATTTTGATTGAAGACATTGGACTTATGTTAACGGGGCAAAATGTCCATCGCCAACAGCAGGCGCGAAGCCCAAGAAAAAAAAATGGGAATTTGGAAACGCGAAAATTGATGGTAAACGTGGCAGTGGACATTACAATCAACTTTTGGAATATCTCAAGTGTTTCTTTTTTTGGTTAATATGGGCCTGCCTCCTATCATAAATAAAAGCTTGATGGTGTGTACAGCCAAACGGAAAACAAAAGTTGTCATGTGTAGCCAACACAATCATGTGAGTGAGTTTAGCAGGTAATGCATTTTCCAACCTTCCTTGGTTAATGGAATTGCGGTTACTTGAAATTAATCATTTAATTGTGAAGTCCCTGAAGCATCCCTGCAACTTTTCTTCCAATTGAATACGTACATCATTATTTTATGCTTGTGTGAATTTCTAGGTGGAGTCAATAGTCAAATCGTCCATTTTCTCTTGTCGCTCAAGCATGAATGACCACAAGATTGCCAACTTTACTAGTGTTTTCAATTTGTAATGATGTTGATGGGTGAGGAACATTAATTTTCAAAAGAAAAATGTGCCAATTGGATTAAATTTTAAAGAAAATTTGGTTAATTTTTTCATATTTTTATATTAAAAAAATTGAAACTAATTTATGATAATAATTATGTATAGCCTCAAAATCATATGTTTATTAATCATTTACAACCATGCATCTTTATATGAGGTTGTGTGTATACATACATACATACACATATATATAAACTAATGATTCAAGAACACAATATTTGCATTATGTTATTACTTAATTGTATTGTAAACGGCATGTAAATTGATTGATGGAGTTGAATTTTTATATAAACAATAGTGTATTGTTTTGTTGGCCTAACACACAAAATATGGTGTCCTTATTCTTTTTCTTGGAGCATTGGGATTGGCATCACAAAAAAAGATAAACGAAGCCCATAAATGACCATAGATCCAATTGATTGAAGGAAGCTTGAGAATAATTATAGACATCAAATTTTTAATTACTAAGAAACTATTTGTCTTTGTGAAATAGGTTGAGACATAAGCCTAGAACTTAAATATCATATCAATATTAGAGTATATTGAACCCTAGCTACCAGGGAAGCCATCGTAGCATATTCAGACGACCTTTGTGTATGGAAATTCAGAAGAATTATTCGGTGTAGATGTAATACGGATATAAGTTCTTATTAACATACAATTAAATTTTGATTTAACCAATTAAAAAAAAAAAAATTAACACTATAAAACATAAATCCAATTCAATTTCATACTCTTTTTAAAATAATTATTAATAATCTCTCACATTATTTGTATATTTAATATTTTATTTAAAATATTATATTTATTTATTTTTATTATATAGATGTCTATGTATATTTATGTCGTATTGATGAATATTTAATTAAAAATAGTATATATAAGAATTCTACTTCCGTATTGTATTTTTTCATTACGTATTTTTTCCGTATCGAATTGTATCCATATATGTACTTGAATTATGTTACTATGAGAGAAGCACATAGTAAATATTCATGCAATTGGAAAAAGAAAAAGTGGAAAACAATGTTCAACACCACACAATGTTTGACCACCATGAGGAAACCCTGGCTCCAACATCTGTAGCTACTTAGAGCACATGAACAAACCCTAGGTCAAAATGTCAACTTCCATGGGAAATATTTTATTTTCTACCACATAATGTTTGACCACAATGACAAAACCCTAGCTCCAACACCCTACATTAAAAATTAAATAACTACGCGGGAAAATTCAATTGGTTCCTTTCTGCTCCACGACTCTATTTTCTTCTATACAATCTTAGCAAGAAAGCAAATAGTATAGTAGAGTAGTGTGGACAGTACAATCAAATTTTGTAATATCTCAAAGTTAGTTAATATGTGCCTACCTCTCATTATAAATAAAAGCTTGATGTTGTGTAGAGACAAGGATTAAACAAAATTTGTGGCCTATAGCCAACCCAATAAACATGCTACAACCAATTGAGTGAGTTTAACATGTATGAAACAAAAGTTGTGGTCTATAGCCAAACCAGTCAGCACGCTACAACCCAGTGAGCGAGTTTAACAGGTAATGCATTTTCTAGCGTTCCTTGGTTAATGGAGCTGCAAGTACACGTGGAAGACAAATAAACCAACACAGATAGTCATACTGTTGTGAGATGGTAATATTTTTTTTAGCATGTTGACACTTGTCCTTGATTTTGTAAGATGCACACAAAAAAACCTGGCCAAGTTATTCAAACAGACCATTATACATTATAGTAGCATTGAGTTAATGGAGGCATACACAATGACATGATATGCAAGCCTTTAAATATATGATGGATTGCTTCACCTTCCTTCAATGTGCGCTTGCATTTATCATTTGGTTTTTCCTAAGGGGGGAGGGTGCTTCAGTTTAAATGTTAACATGTTGGATTTATAGAAACAATATGAGTCACTAATACAAAACTAGTACAAATACATAGGGTTTTTTTAACTGATTGTGGAGGATCTACTCCCTTAATCAGCAAGGGCCCTGGTTATTTCTTAATGGCCTGAAATGAAACTTCCATTCAATGCCTTATATAGTTCTATATGCCATATCGTCCATTTTGTCTAGTGTGTCTACTCCCATCGTCCATGCATACGAACAAAAACAACAAAATGATATCCTTCTCTAATCAAACACAACAAAGAAAACGATATCCTCCTCTAATCAAACAATACAAATCCAAAACGTAATGCAGGTTTCATTTGGCATCTATGAGCCTCATTATGGATGTGACCTTCATGATTCAGTCACCCACATGGCGAGAGTGGCTTCTTTGCTTGAGAAAATAAATAGTATGACATACTCATGTTTATATTTCATGAGGTTCTAGGTGATAAATTTAAGCTTTAATGACAACACAATCTTTGCAGGCATGCTTCAGAAAAACCTATGAAACCTCATAAGGAGAAAAATCTAGACACAATCATTTTGAAATATAGTAAGTTGGATATGGATATAAACCTAACTTGTAAAAAAAGGGGGTGGGGGGGGTGGGTTAAGAGTACAACAAACTGAGAAGCATGGTTCACTAAGCAATTTCCTCAACCTATTTCAAATGAAACAACAATTAATATTCATAATAAAAACCTTGATATGATAAAAAACTAAGATATGAAAATGGTAGCGATGAAAGATAATTAAATCTAGAAGGAATATTATAATATTCTAAGCAAAAATTTAAAGAAGGATTTCTTAATAGAAACCAAGCATAAGATGGAAAATGTATATTAACATTTCCTAAAAAACTACAAGCTCTAAAGCTCGTTTTGAGAAAAGGCCTAAAAAACTTAAAGAATATGAATACATCACATAGAGGAAACATTTGAATATCAAGAACCATTCCTTAAAGAAATAGAGTACAAAATTCTACCTAGTTTAAATCTAGTTCTGCATCTTTTATGGAAAATGAACACTTCCTCATATTCTCTTTCAACTTGTGTCATTAGATGTTGTTTAGAACTTATTAGATATGTTGTATATGCTTTTTCCATGATTGATCTAAATTAGGATGTTATCCAAGTAGACAATGACAAACATGTCTAGGTGTTGAAGCAAGAAAAAGTGTTTTCCTACTATGTCCTCACAATGGAGGCTCACGGTAGTCATCCTCTTCTCCATGGAGGGAGATATTTGTAGAGTCGAACTCATGACAATGGATTTTCTTCATGGTCTCACATGGAATGGGAAACAACTCTCTAAGAAGTTGTAACTATTTACAGGTATCGTAGATTCTAGGGATCTACAAAACAAAAGAAAAAAACATGTGTTAACACCCAAATTTGTCCACTTTCTGTGTCATAAGCCCCATCACCTACATATGCCATCATTCCACTTCATTGCCACCTATTTAAACTTGAGAAAACATTATAAAATCCAAAAATTAAAATCAAACATCATAGGGGGGAACTTTAGAAATGTGTCCGACATATTCCTAAGAAATGAGTGACCCAACTCACTCAATTTCCTTCAATTTAAGAAACCCAAGTGGCACAATTCACCTAGAAAAGAGAGACCCACCCCGGCATGATTCTTGGTTGTTTTTTCTTTTCTCTAAAAAAAAAGAGGAAATTTGGGCACAGATCCTGATATGGGCCAAATCAAGGAGAATATTTAGGAAAAAAAAATCCAACCCAATCCTTATCCCCAAATCCATATACTATGCCTATAAAAGAACCCTTAAGGTCCCTCATTACACAATTCTCCATTGCCTAGCTCAAGTCATCATTTTGTCGAGATTTTTGTTGAACTTGGAGATAGCCTTTCCTTGCTCCTACTTAACCTATTGGAGATCCCTATTGTGACATGTGGATGGAGGATTGAGATACTGTTAGCAGACCAACGGAGCCTCTCGTAGAAAACTACATGGGACCCTTCCACTATACTTGTAGCTCAGTGACTCTTCTCCTTGTAAAACCACATTTTTTTATATAAAAGAAAAGCATTCTTTTGCTTTTCAGTTTGAAACTTTGCTAAGGTCTACAAAACCCTTAGCATGTTCTTTTTAGCATGGGTGTGTGCCTAATCACAAACTACAAATTTTGGTGACCATACTAGGAAGGATCTATAATCCTTCTTTGGTTGTGTCTATCTTTTAGTTTCTGGCCTTTGCTTGTGTTCTTATCTACTTTGTTTAGCCATTTCTATGTTTGTTTACTAATTTTCCAAGCTACTAGTAGGATCCTCGGCCTAGATCTCCCTTAGATTTGTTGAGACAAGGTTGTTTTTCTTGTTTTCTAAGTTGTTTGTCATGGGTCGTGCCTATTTGTCCAGTTTGGGTGACCTAAGTGACACCTTTCTCTTCAAAGGTGCGATATATTTCAAAAAATCATTTTTTTCTTTGTATCACTCTTGTTATCCAGTTTTAAGTGACTTAGTCGCTTCTTTCCCTTCAAAAAGAGAAACTCACTCAGAAAACCCTTTTTTTCCAGTAGTTTTCAGCAATTTTTCCACTCTACCTTAATCAGACAGTGTTAGTTTTTCATCCCAAGTTTGCTTGCAGTCCCCTTGTTACTATTTTGTAGTCTCTTTTTTTAATGTAGAAACCCCTTTTTTTCGTGTTAGATTGTTTGACGATGAAAAGTCCCCTTTAGATTTGAGTGTTTTCCTTCTTGCATGTTCTATTTGGATTTGTTGCATTTATTTTATGTTTCAGTAAGAGGTTTGATTAACCAATATTTTTTTATAGTTAATTAGTTTGTTTGTTTAGAGCATTCTTAATTTTCTAGATTAGGGCCTTACTCTGATCTTTACAATTTTAAACTTTTTAATTATCTCAGTTTCATGCATGCTTGAATAGTAAATTGCTTGGTCACAACCCATTTATGTCAACATATTTTATTTCAAGAAAAGTTAGCTATTGATTTGTCAACATATTGGATATTGATTTGTCATCTTTAGCCTCATTATCCATTGATGCATGATTTTTGGGACATGTTGAGTCAATTTCCTAAATTTTAGGGCCCTCCTTAAAATTTGGGATCCTGAGCACCTTCCTTGATTTCATCACCGAAGACCACTTGTAGTTAACTCTCCGATGTTCCCTTCTAAGATTCTTTCTTTGTTATTTTTGAGCCTCTAACTCCCTAATACGCCTTTTTGGTCTACCAAAAACCATTTAACTAACTAATTTTCCTTCCAAGCCACCTACCATCAGTTAACTACCACCTACCATTTGTTAGATTGTCATTTCATTGGAGTTGCAACAAGGTCTCATGTCTACCTTAGTGAATATTCCAAGATAAGCCTACCACATGCGTGGATTCCAAATTCCTCCTAAGGCTCACAAATTTATCCATTGTGGATGTATTATAAATGTACATACATTGCTGATTAATATATGCATGGAAAGTATTCCAATTGAGTTCCCATATTCTTTTGTCTTTTCACATTATTTCTTCTCAATTTTCCTGTAGATATGTGTAAAACTTGTGAGGTTAGTTTTTGTACTAGAGATCCACCTATGAAATAATTTTCACATAGAGTTTGAGTGGGGGTATAAATGTCCCAAGTAGTTGACACCAAATTCTTTGACCAATGACTCGCACCGTCGATGAAGCTGAGGAAACAATTTGACTGAGAGATCATTTGCATGACAAATAACGCTTGGTATTATTTTCAATCCATGGGATAAAAACATAAGTCAATAAAATTGAATACTACACTATATTAAAATGAAACGTACAATGTAGGAGGTAAACGATGGCATCACCATTGTGACATTACAAACCTATGGTGCTAGTAGTCGGTGCAACTTATCTACATCGTAGAGTGCATATGTGACCAACTGGAATCCCAAGTCTGTTGATGCTTGGGGAGAGTTTTGTATCTCCCAAGGATCCCACCAGAGATATCTTGGTGTCTAGGGGATTATTTGGTGGATCGTAGTTATCTTCCATGATCGGTGGTGGTTTTGTTGGTGAAGGTTGGTATTCCTCTGATGCAGACGATGACGTATCATCACTTGTGAGTAATCCAACTAATGATGACATGTTGATAATGTCACCTTGATTACTAGTCTTAGGAACTGGGAGGAGGACTTCCACAATATGTATCTCGGGTGGATATGCCCCTAGGGGAGGGTGAGGATCCTCGAGCTTCATATTGTCAAGACGGATGACCTGCTCGAAATGTAGAATGGGGCACTGAAAGGAATAATGCATTAGTTATCCACGTGATCTATATGGTTAGTTAGTTTGTGCATGATTTAGCTCATATGTTAGACTTAGAGGTCGGGTGGCATGATTAACTATGATAGTGTCGATTCTACTTGGGATCATATGGGTATGGTTCCTAGTGAGCTCCCAATGTGGATGCCTAATAAGGGTAGCTATACTAAGAGCCTACTTTAAATGTCAACTCGGGGGACGTACAAACTTTAGAGGTGCAGGAACTATCTATGCTATTATAGGATAATCTTTGTCGCAGTTGGGTGTCGATATCGATGTTTTAAGGGTTGCCTACTCAATATGTAAAACTGGTTATACTACGGAATTAAATACTGGAAAGCAATAAATCTATTTTAAAGAATTAAAGTACTAAAACAGTAAATCTGTTTTTAAAGAATGAAGATATTAAAAGTAGTAAATCTATTTTAAATAATTAAAATGTTGAAAGTGGAAGATATAATCTTATGAAGTTACTTGAGTGCAGAATTACTTTATGCATAAAACTAGATTTTTGATCTAAATCGTTGAAATACCGAAACTAAGATTGAAGTGTGATCGTTTCATGCTACACATCTATTTACTAAGAAGTCAGAGTAATTAATCACAATGGGAAACATTCATAAACCTCAGATCTAAACCATGAGTTTTGAAACCAAAGCTAATACATATGTAATCGTTGGTAAAAATGTGCGTTGAAAGAAAGCAGCTAAAGGACTACTGAAACCGTTTTGATGTACTACAGAATGTATTATAAATTACTATAGAACTAATACATCATTCAACGTTTCCATATGCGATATAACTTTTCATCAATGTAAAACACATAATTGGAAAATACCTGAAAAATGGAAATCCCCTGACTTACGTGTTGGAGGGGCCCTCTCCAACCCGTACTCAGGGGAGAAAGAAACTTATAAACGCTGGCTGGAATTTAATATCAATTTCTTATTAAAATATAAAATCCATGTCTTCACAAAGGTTTGTACTTCGTAGTATCTCAATAGTGTAGAAAAAATTAGAACAGTGTTTCTCCAAAATGTCAACAGAGACCTCTCGCTACCCGAGAGGTCCATATTTATATGATTCTTAATGCTGACCCTAACTAACTGCCTAAATGTCGATTTTCCTTGAACAGGGTACTGAGCTTGGTGATCCCTCAGTCTTCTACGCGTTTGTCCTTTAATGCCCCTGAACCCACTCAATCATGCTTGGTTTCCACAGAATTAGTTTATTGAATATGCATTTTAACATACAAGAATAATCATCAAAAACAATTTCATTAAATAATTAAAGTAAAACATTTTTCCCACAAATGAGTGTGTTTCTTCGCCATTGCTTGAGCTTGACTGTGGGAAAAAGGTTTATCAAATACTTAAAAATTGGACTCATCATTCTCTCCCATACTTGAAGGATTCACCCATCCTTGGGTGACTTATACAATTCGTCGATGACCTCCCTGATATCCCATGCTACCACCCTCGGTATCCCTTCCTGCCTGTGATATCCAAAATTCTGATCCTCCCTAGCCCATGCCCTCCTCTCTTCCTCTTCATTAATTTGTTCCTTGATGACTGGGGAAAGAAAGAATGGGGGATTCAGCCTCATCTCGATCCATCTGAGTTGATTTCTTGCCAGGGATTCTTTGTAGAGTGTGGCTTTGAAAAGAGCATCATCAAGCCTGAGGGGAGAGTGGAGTTCTCTTTTCTTCAGATCGTTTTCCACCCTACTCCACCTTTCCTTAATGGACTCATTAACTTCCTTTTGTGTGCTTCAGAGTGTAATGTCAAAATAAGTCACATCCTCCTGTTGTTTTACAAGGAGAATGGGTATCAGTTCCTCGTCCTGGGTGAGGATCCTATGGTTATAGATTATCCCTTCAGGGTGAGTTGGCTCTGGTCTGATCATTAATGGGGTTTTCCATTTGGATGCGACATGGTAGTCCTGGGCTCGCTCAATTTCGTGGTTCATCCACGAACATAATGCCCTTAACTAGAAATCGCCCACATATGGGTTTGGTGACCATTTGGGTGAGCCAGAAACTACGAAATCATGCAAGAATAACTCACTCAATTGGTCTTTCTCCAGCTTTGTGGAGTTCAAAGATGCATCCATAAACTCTTCGAGAGTGCTTATCTCTATAGGGAGTCCTTGCTTCAACCTCTGGAGATGGAATTCACCCCATTTCTCCTATATATAGACTACATTTATTGTCAACGGTGGTCTGAGGTCCCGCAATATATCATATATGCCGGCAGTAGTGGCCATAACGTCCTTTAATTTGGTAATCTCCTGGTCCTTTCTGGCTAATTCGTTTTGTGCCTCGGCCAATTTTTCTTGAAGCGTTGAACTCTTCTGCTCGGCCAGCCGTAGCTCTTTTGCATGATGCATCTTTAGTATTTGTGTCTTCTCGGCTGAGAACGGGGGAGGTGTGGGCTGGCTTCCTGGCCCAATTCTTAACGTTGCCAGCTCATTTCTAATCTTTTCCAATTCTTCCCATGCCTCAGTGAGTTGGTTAACGACCTCGGTGTTTTCATTATGTTCTAGAGGATTCCCCTGGAAGTTTCCTTGCTTTTGTAATCTCTGCTCTTCTTCTTTATCCATTTCTTCTTCTTCATTCATTTCCTCTTCTTAATCCTCTTCTTCTTCTTCTTCTTCATCCTCTTCTTCTTCTGTAGTGGGATCCTTCTGATCTATAAAAGGATCAATGTTATCATCAGACACATTGGTAACCAGGGGGCTAGGTTCCCTTTCTTTCTCCCTGGAGACTTGGATTTTAGATACCTGTGTGAATCTTTTGATGTGCCTCTTCGACCCTTGATTACTGGAAGGAATACCTGGGTATGATTTGGGGGAGTCCTCTCTTGAGTGTTTTATATTTACCAAGGTGTCGGCCACATTGTCCAAGTCAATTTTTCTCTTTGCCCCTGATACAGAGGTGGTCTTACTTTTGATTCTGGTGGCAAGGGCGTAGTCTTCATTCTCTGAACGTCCTCAGCATATACCAATATGAACTCCTCCCAAGAGAGCTCTGGAATCTGTGCTTTTAGTTCCTCACCAACTATTAGTTTGATCAGCTCATGATGGGCCAAAGCATCCTCTTTCCCCTTAGCCACCTTCCTGCTCATTTCTTCTAGGGATTGGAGCAGGTAAAATGGAATGCTAATGTTGTTGTTTGATGAAATGTGACTCCTGTGCTTGAGAAGTTCCAAAATACGAAAATGGAAAATGGGAACATAACTTAACCTTCCAGTGCATGTAATGTACCTCTGGACAATTGCAGCCATTTCATCCCATGGTGCTGGCATGGAGATTCTTTTGACTCAATTTTTGTCTTCAACATAGACCTCTCCTTGCTCAAAGAATGCTGATTTTGCTGTGTGGTTTGCCTCTCGATCATTGCTGCTCCAGTGCAGGCCAATTGGTAGACCAGTGTATTTGGAAATCATGTCCTCATCCAATTTTATACGTAACCCTTTTACTCGGGTGATGTATTGTTCATCCTTGATATGTTTGAAGTTTCTTGCAAACTCCTGAGCTACCCCTGTATCGTATCCTCTCAGTCCAAGGATGAAAGGCATCCATCCTGAATTGCGAATGATCTGCAGGACTCTCGGGGTTTGATAAATGGCGTTGTGATATTCTGGTTCACTTTTCTTAAAACCCTTTGTCATTTTGGAATCTTCTTTATAATCAGAAAAAACCAGAACTTTGGAATATGGTTTATACCCTCAACTGTTCAGGCTCTGCCTACAGGCTTGAGGGTTGCAATGCTGGATGAGTGAACGCACTAGCTTTGGTTTGTTGTTTCTTGGGAATTCAGAGCGGTTCCTTATATGCAAAATAATGGAATATTATGCAGCCTTACTTGCTGTATTTCTGCACCTATCCTTTCCATCATTCTTGTACTTGCCTCTTTTAATCCCCTTTTTTCCATGATCGATCTCTGTATTCCCATGATCGATCTCTGTACTTCATATGGTGAAGGTTGCGATCATGATTTGTTGAGGGTGATGGAATTAGGTATCGATCATGACTTATTAAGGTGACAGGACTTAGGTAGCGATCATGACTTATTAAGGTCATTCTACCATGCCGTCGATTTAAAATAGAAGTTGTCCTTAGTTGACTAGAAACAAATGTAGTGCGGGATAATGTTTTACCTTAAGAATAAAATAAAATAATTTTAGAGATTACCTTGGTATGTATGCGTACCTACATTGATGATCTGGTGCGTTTTTCATGCATGGAAGATTCTGTAGTAGATTTGGCGGTGTTTATAGTTGATTCCTACATGTCAGTAGTTACGTGTGTGGGTTGTTTTTTTCCTTTTTGCTCGTTTGAATTTGCTGAAGTATCTTCTTTTGAAAATTGTGCCAGTTGTTGATACGACTCATGTGATGATGCTTCGTATTTGGATGATTGCATAGTTGTATGTGATTGGCTCTCTTGAATAACTTGCAGGCTCGCGTGAGTATGATATGTAATGTATCTAGCTCGTTTGAGTTGAATTGCAGGCTCACTTGAATTGAATTGCAGGCTCGCTTGAGTATGTTGAAAAAGAATGGAATGGCGTGTTTGAAGAATTCCGTAGTAGTTGATGACTGATTGCTGTATGTAGACGTGGTTGGCTCTCTTGAATGTATATCTGGCTCACTTGATTGTTGAATGTGTTTGAGAATTTGCTAGCTCGCTTGAGTGTATATCCAGCTCGCTTGAATTGTGGTTGATATTTTGCTTTGCAATAGTAATGTTGGATTTTTCATAGGGATATATGTGGCCCTGTAATTTTTCATTCTCTCTTTTTTTTTTTTTTGTAAATGATTTGAATTTCACTGATTTTTCGTGTCCTCTATCAGCATCAATTGTTGCTAGTAGAGTACCTGTGTAAATTCTTCTTTTGACTGTGGTTTTTTGTAAAGTTTTAGGTGATGCCCATTCACTATCATGGGGAACTCCTCTTCATCAATTGTAATAATTCTCACAGCCCCATTTTCACAATTTTCTGTATAATGTAAGGTCCAAGCCATCTAGTGGTTAGCTTTCCTTTGAATGTGTGAAATCTAGAGTCGTAGAGTAGTGCCCAATCACCTTCGTTGAATTTCTTATCCTTCAGATGTTGTTCATGCCATTTTTTCCTTTGTTGTTGGATGATTTCAGTATGTGTAAGTGCTTGTTGGCGGTGCTCATCCAGTTGATTCAACTGCAACATGCATTCTTTTTGGATTTCTGATAGGTCCATATGTAAATCTGCTGCAATTCTTAATGTCTTTATTTTAAATTCGATTGTCAGCATGTCCTTTTTCCCATAGACTAGTTCATAAGGTGCGAATCCTGTAGTTGTTTTCCATGTAGTATTGTAAGCCCAAAATGCCTCACTAAGTTTGTCAGCCCAATCCCTTTTGTGAAGTTGGATAGTTTTTATCAAGATTCTCTCTAATTCCCTGTTGGTTAACTCAGCTTGACCATTTGCTTGAGGGTGGTAGGAGGATGACTGTTTGTGCTTTACATTGTTTCTTTTCATCAAGTCTTCAATTAAATTTGATGTGAATTGTGGGCCCTGATCAGAAACTACTTCTCTTGGCACCCCAAACCTATGAAAGATCTTCTCAGTAAAGAATTTGGCCACACTGGTTTCATTTGCAGTAGCCAGTGCTGCTACCTCTGTCCATTTTGTAAGGTAATCAGTGCATACAAGGATGTAGCTTTTCTGATTGGACTGTGGGTTGAATGGGACAACAAAATCAAATCCCCACTTTCCAAATGCCTCCAAGGAGATTTGTGGATGGAGTGGTATTTCTTGTTTTTTTGTTGGTTTTCCCATTCTCTTGCAATCATCACCGTGTGAAACATATTCATAAGTATCCTTATGGAGTGTCGGCCAATAATATCCTGTTTGCAAGATTTTATGGGATGTCCTTTTTACAGCATAGTGTCCTCCACAGGGTTCATTGTGGGTGCCATGCATTATGTCATGTACTTCATCTTCCCTAATGCACCTTCTAAGTATTTGATATGGTCCCTGTTTAAAAAGCATGCATTATATCCATGTGTATGTTGCACTTTGTCTTATTACTTTTGTCTTTTCTTTATAACTGTAATGTTCTGGAAACTTTCTGGATACTAAATAGTTTGCTATGTCAGCAAACCATGGGATTCTTGTTGATATGGTAAAAAGGTGCTCATCTGGAAAACTGTCATCGATCACCTCACTATCTTGTCCATGTGTCAGTCTAGATAAAAAGTCAGCTACTACATTGTGTTTCCCTAGCTTGTCTAGAATTGTAATGTCAAACTCTTGGAGGAGCAGCAACCATCTGATGATTCTGGCACTTGTGTTTGGCTTGTTCATTAGATATGTTATGGTTGAGTGGTCTATATGAACAAAAAATTGGTAACCAGTGATATAGTGTCTGAACTTCTTAATGGCATGTATGACAGCCACAAATTCCTTTTCTGTGACAGTGTAATTCAATTCTGCCCCTGCCAAATTTTTACTGATATAATATATTGCATAAGGATTTTTCTCTTTTTCTTGCCCAAGGACAGAACAGATTGCTTTATCTGATGCATCTGAGTGGATGTGGAATGGAAATGCCCAATCTGGTCCTTGGAGTACTGGAGCTGTAATTGTTTTTTCTTTAAGGTTATCAAATGCTATCATGCAATTCTTTGTCCATATGAACTCAGTATCTTTTGTGAGAAGTGCAAACATTGGGGCAACAATTCTGCTATAATTTTCAATAAATCTTCTTTAGTACCCTGTTTGTCCAAGGAAACTTCTCACATCCCTTTGTTTAACAGGTGGTGGTAATGTTTTGATTACTAAAACCTTTGATTGATCAACCTTTATTCCTCTTTGTGATATATGATGGCCGAGGAAAATACCTTCTTCCATCATCATCTTGCATTTGTCATTGCTCAGACATAGGCTCATCTCAATGCATTCTTTTAATACCGATTCTAGATTGGTCAATGCCTTGTCAAAGTTTTTTCCATAGGGTGTGAAATCATCCATGAAGACTTCCATTTGATCATTTATAAATTCTGAAAATATGCTAAGAATTGCCCTCTGAAAGGTTGCAGGAGCATTGCAAAGTCCAAATGGAAGCACTTTGTAGGCATAAGTACCCCATGGGCATGTGAAGGTTGTCTTGTCCTGGTCAGCTGGGTGAATGAGGATTTGATTGTAACCGATGAACCCATCCAGGAAGGAGAAAAACTTGTTACCTGCTAAAGTATCTAGTACTTGATCTATAAATGGGAGAGGAAAGTAATCCTTCTTGGTTTCTTTATTAAGCTCTCGGTAGTCTACACAAATTCTCCATTTGCCTCCCTTTTTAGGCACTATGACCAGTGTTGATACCCAATCACTATCAGAGATGGGATAGATGAACCCTACATCTAATAACTTTTGTAGTTCGGCTTTGACTATGTCCTTCAATGTTGGGTTTAGTCTCCTTTGTGGTTGTCTTATAGGAATAGAACCTTCCTTGATGTAAATATAATGCTTGCAGATGTTAGGATGAATACCTTTCATGTCTGCATATGTCCACGCAAAAGCTCTATTCTGCTCTGTTAATACCTTCATCAGTTTTTCTTCCTGCTGGGGTTGTAAATTAGAATTGACGTTAACTATTTTTCCTGGTATAATCTCCACAACCTTTGTTTTGTCTGCTTGCTCTTCCAGAGATGTCAATTCTTCCCATATCTTGTTCAATTTTTTGTTTGAAGATTCACCTTCATCCTGCTGATCTGTTTCAAAAAACCTTTGAAGACCATCATTATTAGAAAAATCATTTTGTATAAACCTATCTATATGACCATCTTCATCTATGGCTTTTAGTGTTAATGTTGCATCCATTGTCAGGACAGGTCTTATGCTTTGATTGATTGTGTCATTGTAATCGTCAGTCCAATTTTGATATTCTATGTCTAAAGATTTCTTGGCTAGCGGGTAGATGGTGATTTGTTTCCTAGATTGGCCACTGGTGATGGTCATGTTGCCTAACCTGCATCCTATGTAAGCATTTGCAGTTTCTAGCCAGGGTATTCCAAGTATAATAGGATATCCACTAAGTTTTCTCTTTACCTCGATGACTATGAAATCTGCTGGGTATTCCCAGGATTCTATATTGATTATAATGTTGATGTTGATGTTGATGACTTGGACCACGGGGCTACCCGGGTCTAGATATTTGGGGTTAACCATGATACCCAGCATTAGATCAGCTAATTGGCCCACTACATTAATAGTTGGTGGGTCACGTTTCCTCCTTCCAAGTCTTTTCAAACAATTCTCTTTTATATATTTGTTGCAGATGGGTACGTCTCTGATGGCTTGTAAGATGGGGATTTGGATACTCAAGTGTTTTAATTCATTCATAAATGCATTTTCCTCTTCATATTTGGTGCTTCGTATAAGATTTTCATGAAATGGATGGTTTCTAGTTCGTGGGAGTGGTTGGGTTTCGTCCTCAGGAAGTCCTGGCTCATCAGGATGCTGAACATAGGGTTCTGATGTTTGGTCTTGAGCTTCAGGTTATTGGATGTTGTGTGGGGATGTATTTTGCAATGTTTTTCCAGATCGCAGGTTTATTTCGTTTATTTCTATGGTGTCTACAAGATAGGTAGGGAGTTGTGTGATATCAGTGTTATAAACCTGTTGTTGTTGTGGGGGTCTGTTATTATTAGGATTCGGGATTGGTTGGGCTGGAATGGGTGGAGGTCTGGGGAGTGGTTGAGGTTGTGGGGGTGGCATAATAAGTGGTTGTTGTAATGGCACCCTCCAATTTGATGGATGGGGTATTGATTTGCATAATTTGTGGTAGGCTCTTAGTATAGCTGCCTTTATTAGGCATCCATATTGGGAGCTCACCACTTTTTGGCGCCACTGCCGGTGACGTACAAACTTTAGAGGTGCAGGCACTATATGTGCTCTTATAGGATAATCTTTGTCGCAGTTGGGTGTCGGTATCGGTGTTTTAAGGGTTTCCTACTCAATATGTAAAACTGGTTATACTACGGAATTAAATACTGGAAAGCAATAAATCTATTTTAAAGAATTAAAGTACTGAAAGCAGTAAATCTGTTTTTAAATAATGAAGATACTAAAAGCAGTAAATCTATTTTAAATAATTAAAATGCTGAAAGTGGAAGAGATAATCTTCTAAAGTTACTTGAATGCAGAATTACTTTATGCATAAAACTAGAGTTCTGATTTAAATCGTTGAAATACCAAAACTAAGATTGAAGTGCGATTGTTTCATGCTACACATCTATTTACTAAGAAGTCAGAGTAATTAATCATGATGGGAAACATTCATAAACCTCAGATCTAAACCATGACTTTTGAAAGCAAAGCTAATACATATGTAATCGTTGGTAAAAATGTGCGTTGGAAGAAAGCAGCTACAGGACTACTGAAACCATTTTGCTGTACTACATAATGTATTATAAATTACTACATAACTAATACATCATTCAACGTTTCCATATGCGATATAACGTTTCATCAATGTAAAACACATAATTGGAAAATACCTGAAAAATGGAAATCCCTTGACTTACGTGTTGGAGGGGACCTCTCCAACCCATACTCAGGGAAGAAAGAAACTTATAAACTTTGGCTGGAATTTAACATCAATTTCTTATTAAAATATAAAATCCATGTCTTCACAAAGGTCTGTACTTTGCAGTATCTCAATAGTGCAGAAAACTTTAGAACAATGTTTCTCCAAAATGTCAACAGAGACCGCTCGCTACCCGAGAGGTCCATATTTATATGATTCTTAATGCTGACCCTAACTAACTGTTTAAATGTCAATTTTCCTTGAACAAGAGTGCATTCTCTATAAATCAGGAAACAGGGTGTCGGGCTTGGTGATCCCTCAATATTCTATGCGTTCGTCCTTTAATGCCCCTGAACCTACTCAATCACGCTTGGTTTCCACATAATTAATTTATTGAATATGCATTTTAACATACAAGAATAATCATAAAAAACAATTTCATTAAATAATCAAAGTAACACATTTTCCCCACAAATGAGTGTGTTTCTTCGCCATTGCTCGAGCTTGATTGTGGGAAAAAGGTTTATCAAATACCTGAAAATTGGACTCATCAATTCCCACATAACGAACACCAATGCGGTTGTATTATCAACTAGGGTGTTGGAAATGTGAGTGCGTCTAGAGGTGATGTCGTGGGTGTTGTTTACTTCTACGGTGGTGCCCCTACATTGAGACTGAAGTAGTGACAACATTGAGAGAAGTTGCTTCAGGAGGTGGTCTTATAGCAGTAGAATGTGTGAAGTGAATGGTCGCCAATGCATCTCGAAATTGAGGGATATCGGGATAATGATGGGTATAATTTCCAAACTAAGAACATCTTGTGCATTGGTGGTTAGTGCACAATCACTTGGTCTTCGTCTTAGTATTGGGAATGGTTGGCATGCTCCCTACTAAAGTGTTTGTGGAATGGGTTACGCTAGCCGAGGTGTTAAGCAAATTTATGAGCTTAGTTAAGGTAGGGAATATGTTAGTCACATGTCTTGGTTTCCCACATAGATCGCATGCTAGGGTGACTCTAGGAGTGGTAGTATATTGATACTACTGGGGATTTCAACCCAGGTTATTTTATGCCCTCAACATTAGTCTTAGTGATTACTAGTGGTGGTTGAGTCACCGATGTTTCTTCTTTGGAAAGAGGTCTTGGTGTTGGGATTGTGGCGGAAATGAGAAAAAAATCATAATGGGATAATGACTTGGAAGTTATTTTGGGATAAGGTTGTGTAAGGTACCACATAGGTTTTCCCAAAGTGAGACCACGTAGTGTAAGTTGTGCCATTATTGTCATTCTTTGAACTCCTATGGGGGGATATAGGAAAGAGATCTGAAAAACTGGTGGCACTGAGGGGTTTAAGGTATGGTACACGCAATGGCTACTAAGGAGTATCGATGTTGAAGTGGAGAGGGATTTTGACTTATCTTCAAAGGTGAATATAGTACACATGATACCATATGTAGATAAAGGGATCTCTAGTGGAGGGCCTCATTATGCCCCCAACAAATCAAAATCTTTGTAAATGCTAGGACCAATATTAACAAACTCAGGGGGTGTTGTCAATCCTATGGTGGGTAGGAAATTATATGGATTTGTATTGGTATGCAGTCATAGTAATTGAGTTGGTCAAGGTGAATATCTTCTTGTTACGGGGGAACATCATGATGCAGAAGACTGAGAAAGCTACCGCCTTCATGGCGTACATATAACTATGACTCGGGAGAATGTTTTAATCTAGTTGTGCATCAACGACTTCAATATATAACAATACCATTCCCCCCCAACTCAATGGGAAAATTCTAGTATAATCCTAAAGGTTTCAACAGGTTCCCATCATAAGAACGAAGGGTGATAGATGAGGGGACCAAATCTGGTGAGCCCAGACGTTTCTAGACATGAGTGGACATCACACAAGTTGACACTCCTTCATCAACTATGCATCGATGGATAACGATGTTCTTGATTGTGATGGGAATCTGGAAAGCAATTGATGAGGGTAGCCATGGATTACCTTTAATAAGGTTGAAGGTCATGAGACATGAATGAGAAGGGTCAACGATGCCTAATGTGCTGAGTAATGCCTTCTTTTGGGAAGGGAAAGAATTGATAACTTCTAATGTGGACATGGACGTTGATGATTGAGCCAAATCATCCACGATATTGTAGTTGTCGGTATCTTTAATGTGAGGATTTTGGGTAGTCCGTCTAAGCGGTGCTTTAGGAATATTGGATATTTGGTCACTGTTAGGATGAGGTATCTACAAAGGCCCACCAGAGGTGGTATGGACATCGTATCCTTGCAAAGATTCATCCAAGATATATCCTTTAGCATGGGTTTGAAAGTTGGATTTAGCCATGTTCATATAAATATTCTGAAAGGTGCCATCACCTGGAGGGAATGGATCTAGTTGTTGAGTAACTATCCCTTGATTGGAAAAGGGTTGTTGCAACACAACTGTCTGGGGTTGTGGTGCATTTGGTGCTTGAGGAGGGTTAGTTGTTCACAACTTATTCACTTTCATCATTTGTTTTTCTCTCGGGTATTGATAGAAAATGGTGGGTGTACTTACCATACTCTCCACACATGGAGAAAGGATAAATAGTCCTAAGGTTGGTATTATTTCCCTGCTTTGTGGGATTGTTTGCACCTTCATTCGAGTTACCCATATTCTATTTTTGGAGAGGGGGATTTACCCCCTGTCCCTACTACTCATTTTTCCTATTCTTTCCTTTCTTCTTCACCTGATTCTAAGGATTGAAGGGATCAACCATGTTTAGTTGCTCAAATATATGAGCTTGTTGTATGAGAGAAGGTTGTACTAGATTCATCCACATTTGAGGCATGGGAGAAGGACCAAGAGGACCAGGAGATGGAAAATATATGGATTGTATCTATTTTGCTGGAAGATATGCCTTAGGTGCTCCATATGATGTGGAGGTAGGAGCTGGACGTGCCATTTGCAATGGTAGTACTAAGGGTGCTTGGATAACATTTGAGTATGTAGGACTATATGGTCTATAAGATAACTGGCCAAATGGAGGAGTTGGTGTAATGGGAGGTACCACTGATATAGATGGTGCTAGTGGGTATTGTTGTGCCATGTTGAGTGGTACAAAATTCAATGGTTGGGTATCATTTCCCTATTTGGAAATAGTCATGATAATCCCAATAGATTAATGTGATGTACCTTGGGGGAATACATTCATAGAATGATACAGAGAAGCATTTCACAGGACCATATACAGGACCTACCCATATTTCACATAGATAAGGCCAAATGATGGGCCTTCATGATAGCCTCTTCTTCTATTTTAGGCAAGGAGGTTACCACATATTTTTCAGTCATGGGTTGCAATGAATTAAGGAGCCAATCCAATAAGAATTGGGGTTGGATATCTATTTTGCACAAGGTTCTATGCCTACTCCATTCAGGGATGTGGTCCCCTATATGGGTGGGGGTTGATGCAAAATTTCGTGAGGATTTTGAGCCCCAGGTTATGATGGATGGGTAACTGGAAATACATGAACACAATGGAAATTGACTCAAATGTGTTATAAGTCAAAGATGGTAGGTTAACAAACCATCTGGTTGTTGTTCCTGTGAATGTTCTCTAGAAGAGAAAAATACATACAATGTTATTGGATGAGCACTAAGGGTGAAATGACATGAGATGGTTCCCTGGTTCGTCTCCCTGTTTCCATTCAAATTTTGGTATATATGACGGAATATTAGGGGGCATATTTGGACAAGTTGGATCATGAAGGATGGGGTCCTTAATCAATTTATCTAATTCAGGGATATTCAAGCTTGCCATGAAAGGCATATTTGTACTGGGGGTTGGTCCTGCCATCTTGTTATGTGTGGCAATAATGGTAGTGTTCTCTCTTTTGAAGAAGGAAAATCTGGAGGAGTCATTTCTCCTTATAGAGGAGATGACGAGGGGGTACTCCCACCGAGGGGTGGGGATGGGGTGTTTCTTCTTATGAGAGGAAGAAGCAAGGCGTGTTGAATGATATCTGAGGGGAGAAAAGGGATATTTAAGCAAGGAATGTCCTCTCCTAGATAAGACTAACAAAGTTTCCTGGGAATGTCCCCAGATAGACTACCTCCCTCATGAACCATGGGGAGTAAATGTGAAAACACCTCTATGGAGAGGAGAAATTCCTTGCAGTCTGAGAGAATGCCTCATGTTTTTTTGTTCTACTATGGTGATGGTATATGTGATCAAGTGAGAGTAGTGATAAATAGTAATAAACACAATTGAACAAATTCAAAAATATGCAAACCACGACAAATGCAAGATGGTAGAAACTGAGTGACAAGTGCTTGAGTCTTTGTGTGAGTAGTCCACAAGACGGTTCTTTTTAATTACAAGTTAGGTGATGTTGTAATAGAAAAAAATGAAAATTCCCTATAAGACGTAATGTTCTTTCTTCCCTCAATGTCATTGCGCCTTCCAATAGCTCACCCTCCTTTGGTGATGAAATACCCTAGCGTTTGGCTAGTGAAGGTATGATAGAGTTAGTTATGAAGTTGAAAGTTGGGCTATGCTCTGAAAGGGCCGAAAACATATTCCAATCAACAAACAAGATCCAACTCAGGAGACAATTGCACTCACAATTTCTCTTGGTGATATCCTACGTTTTGGCCACTAAGATACATGCATCAAGTGTTGATAAGTGGTTCTTCCTAGGAGGTAAAGTGTCATCTCCACAAAAATCTAAGTGACTCTTTGTGGCGAGTAGATACCACTATACCTAGGATTTCATATCCTTGGAACCTCACCTTCTTATTCGGTTTGTCTTTTGACACTTGCTAATAGCAGGATTTATAGTACCCTATAAGTCAACAATGCTATGTCTCAAAATAATGCAAAATTATTTGTGGGAATTAATGGAACACCTAGATCAATCAATCCTACCTAGATAAAATATTGTTTTGTGACATCCTGTGGAGTATTTTAGTTGGTTGGATATTTACAAGTGCAATGTTGATTTTAAAAGGTCAAATTTTGAATGATGAGTGTTAGAGAGGTATTTCAAACTTTCATATCATTTTGATCCATCAAGATCACTATGCCAGTGCGATATCGAGAGCATACTAGATGTGAAAGAGTCTTTAGGTAGATCAGTGTGTGCATAGGTAGAAATCACACATGTGTTTGGAAAGCAAGTGGAATTGAATTTTGCAACTAACTAAAAGAGCATAAAGTAAAGATACATGGGAATCTACTCTATTTCAACTCTTAAGCAAATAAAAATTTCTCAAATATGCTTTTAAATTGAAGTAAATGTGTGCAAAGGAGGTATTTCAAACCAATAACCCTTTTCTAATTTTCCAAGATCACTAAGAGTGCAAGGCAAAGAGCATACTTTGTGTAAATGAGTCTTTATGTCCTTCGCTTGTGTGAGGAAAGTGCACTAAATATCTTGCATAAAATAAAGAAATTGTAAGTTTTAAACCTATGCAGAGAAGCAAAGCATACAAATTATTTTAAGCAAAATAGATATTACACCACAACATTCATGCATAATACATAGAGATTTACCCTCGAAACCCTTAACTGGGAAAACTTGCAAACTTAGAGCCACACCTCTTATTTTCTCATCATGATTATTAACCACACACAATACAAAATATAGGTATTCCACAACATACAAAACCCCAATCTGTTAACTTGGATTAGAAATAGACCCCAATCCCTTAACCATGATTAAATTACATATTTTTAGAAGAAACAAAAAAAATAGCCAAGTACACCATCGTCGGATGCACCCCCGCCACACACACATGGAAATAATATAACATATACCCAATAGAAATAAGAAAGAAGCAAAAGATTTATAACTAGGTATGGTCAATCTAATTTCTTAAACTAACAATTTCAATGAAATGTAAAGCATAATCATTCAGCCACTAGTGAGTACTAAGAGGCCCATTGAAATCCTCAAAGTCTTTTAGCCTAAAGATTTCAAGAAGTCACTTCTTTACTTATACCTATCTTGGGTTAAGTTATATAATTACTAAAGAAAATTATACTGCTTGTGAGTTATATTTTATGGTTCAATAGGTAGCCTTCGAGATTGTAGATAATTGTGTGAAATAGAAATAAAAAGCAATTAAACAGATAGTCGCACAGGTTTTCTACTTATAGTCGCATGAGTAGTGCAAGTATAGTGAAGGAAATCCATGCTAGTAGCCCGAGTACAGTGAAAGAAGGTTACGTGATTTTACCACGCGGGTCATAAGGCAGTTAAACTATGTGAGTAGCAAGATTGGTTAAGATAAATCCATGTGATGTCATGGGAACAAGACACCAAGATCCACACTATTGATAAAAAGTTGATTCTAAGCAGAGGGCTTCAGAATTTTGGTTGATGACACGCTGGACTTCAAGTTCTTGCACCTGCACAATACCAGAAATTAGCTACCTAGCAAAAGGAAACAATTCAACATGAAATGAACAAAGAAAGAAGGGTATCCGTAAACATTTTAAGGGAAAACCGACACAAGGGTGAGCAAGCTTCCCTTTTATCCTTACAACTTGCAGTCAAGGGAATAGTAGTAGTTGTGGGTTAGGTAGACCAAGCACTCACAAGCTAAAGCAACTTCAACAAACCTAAACTAAGCTAAAATAATGAAGATATTCCTCCTTGAGGAAGGAGGAAACCATGGAGAAATGATTGCCCTTAGGGGAAGAGAGAAAGGGAGCTTTGTGTATGTCAATATGAGGGAGGAATAAGATTGAAAGAGAAGATCTCAATGTGATTCCAACATCATAACTTTGCTTTGATTTCTTCATATGGAATGCAAGCCCATGGCTTTCTTTTATAGGCCAAAGAGTGGCAAAAAACAAACAAGATCCAAATGTGAACTCTCTTCTCCTTTGAACTAGTTCCTAAGTACATGAGACGGGATACACAATGCTCCCAATCATGCGAGAGGTCCCAATTCGAATTTTGGATCTAAGAGAGTCATTCTGAGCCTTTAATGTGCTGCAGAATCTCGTGGTCCCGTCATTTTACTAGCCGTGCGGGTTTCAAAGAAAAACCCACATGGGCTCATGTGGGTGATTGTACACAGAAGTCGTGCTATATGGCATGTGTTTCTAGTTCTTATAACTATTTTTTAGCATTCTAAGGCTCAGATTGCTTTATGTATCTTATGACGATGTCTTCGATGAGTTGCATTCTATATGTTGATGACCCCTTTCTACAAGATTAACTTAAATGTTGCGTGTATGTGATATTTTAGTGTTAACGGGGTGATGAATTCAAAGAAAATAAGTAAGTTGTAAGCTAATGGTTGTCCCCTCAATAGAATTCGCCAAGATTTGATATTCACCATAGAGAAGGTAGGGATTTCATCAAATAGGTTGCAACCAACAACTATGTCCTACTTTTCCCTAGATGAGGCATCTTGAAGGAAGTAAGTGTAATATCCCTTTTTCTAATTCATCTTGTACCACATATATTTATAGATGTAGTTATGAGACTCCTGTTTTGAAACAAAATAGGTTCGATTTGGAAATTTCCAGTTTTTATGTGCCCTATTATCATCATTGTAACATAGATCTTCATAACCCTAGCCAATGACTTTGGTCTATTTAATGGACCTAAAATATTTGTGAAGTATCCCAAAAAGAATCTTTCTTCCTTGCACAATATATTCTTCTTGGTCAATGAGCATGCTTAGATCTGGCTTGAAGATGTCAATTTGGAAATTGATTAGGAAAGGCTTTTTGGTTAGAGATGATGCCACCATGAGAGAACTAGAGGAAATCTTGACCAAATATCTCATCAAGCCAAAAATCCCTTAGATCTTTCCTTCATATCATAAGTTCCAACATTGTGTCATGGACTCCAAACCAACATTGATGCACACTAGCCTCTACAATAAGATCTTAGAGCTTCATGTGGAATTTGTCAATGGTGACGGTACACCAGGTTCACAATGGGGTGAACCTTCACCATAGTTTTTATTGTATCTAGAGATATTCACAAAGAAGGTGACAAGGTTCCAACTGAAACCTCGTTCCAATATTCACCTTAACATTATATGTCCCATCTTGATTCTAGCATGCAATCCAAACCAAGATCTTCACATAATTCATCTTTGTGATAACAACTCATAGCTTTCTCTAGCATTTGTTAATGGTGGTTTGGTACTTCATTCTCATGATGGGATCAGCCTTCACCATGGTTTTTGTTGCCCACATAATTGACAATAATTCATGTTTTAGATTTAAAGGTGATGTGGATATAACTAGCACATATAGATCTCTATTAGCAGTGGATGGAGAATGTTGATAGGTATCACGATCTAGCTCGGAATTGTATGGAAGGTGGTATATATGAGCCACACAATAATACCTATCGACATTCTCCATCTTCCATTAATATAGATGTAATATTTATATTTATGATGAGTATGATGTTGAATGTGATTATTGTGACAACAATATATGACATATTCCATTTTCTTCTTCTTAGGTTAGTCACCTTTACACATGCAAGTGATGTGTTCAATGAAGAGCACTTTATTGATCAATCCAATTAAATGTGTGTACCTTATGTGTAACGTGCACGTGTGTTACACAAAATCTAATGATTATTAGACCCAAAAAAAACCCTTGACTACATGGTTGACTAAATTTTTTGTTGTCTTTCTACTTGAAAGACACATCTAAGTGTTTGATCATCACCTTGAGCAATTAATGGACAAAATATCAATCCATATTTTGTAAATATGATTGTGAACGGCTTCACTAGTTATCAATGGTAGGTGCGTAAAACCTTTAGTATCATTACAACCAACAAATCGTCACTGCCACATCCAAGCTTGTGAAACTAATAATGAAGCCATCGTAAATTCATTTGAAAGAATTTTGAGTTGACAAGGTGCTCAATTTTGCAAGTCGCATATTACAAGCTACATTGACTTACATTCCCCCTAGCCATTAACATGCCTAGGATTGTACTTTTAATAAGAGAGAAATTGTAGCAGGTTTGCTTGTTACTTAATACTATTATTAATGATTGGAAAGGAACGGTTTTGGACATAATGAACTTTATGGTTTATTGCAGTTTCTTTCATTATGTGAGGAAAATAATGGCTAATTTGATTCGAATATCATCACAAATTTGAGATGGTATGTATATCATCTTTGGTGAGATCAACTTCAATGAAGGTCAAAAAAGAATAAGTTTTCACAGATAATAAGATTTTAGTTATAGATTTGAAAATTCTCAATAAAGTCATTCAATGTGTCTAGTTTATAATTAATCTTCAATATGTGTTCACTTTTTTTTTGATATGGTAGACTATTTGTATAAGGTGTAGTCTGAATATTCTATGTTTTCTGTTTTTTTTTAATTATATTTTCTATCTTGTTTTGTTGGAGTTGGATTGAAAATCTGTTAAAATTCTTAGAATCACATATATTAGCTATGAAAATTGCATAATCTGGGTTCCATGGGTTATTTAAGGGTGATGAATTTATGTATGAATTCAAAACCGCAATTTGAACACCAAAATTTGAATTTTACCCAAAAAAATTTACCCAATTCCGATCAAAACTCACTAGAAAATCTAAAACATAAAATCAATAAACTACTCCTTTATATAACATCAACCATCCTATCCACTAAACCAGTAACATGGACACATGGACACTGTGTGGCTACTTGATAAATCTTTTATAAGGTATAATAAACAATGCATTTTTAAAAATTCATGGCAGACCAGAAAGACGTAGCAACGAAATAAAGAGACGTCTCATATTCTTCTCACTATGTCCATGAAATTGCAATGCATGGCTACGATCTCAAACATACGTAATTGTATAAGAACCCAGAAGAGCATGAATGTTTTGTGGAATTCCAAACTTGATAGAGCAGGATGATTGACGGAAGTATTGGGCAATAACCAATACTGATACGACAAATGAATGACATCTAAATCCAGGTAAATGCCAGTAATCAAAGTAAATTTATAAATCCCCTTTAATCGCTCCAATAATGACTAGCACATGAATTTTTAATTGTAAGGATATTAATTAGTGAAATCCTATCCATGAATTTAGTGGATATGATTAAGAATATGTTAGCATCAATAAAATAAAATAAATCATAAATCAACTTTTGTGATTAAAAACATATTTAAATGAATGCCCATCATCCAATTCTTTTATATATATATATATAAGAAGAACAATATCTATAAAGCAACTAATCTTATCCCCTCTCTATATAAAATAAGAAGAACAATATATAAAAAGCAACTAAACTTACTTTTAAAATTATGTGTATTTTGTATAAAACATAATTATTAAACTATTTTTTTTTAAATTACAAAATTTCTATATAATCTCTACACAATTATTTTCTATGCCAAAATTAAAAATCATGTACATATTCATTATTGAACATTTAAACCTTTAAAATAGGAATTCAATGACATGATCATACAAGTTAGCAATAAGGTATTTTAAATTGTATTCTTAATTTGTATTCTTATTAGTTATTATTATCTTTATTAATGATGGTTAATATATTAATTTATAAAAAAATAGATTGTTGATATATTTTTATAATGATAGGTGTTTATTTTAGAATTTGGGGTGAATTATCACTTATGTTTTTATAAGATTGTACAAGTATGAGAAAAGTGTACTCTCCATATTGATTATATGGTAGTCTTTCAAAATTTGAAATAAATAATTATAAAAAAAAAGGAATTTAAAAATAAGTGATAGTTGATAAATGAATAACTAGTAACAAATACATGGATAACTCGTTGTGAGACATACAAAAAAGAATATAAAAAATAACTAATGATTGATGCATGAATGTATGGATAACTCATAATAAATAACTTATAATAGCACATGGATATTCACCAACAAAAATAATTTTATAAACAATAAATCTATATTATAATTGAAACATATTTATTTATCTTTAAATTAAATTTACAATTAAATTATTATTTTTAAACATGTAATTTAAATCATCTCATCATCATTAATAACAAAACCTATAATAGAATGATAAACAGCAAATATTATAAACATGACTTTTACTCTCAAACTATGAGAATTACAAATATAACTTCTCATATATATATAACCTTTCTTTAGCAACAATTTAATAAAATTGCATCGTATGAGCATTTTTTAAATCGCTCCGCAAAATTGATCATATTAGTGAAATATAATAAAATAACAATATTTTTTTTAAAATAGATTTTTTTTCTTTATAATTTTATGTTTTTTTCACATAATTTTTATTATAATATATATATTTTTAAATTACACTTATAAATTGCTTTTTAATTTTAAATAGTTTTTACTACAATATTTTTTATAATTTGTCTTTTAATTAAATAATTACATGATGGATACTCGTTCCACATATCCTTCAGTTGGAGATTGAGCATATTAAAATGCAGTTCCATTCAGTCATAGCATCATAGATAATAAAGGTGTGGCATTTGAACCTCTTGATCCATATTCCTTTCCGCATTAAAATATTTAATTGAGTATATTAAAGATTGATGTTCATTTATGGATCAATCTAATGACGAAACATAGTTTTCACTAATACCTTGGAATTATGGTATTAATGTCCAGAATTCCAAAATGGGCCCATTAACGATAGCAAATAACTTCCGTTCAAATATTATGAAGTTCATAAAACGGTATCCCTTGCTGGATAATGTCTTCGACCTAATTAGCAGGTTATTCCATAGTTACTTATTGAAATCCCTTTAAGGATGCTCTCTTCCTAATGTATCCTTAGGAACATATTTGCTAATTCAATATTCGACGTAGCTATATTATATTAGTATTAGCTTACATATGTAATTAATACTAATAGCGTAATGGAGAGCCCATTAACACAACAATTTAGCACGGTTTTAATTTTAAAATAAGTTTTATTTATTTACATAAGAATAAAATAAGAAGTTCAAGTGATATCCTCAATGTATAAAGTGCATTACATTTTATTACAATTAGAAATATTGTGTTTGAAGAGTTTTTTTTGCAAAATTACATTTAAGAAATTAAATTATTGATGATGTGATATTTAGCTCCATGCTTATTTGGTTTTGTTTTCACAAAAGTCATCTCTATATAAAGTGGGTGTTCTATGAACATAATCATTTAGTAGATTGAAAACATTTGAAAGTGATATAGAGACTCTATGGTTAGTAGATAATTTGAATGTTCCCATGTAAACAAGATATTACCTTATATAAAATAAATTGAAGACTTGTAAAAATTGTATGATTGTTCTTACACATGGTCACTGAGTAAATTGAAGACTTGCAAAAGTGGTATGTAGACTTAAGGGTAGTGAACAGTTTCCATACATAATAAATATTTAAATGTCTTCATACAATGTTGATTTAAATAAATAAATAAAATACTTGTAAAAATGGTATAGGGTAATTTTACTACTGCACTCATATGGGAAGAGTGGAGGGAGAAACATAAGGATCCCATGACAAGGGTGAAAGGGGCAGCATAAGAGAGATCCTTAACATCTTTTAGTGGCTTTTTTGAACTTGTGGAAAAAAGAAGTTAGTACAATGGAGAAGAGATGAAGCAATAAAGGTTGGTAAAGTATGGGCTTCTGCGTGTTATCTAATGATGTGTGGGCATCTGCCATGTTTTCTTGATGTGCGGGCATATTATTAGCCTTAGGAAAATCCAACTATTTAGTGGTTGTCCTCATTTTGATAAACAAACCAATGTTACACTTCATATAGAATCAAATCAAAATTCCACATCTGTAGAAAACTCTAACATTCCAAGTTGCTTGATGTTTCAACGTGCCCATCCTCGAAGGGAAAATTGTTGTAATGTCTACTAAAGTGTTTATTATGTACATTTTTTTTTAATTTGGTTATGGTTGTTATAATTTAAGTAAAAGAAGAGAGAATGGATGTAAAAGTGAGATTAAGTACATGAAGCGGAGAATGAATGTGTAAGTAAAGTTAATAATTTTTTTCTAAGAAATATGATATGTTTAAATTATTATCTGAAAGTTCATCTCATGAATATCACATGAAAGCATGTACGACTACATACATAAAGAAATATTTTATGACACATTAAAAGGGTATAGAGAATCCAATAAACCAATAAATGGTTGTACAGTTGTACAACCTACCAACAACATAAATATATTAGGTGTAAATATGATCATCTACATCACATGTTTGGTTGAAAGGCCATGAAATGAGTAAACCACTCATAGGTAGGAGTAGGACATTCTTCTCTGAAAGTTTCAAACATATACATGTGTGGTTACTGTGCGAATAATATGTAATACAGAAGGAGTTTTCCTTTACAAAGACTACTTGATCAACTTATGCTTACGACAAAATCTCCATTTATACTAAATCATGCCGGCATTCACTGCACTCAATTTTTCTTGCAAAATATCCATACAATTATTGTTGTCATTTACCCAGGATTTATTTTTAAAATATTTTTTTCGATTTCACACGTCATTTTGTCACTTGGAGAATACCTCAAAGAAGATGAGGCTTGAATAATTCCTTTGTAACAAAAATTTAAACTTTTCTATTCTGTTTATGTCTATATCGTTCATTTATTTCCGATATTAATTGTTGTAGGTCATGCTCCTGGGAAACAACCACAATTATACCAAATCACATACCATTCCACGCATACATCGAAGTAACAAGAAACAAATCCCCCTCAATATGGCTTGGGCATTGACTATCCATAAATCCCAAGGATTGACATTAACAAGGTCAACCATTGACAATGGTAACAATGAAGGTCAATGATTAACCCTCACAACAATTCTACATGCTACAACGTTAGAACGAATCTAGATTACACCATCGTTCTCCTTCGAACACTATACAAAGATGAAAGACACTTCATATGTCTCACTTCGAAAAAAGCAGGAGGCATACCTTCATTCTCTATCCCTTTCACACTTAAAATTGCAATCCTCAATCCTTGCACTCCCTCTACCAAATGAAACTACTGACGTTGATTTCCAAAATATTTAAAGTCAAACTTGATCACTACCTAGACCTTTATTGTTTTACTCACATATGTATACCTTTTTGTATGACAAATTAGTGTACAAATAATTTTACTTGCCATCGATTACATGGGTTTCTATTTATTGCTTATTATTACTTGCAATAGAGTTTTCCTTTCAATTTCATCGACTACTATCCCTACCATAAATTAGCTAGACTTTCTTTCAAACACATACTTTTGGCATCAAGGAGTTAGACATCTTTGGGGACTCTCGAGTCACCATAAAATGGGCACAAGGGGAGTATGATCTGAATGTTATTCTACTTCAACAATGGTGTAGTAGAATTCGGGAGGAAATCCAGCTCATTAATGTCATCTCTTTTGAACACATTTATCGACAAAATAACACTTTGGTTGACTCTCTCTCCAAATCAGCTTATGAAGGTGAAGAAGGAGTCATTCTCTGGGAGGACATCTATGATTTGCAGATCCTGGAAGAGGGTCATACAAGATTTTTTGAATGTTAAGCATGCTCTTATGTTTTTATTTTCAGCTAGAATGCTGCCTCTTTATGGCCCTCGATGACTAGTAGATAGTCTTAAGATCATCAATTTTGTATTGTAAAAGAAGAAGAATGACATACTTGAGACTATATTAGGTACAGACTCAACTTTTTGTACTATTTGATTCAGCTACCATTGAATATCAATAGTATGATTTTTTCTGCTGGAAAAAAAACACATAAAATTATATTGTCTACGTATACACAATTTTTTTTCATTTTACAACATATTGAAGTTCTTCTCAGCATTTCATTTTCCCCACTTTGAGATATGCTAATTTAGAGAAGACGTAATAAACGACAGCACGTGGCTTCCTATAAAATTTTTCAAGTAGATTTCCCCAACCATTTCCAACCAAATCGATCAAGCTCATCGTGGAATGTGTAATGTACATGTCACATTAATGCAAATAGAAACCGTAATGTATGTGTCACATTAGCGCGGATAAAAAAAATGGGAATTTGGAAACGCGAAAATTGAAGGTAAACGTGGCAGTGGACATTACAATCAACTTTTGGAATATCTCAAGTGTTTCTTTTTTTGGTTAATATGGGCCAGCCTCCTATCATAAATAAAAGCTTGATGGTGTGTACAGCCAAACGGAAAACAAAAGTTGTCATGTGTAGCCAACACAATCATGTGAGTGACTTTAGCAGGTAATGCATTTTCCAACCTTCCTTGGTTAATGGAATTGCGGTTACTTGAAATTAATCATTTAATTGTGAAGTCCGTGAAGCATCTCTGCAACTTTTCTTCCAATTGAATACGTACATCATTATTTTCTAGGTTGAGTCAATAGTCAAATCGTCCATTTTCTAGGTGGACTCAATAGTCAAATCGTCCATTTTCTCTTGTCGCTAAACCATGAATGACCACAAGATTGCCAACTTTAGTAGTGTTTTCAACTTGTAATGATGTTGATGGGTGAGGAACATTAATTTTCAAAAGAAAAATTTGTTAATTGGATTAAATTTTAAAGAAAATTTGGTTAAATTTTTCATATTTTTATTTTTAAAAAATTGAAACTAATTTATGATAATAATTATGTATAGCCTCAAAATCATAGGTTTATTAATCATCTATAACCATGCATTCTTATATGGGGTTGTGTGTACATATATACATACATACAAATATATATCAATTGATGATCAATAGGGCGATAGTAAATTCAAAAACACAATATTTGCATTATGTTATTACTTAATTGTATTGTAAATGGAATGTAAATTGATTGATTGGTTTGAATTTTTATATAAATAATAGTGTATTGTTTTGTTGGCCTAACACATAAAATATGGTGGTCTTGTTCTTTTTCTTGGAGCATTGGGATTGGCATCACAAAAAAAGATAAAGGAAGCCCATAAATGACCATTAGATCAATTTGATTGAAGACAGCTTGAGAATAATTATAGACATCAAATTTTAATTACAAAGAAACTATTTGTCTTTGTGAAGTACGTTGAGACATAGGCCTGGAGCTTAAATATCATATCAATATTAGAGTACATTGAACCCTTGCTGCGAGGGAAGTCATAGTAGCATAATTTGGCCGACCTTTGTCTACAGAAATTCGGAAGAATTATTCGGTGTAGGTGTAATACAGATATAAGTTCTTATTAACATACAATTAAATTTTGATTTAACGAATTAAAAAAAAAACAAATTTTAATTATTTTAACACTATAAAACATAAATCCCATTCAATTTCATACTATTTTTAAAATAATTATTAATAATCTCACACTAGTTGTATATTTTATACTTTATATTTAATATTTTATTAAAAAGATTATATTTACTTATTTTTATTATTATGTATGTTTATGTTATATTGATGAATATTTAATTAAAAATAGTATATATAAGAAGTCTACTTCCATATTGGATTTTTTCATTACGTACTTTTTTCGTATGAAATCGTATTCATATCCGTACTCAAATTTTGTTACTATGAGAGAAGCACATAGTAAATATTCATGTAATTGGAAAAAGAAAAAGAGGAAAACAATGTTCAAAACCACACAATGTTTGACCACCATGAGGAAACCCTGGCTCCAACATTAGTAGCTACTCAGAACACATGAAGAAACCCTAGATCAGAATGTCAACTTCCATGGGAAATATTTTATTTTCTACCACACAATGTTTGACCACAATGACGAAACCCTAGCTCCAACAACCTACTTTAAAAATTAAATAACTACGCGTGAAACCTCAATCGGTTCCTTTCTGATCCACGACCCTATTTTCTTCTATACAATCTTAGCAAGAAAGAAAATAGTAGAGTAGAGTAGTGTGGACATTACAATCAAATTTTGTACTATTTCAAAGTTAGTTAATATGTACCTATCTCTCATTATAAATAAAAGCTTGATGGTGTGTAGAGACAAGCATTAAACAAAAGCTGTGGTCTATAGCCAACCCAATCAACACGCTACAACCAAGTGAGTGAGTTTAATAGGTATTAAACAAAAGTTGTGGTCTATAGCCAACCTAATCAGCACGCTACAATCAAGTGAGTGAGTTTAACAGGTAATGCATTTTCTAGCGTTCCTTGGTCAATGGAGATGCAGGAAGACAAATAAACCAACACGAATAGTCATAATGTTGTGAGATGGTAACATTTTTTTAGCATGTTGACGCTTGTACTTGAGTTTGTAAGATTCACACAAAAAAACCTAGCCAAGTTATTCAGACACACCATTATACATTATAGTAGCATTGAGTTAATGGCGGCATACACAATGACATGATATGCAAGCCTTTAAATATATGATAGATTGCTTCACCTTCCTACAATGTGCGCTTGCATGTATCATTTGGTTTTTCCTAAGGGAGGAGGGTGCTTCAATTTAAATATTAATATGTTGGATTTATAGAAACAATATAAGTCAGTAATACAAAACTAGTACAAATACATAGGGTTGTTTTTAACTAATTATGGAGGATCTACTCCCTTAATCAGCACAGGCCCTGGTTATTTCTTAAAAGGCCTGAAATGAAACTTCCATTCAATGCCTTATATAGTTTAGATATGCCATATCGTCCATTTTGTCTAGTGTGCTTACTCCCATCGTCCATGCATACAAACAAACACAACAAAATGATATCCTTATCTAATCAAACACAACAAAGAAAATGATATCCTCCTCTAATAAAACACAACAAATCCAAAACGTAATGCAGATTTCACTTGGCATCTATGAGACTCATTATGGATGTGACCTTCATGATTCAGTCACCCACATGGCGAGAGTGGATTCTCTGCTTAAGAAAATAAATAATATGACATACTCATGTTTATATTTCATGAGGTTCTAGGTGATAAATTTTAGTTTTAATGACAACACAATCTTCACAGGCATGCTTAAAAAAAACCTATGAAACCTCATAAGGAGAAAAATCTAGACACGATCATTTTGAAATATAATAAGTAAGTTGTATATGGATATAAACCTGACTTGTAAAAAAAGGGGGTGGGGGGGGGGGTGGTTAAGAGTAAAACAACTTGAGAGGAATGGTTCACTATGCAATTTCCTCAACCTATTTCAAATGAAACAACGATTAATATTCATAATATAAACCTTGATACGATAAACAACTAAGATATGAAAATGGTAGCAATGAAAGAGAATTAAATCTAGAAGAAATATTATAATCTTCTAAGCAAAAATTGAAAGAAGGATTTCTTAATAGAAACCAAGCATAAGTATGGAAAATGTATATTAACATTTCCTAAAAAACTACAAACTCTAAAAATCATTTTGAGAAGAGGCCTAAAAAAAATTTAAAGAATCTGAAGACATCACATAGAGGAAACATTTGAATATGAAGAACCATTCCTTGAATAAATAGAGTACAGAATTCTACATGGTTTAAATCTAGTTCTGCATTCTTTATGGAAAATGAATACTTCCTCATATTCTCTTTCAACTTGTGTCATCAGATGTTGTTTAGAACTTATTAGATATGTTTTATATGATTTTTCTGATTGATCTAAATTAGGATTTCATCCAAGTAGACAATGACAAAGATGTCTTAGCATTGAAGCAAGAAAAATTGTTTTCCTACTTTGTCCTCACAATGGAGGATCACGGTATCCATCCTCTTCTCCGTGGAGGGATATATTTGTAGAACCGACCCCATGGAAATGGATTTTCTTCATGGTCTCACATGGCACGAGAAAAAACTCTCTAAGAAGTTGTAACTATTTACAGGTATCGTAGATTATAGGGACTTGCAATTTACAAAAGCAAACGGCATGTGTTAACATCAAAAATTTTCCACTTGCTGCGTCATAAGCCCCATCACCTACATATGCCATCATTCCACTTCATTACCACCTATTTAAAATTGAGAAAACATTATAAAATCCAAAAATTAAAAGCAAACATCAAAAGGGGCCACTTTAGAAACATGTCTAACATATTCCTAAGAAATGAGTGACCCAAGTCACTCAATTTCCTTCAATTTAAGCAACCCAAGTGGCACAATTCACCTAGAAAAGAGAGACCCACCCCAACATGATTTTTGGTTGTTTTTTCTTTTCTCCCAACAAAAAAGAGGAAATTCGGGCACATATCCTGACATGGACCAAATCAAGGAGAGAATTTAGGACAAAAAAATCCAACCCAATACTTATCCCCAAATCCATATACTATGCCTGTAAAAGAACCCTTAAGGTCCCTCATTACACAATTCTCCATTGCTTAGCTCAAGTCGCCATTCTGTCAAGATTTTTGTTGAACTTGGAGCTATCCTTTCCTTGCTCCTGCATAACTTGTTGGAGATCCCTATTGTGACATGTGGATGGAGTATTGAGAGACTATTATCAAACCACCAGACCCTCTCTTAGAAAACTACATGGGACCCTTCCACTATACTTGTAGAGGTGACACTTCTCCTTATAAAACCGCACTTTTTTATATAAAAGAAAAGCATTATTTTGATTTTCAGTTTGAAATTTTGCTATGGTCTGCGCAACCCTTAGCAGGTTCTTTTTAGAATGGGTGTGTGCCTAATAACACACTAAAAATTTTGGTGACCATACTAGGAAGGATCTATAATCCTTCTTTGGTTGTGTCTGTCTTTTAGTTTATGGCCTTTGCTTGAGTTCTTATCTACTTTGTTTAGCCATTTCTATGTATGTTTACTAATTTTACGAGCTACTAGTAGGATCCTCAACCTAGATCTACCTTGGATTTGTTGAGCCCAGGTTGTTTTTCTTGTTTTCTAAGCTGTTTGTCCTGGGTCATTCCGATTTGGCCAGTTTGGGCGACCTAAGTGACACCTTTCTCTTCGAAGGTGTGATATCTTTCAAAAAATCATTTTTTTCTTTGTATCACTCTTGTTATCCAGTTTTAAGTGACTTGGGTTGCTTCTTTCCCTTTGAAAAGAGAAACCTCCTCAAAAAACCCTTTTTTCCAATAGTTTTTAGCAGTTTTTCCACTTTGCCTTGATCAGACAGTGTTATTTTTTCATCCCAAGTTTGCTTGCAATCCCCTTGTTACTATTTGCAGTCTCTTTTTTTAATGCAGAAACCCCCTTTTTTTTCCTGTTAGATTGTTTGGCGATGAAAAGTCCTCTTTAGATTTGAGTGTTTTCCTTCTTGCATGTTCTATTTGGATTTGTTGCATTTATTTTCTGTTTCAGTAAGATTTTTGATTAACCAAGAATTTTTTCTATAGTTAATTAGTTTGTTTGTTTAGAGCATTCTTAATTTTCTATATTAGGGCCTTACTCTAATCTTTACAATTTTAAACTTTTTAATTATCTCAGTTTCATGCATGCTTTGAATAGTAAATTGCTTGGTCATGACCTATATATGTCAACATGTTTTATTTCAAGAAAATTTAGCTTAGTATTAAATCGTCTTATCTCTTGCAAGCATTTAAACTTCTTAGTTGTTAGTTGTACACACCTCTCATGCATACACCTTCACTCCCTAATTTAAACTATCACTTTGTTCATGACGTCAAATGGAGCCTAAAATATACCATAATCTAGCTAACTAAAACCTCATTTGAGGACCAAAAGAATATTGTAGTTAGGTTAGGCCTTTGGGGATAGGAATCCAAATAATTCCCCCTAGTGGTTTCCCATTTAGGGAGCTAAAATCGTTTTGTATTGTCGGACACAGTTGGAGATAATTTGCGAGTGGGCCTATGCGTTCAAGGTGGTACGTGGAAGGAATGGAACTGGATGGATGAGTGGTGCACTATCCTCATTCAGTACTGAAGATAATTTAGATCGTTTCCTTCAACCTGAAGCTATAGGAAACTCATCTTACATTTCCATGAATGAGGTAGCCTAGAAGACTTTCTTTTTAGGTATGTTACCCAACGGTAGTCCCCTTCGCTAGGGAGATTCCTAGGACATATAGATTCGTTGAGGCCCCAACTCTATAAATTTTCTTTTGATCTTCACTCACTAGGTACAGATAGGATTGATTCCCCTACTTTGGTGTAAATATTGGAAGACCCGACTCAACTTTCGACTTATTTTGTTGCATGGGCGTGATGTCCCCATTCGAGGAAATGTTTGAGAAGGATTTATTTGGTGATTTTATTTTGATTGTGTAGATATCTAAGGGTTTGTAGGTCCTTTTCTTTTATAGAATTGCTCTTTTCCTTTTTTTCTATTATTTTTTACTAGATCAAGATCATTAGCTTTTTACACACATACTGCACTTGTTGTTTGATTTGGTTCTCTTTATATAGTTGAAGTTGTTAGATTTGAGCTTTACTTCCCATAGCCTTGTGCCAATGAATTGTTCATCTTAGAATCCATTACTATATCTCCCCCAAGGTACTCTTGAATACTTTGGGGCCAACCCCCTCAGTAAGATTTCTTAAGACGCATAATCAAATCCTTAATCCGCACCCCATTTCGACACACTATGTAGTCATTGGATCACTCTTATTCCTCTAATTCTGGCATCTCAAAATCAAGATCGACTTCACCTACGCACATTACTAGTACCATGGCTGCGACCATCCCCACCTACATTGGAATCCCTACTCCTGGTGGCGGAGGAATCCCTCTTTCTAGAGGAGGAGCCATTGTCGGTGGTTCTACTTGTGGAGATATGAACAACACTATCATTGGTCCCTCCACCTCGTACTCTAATGTGAGCCTTCCATTCATGGCCAGTCTCAACATCCATGACTTGGCGAGACTAACCAATGATCTAATCTGTCATGATCCAAACTGGCCTCCCATTCCTACCAAAATCCCTTCGGACATCCCTAAGTTTGAGGGGAAGGCAGGAGAGGATCCTTAGAACTACATCATGTCAGTCCATTTATGGTGCTCCTCTAATAGCATTATATATTATTCCATTAGGATATGCATGTTTTAGAGAACCTTAACTAGTGTTATATCTAAGTAGTACATTGACCAACCCCATGGGACAAATCCCAACTTCATGTCCTTGGCCTTCACTTTTCTACAATTATTCCAGTTTCCAATCCATTATGATGAGGGTGTATAAATCCTTCTATCCTGGAGATAGAACTCCTCCACTCACATCAGATATCACATCCATGAGTGGCATTGATGCTGAAGTCTGTGCAATATTAAGCTTGGCGATAGGATATTTTTAGATTGATTCCTGAAATACCTCCTCCCTACAATAGGTAAGGACATGGATTTTGAACTCCCACGGACCGAGGAATAAGCTATCCTCAAGGCTCAGTAGTACAACCTAATTTTCACACAGTTCATCTATTTGTACATGATAATTTGCGATGCCCCTCGCAAAGGATGCTATTGGAAGACCCACTGGGGGAATCCCATGTTGCAGATGATGTCATCACCATTGTAATGTCCCATAATAATCCATATACACCTTACTCTCCCCTTTCAAGTGGTTATGTGCATGGTAATCCCCCTAATGTTGAGCATCCTTATCAGGGTCTTGTTCCTACTCCTAGTTACGACCTCGATTTATCTCACTCTTCATCGCATACAAGAATGAGTACCTCTTATTCATCTCTTTCCATAGCTCCCCATGTTCATGGGCCCTCATGTAGTGAAACCATGTGTGGTGGTGCTTCTACCATCTTCATTTCCCCTCTATCCCTTACCCATATTACCCTTTCGATGGATCTCCACCAGCTCCTCTAGTGCAGCCACACAACATTGTTCCCCATTTTCCTCATGGGCAGGTATACGCTCAGCAAAAAATGCCCACCAAACTTGTTCCCAATAACCAACAAGCGCAACCCAAGAAGAAGAAGAAGGGAAAGAAAAAAGAGAACAACCAATGCCAAGGAGGTGGGGATCAACCCCCTAACCTTACTGATAAAAGTGGATACAACCCCATAGATCAAGTTCCAAAAAAACCACCAAAGCAAGAAAAAAATGCTCAGTTACAAACTAACCAGATATGTCCCTTCTATGGTGTCTATGATCACTATACCCATCATTTCCCCCATTTGGATAAGGATCACCAGTTGTGGAATGAGGCCAACCAACGAGACGTGACTACTACCCCACAATGACAGCCTAATCCACCTCTGCCTCAATTGTCTCAAATGAAACCGATGGCCCTAAAAAAACCCTTCCCTCTGCAAGGAGTAGACACTGGACAACCCATGGCACCTTATCCACCTCCACCATATTAATCTAGTCAAACTCATGACTCTAGGATCCAACACCTCCTTATGTTGTCTGCCAACGTCAACCTTCAGACTCAATGTAACCAATATGATTTGGCTGCTAAAACCTATACTACTGATAAAGGGAAGAACTCCACTCAAGTTGATGAACCCTTACACTTACCTCAAATGACTATCAATGGGATTCCTAAAGTCCCTATGTTTCCTTTGTGCCGCATCGCAAATAATACAATTTCTCGAGGCACTCCCAACTATATCATTATGGACGACTTGTCACAATCTCCTACTACCATGTCTACAATGGAATTCTGTAGAATTGTCCTGCATAGCGTAAAGCATTACTATCTGCATTAGGTGAAATCGGTCCTTTTGAATCCTGCTTGATGATATTCGATTTAGATCAAGTGGAACGTTGAATGCCATCGTTAGTAGCATTTCAGATTCTAGTCACTTTTAGAAACTTGGCCATTCATTAGTGTATTGTCGATGAAGAAGCCTCCACTTGCATCACGTGCATGCATGTCTAGAGAAATATTGGATCCCCCCAACATCTGTTATCCCTTATGATGTTGTGCATTTATGATGGACGTGTTTCTCAACCTCATGGTCTTCTCTAGAATGTCCTTGTAGAGTTAGCTGGAAAAATGGTCGTAATTGATATCGAGGTTGTCAATGCTTAGCTAGATTACAACCTCCTATGGGTATAGCTACATGTATGCTATGAAAGCAGTCGCCTCATTAGTTTTCATGATTATGATGTATCCCCATCAAGGGAAGATTTTAAAATGGTACCAGTTGACCTATTACAACCCCAAGGGGATGGATTTCCTAGAGAATGTCTTACTCATGATTGACAACAATCTCGATAGTGAATCTTTCTTATCTTTCATGAGTGTTGGACTTGTATATTTCGTGATTCCCCCATGGTAGGAACCTTTCATTATATACCTCCTCCACCTCCGATGATATAAATATTAGATTTGTACACTATCTCCTCTGGTAAGTCTACCTCCCAACCTTAACCCACGCCCCCTCCCAGCTAGTTACATGGGAACCAATGGGGAGCCACACCTATTCATCAAATCCCATTCTTATTTCCACCTTTCAAAGTAGTGAGCACGCCTGTGATGGAGAAACTCAACCTATCGAGTTTGACATTAGGTCTCCCCATTTGGTACCTTACCCCTCCAAATTCACTGCCTACACCACATGTTTTCTTGACACTTGTGCAACCAATCAGTACTACCAATAACCATCGGCCTAGAGTCACTAAGGAAACACCTTCCACTACTCAACCTCCTCCAAAGGGAAGAATGGGGGAAAATATAAGAATGTGACGACACTGTAAAATATGAACCAAGTCATGAATCCCCCTCATACTGCTACATCACGAGCACCCCCCCTTGCTCTATATGTGATGTATTGGGTCATGCTAACCAAAAGTGTCCTAAATTTCCCATCTTGTGCACTCATCTACAGACATCAAACAATGAGATCGATGAAAACATTATGGTGGTCCATCTCCGTAACACTCCCAAAACGTACAACAAGTCTTTGTGCACCAACCATACTTGTGCATTGTGTGGCCTTTATGGTCATTACTCACACCATTGCACTGATCTACCCGGGTATTGATCTGTATTGGATAACTTGCGTGAATTTATTTAGAGCCCCAAGTCACCACTATGGAAGAAGCTCACCCTCCAATATCTTCTTCAAGTGGGACAAACACTATTTGTTACATATCATCCTTTGATGAACCTTTCACATCATCCCATGATGTTTTAGTCATATCGAAATATGTTGGCCCCTCAGACACATCTAGTTGATCCTTCAAGTGATGAAGAAATCCGTAAATCTCTTACGTAACCTAACTTCCCTTGGGATGATATGCACTATCGTGCGTATTTCATTCCTAAGTATTGGGAACCTAATACTTAGGGTTAGGAATATTTTGTATTATTGTCTTCCTATTCATGTGAGCAGGAGACCAAGAGTCATAATGAATAGGAAGAGTCATGAAGGTATCCAAGAGACACCTTGGAATATGAAACCAAGGTTCATCTCTCATTGTATTTATGTGTACATTTGCTAATGTGAATATGTGGTTTCACAACAATTCCATTTGCCTTTGTGATGCATCATTGTGTATTTGGCTTTATGTTAGCCAATTTTCCTATATTCCCTAGTGGGAAACTTAACATAGGTATCATAGCTTATTCTAATCCTGTGGCCTGTGATACTTTGCAAAGATTCCTCTACTTGCTCACCTCTACCAAATATGCTTTGTGCTCCATTTAGTCGCCATGATTTCTATGTGCTGAGGCCATTTTTCTCTCAGATCATTACCTACTGACTCTTTTCTCTAGACCTGCAAGTTAACATTACATCTATTTTTGTGCATTCTATATCCATTAGTTTCCCATAAGGATTGAGTCACATGGCTTTTCCAACTGTTTGAGCAATTTTTATTATCATTGCATATTTATGGCTCCCAATACTCTTTGTCATTTGGATCCAATCCATGCTGAATTCAAATTTGAGATTTGTGCTTCATAACACTATCGAGACCTATGTGGAATGTAGAATGGTTTGGATTCCTTTGTAAATAAAAAATATTTATTTCCATGTGTGAGCAATCAGATATAAGTCACACCTACAATGTAGAATCTCTTCACAGAAACCCTAACATTTAACATTAACTATCCGTTTGTCCTCCACTAATAGTTCATATACACTCCAAGCACATGGGAATAAATCATAGTCTGAGGTCTGTAAGTATTGAAAATACCTCCAAAGGAAGGACATTTATAAGTAATGATTTGTTATAGTTTGCAAAGTTTCCTTGCAATGCTCACTTCAGCATATTGGAATTGAGAAGACTTTTCATAAATATCAAGGGTCACTGTTGATTACTCTCTTCTCACTAACCTTTTACCTTCATCCATGACTCGTTGCTGGTAAAATTGAATCATCCATTACTGCTTGCAAGGCTAGGATATTGGTGGGGATGCTAGTAATAACAACATAGCACAGGTAATCCCGCCCTTCAAACCTGCATGGAGGTGTAACTCATCACTACGTACTAGCTTCGATTTTCTTTCCACATTTCCATGGTTACTTACGAGCTTGAAATGTGCCTCATCCTCCTCTGTCTATTTCCATCATGGGTTATTGTTGGTCACCCTATATGCTAATTAATTACAACTAACACACAGGATGCTCAATATGAATTGTCAACCCAGGTAGGTCTTTTATTTCAACGGAAATTAGCATAATCTATGCATAAACACTTCAAGTAGTTGATTGAATAAATGGAGATAAACTATCCTACCTATATGCTCAGTCAAAATCATCTCATTGCTTAAACTAATCTAATTTGTCCATCTAGAAATTCAAAGTACATTTACCTTCCTACAATCATCACTCCAACAATTACTGATCTAAGGAAAATTAAGCTAGACTTACTTTTGTAAGAAGTTAAATCCTAAAAGATATCAGACTACAATGCATAAACCAGAATCTGTCTAGGATTGTATAATCTAGGAAATTACAAATGATAGTAAGAAATCAAACCAATTGCAATCATAATCTGACTAATGCAATAAACTTCAAGAAAGATTAAATAACATAAATGAACTAGAGTTTGAGCTTGACTATAACAGCTAACTATCACACTTGCATAAAAGAACTAACCTACACAATCGACTGTCACACCACACAGTTACAGCTATTCAGAATGCAATGTCTAACTACCAAAGGAAATGCAATTATCACTGTGGAAGCTTATCTATAAAACACATCTACTGTAAATCCACACCATGCAACTGAAATTAAATTAAACTAACTACTTAACTCGGCAATCTCTGTGAGAAGGAGGGCCCTGGCCTTCTAACAGAGATGTCATGAACTATCACAAATTAAAACACATAAATATGAAGAACTCTGCTCCCTATATTAAAGATAGTAATTCACAGTCTTAGCTCTCTATTACAGCCCACACAAAATAATAATCAACCAACCCCAGACTCTAAAAGCCTTCCCATATTTATACATGCATAATACAAATCGTGATCCACTAATTTCATGCAGCAAGGAAGATGTCTAATCTTCAGGCTGTTGAGTCACAACAAAACTGTTACATCCTTAATGAGGCCGTTGGACATGAGGGACGTTGTTGCTCTGGCTATCAATGGATCAATGGATTAACTGATTGGGAAGTGTTTTGTCTATTGCAGCGATGCTCTATTGCAGCGAAGTCTTGTTATAGCTACCGCGTGGAGAGATGCACTGTTCCTATTAATGTGTGGAAATGTACTGAAGAGTAACAGCTGGCACCACGTGTGATTCTTTCCCAAGGCTTGGCGGCGGATACACCTGTGTCTCTCACTGCTTTGAGCTTGAAATAATGAAATCAACACAAGTTAGAATAAACCAAAGTCTATAATTCATAGCCATAACAATCTTAGGCATTAAATAAATGAAACAATAATGATTTATACTTGTAAGGATTAATGATTGATCTCGAATAAAGACATATATTTGGTTTTTGGAAATAAGGTGTAACAGGGAAAAAAGAGGTAATAAGTGTGGTAAAAAAGGGGCAATTCCAGGACCCAACATCTCGCCTCAACTATCCAATTGGATGCCCTCATGCAACAACTTCCACTAATCTGAATCTGAATCTGGATCCATACTCTGTCTGTGGATATTGGTGATGTTGAAGGCAAGTTCAAGTGCTTCTCCCCACTTTACAAATCCATTACAAGCAGTCCACTTCTCCCAAGACTGTTCCTCTTCCTTCTTAGTCAAAACATAACTTCTTCTGTATGGGCGCACAGGTATCCATATGAGAGGAAATATAAATCTCATTCCAAGCCACCATGGTCCATATGTTTCCATGCACCTAACATACCCAGGCACTCTAAGAAGAGCTTGTTTAAAATTCTCCAAACAATATGGATCCTTTTCCTTTAAAGATGGGGAAGAAGCCAACCATCTGTGCTCACTACCTTCCAAGGCATACTGCTGTTGGTTAGAGATTGTCCTTACACAGGTAGTAATGATTGTCCTCTATAGATCCATCAAGTGCTGAGTCTTTTCAGGAGATTTGAAAAACCTTGCATGCTTTGCAATGAGGGCTATTGGAATTCGAGGTTCATTTCTGATCCAAAGAGTAGAATTATGCTCGTTTTTCCTGACAGTCTGAAAGGCATCCCACCATTGCATGTGATTGGTGACAAAAGAAGTGAATGCTCTCAGCTGAACATCCCCCAAATAAGGAACATGATTAGAATGGAAATCAGTATACCCTGCTCTATCGTGCAAATATAATTCACACAGCAAATTTTGATCCCCAAAATCACTTTCCATGAAAGTCTCTAAGAACTGGGGGAAGTGATCAGCTTACATGGTCTTCCTTCTTTCAAGGCTTTCAACTTAAATAGATTTGTTTTTTCATAAAGAAATATAGGGTAGGAAGGAGATGGAGCCCTGCAACTCAACAATTCCTGAGAAAAAATATACATTTGGTCTTTTTCTTGTTGCATGAACTTGAATTTCTTCAATTCTTCTAATTCTTTTTGAACACTCTCCCACGGGGATTTCTGGAAAACCAATTCCTTAGCCCATTTATCTCTCAGATCCCTGATAGTCTTTATTTGCTCATAGAGAGGGACCATTCCTTCCTTGCATTGATCAATATTCCTTTTCCATTTATTTAGCTCTAGATTTAACAAAGAAAGCTCTTTTTCCAAACGTTGAATCCTTCTATCCTCCACATCTTTCTCATTGTCAGAGTCAATCTCAATGATATTTTAAGCTTCCCGATCTTCTATTTCAGGCACCATTGTCAAAACTTGACTTGGGACCATGTGATCCTATGTCTTAGCAGGCTTGTCTTGAGTCATCAGATTGACAACTTCTTCTTCCTCAGTCTCAGCAGCTTCCACTTGTGTGGCTGCATCAACAAACCAAATTGGAAATGTTGGTTCTTGTGTAACAGCATCTCTTGTTTCAATTACCTTTGTTTTTGTCGCAGCCTCCATAACCAAGCCGAGGGATGCTGGATCTTGTGTAACATCATCCTCTCCTTGTGTTCCAATCCCATTCTCCTCCGTTTGAGTTGTAGCCTCCAAAAATAGTTTTGAAGATGTTGGTTCTTGTGTAACAATGTCAACATTCTGAGAATTGCTGGGAGTGTCTACTACCTCAATAATAAGTTCTTGGAGTGTTGGTTCTTGTGTAACAGCCTCCTTCTATGAGATGACTTCAGTGTTTTTAGGTTGCTGAGATTCTCCTAACTCGAGATCAGGGATTATGCCTATTTCAGGCTCATTTCCTCTCATTGGGTCTACTATGAATACTTCCTCCATCTCTTGCCTTACTTCTGCAGATTTTTGTGTCGATAAGTCCAGTACTGTGACTTTATGCCCTGCCAATTTAAATATATCTCCACATTCTGGGCATACCGTTTCTTCATGTCCGTTTTTCTCCAAAACAGGAGATGGATTCTCCAACTGTTCTGCAGCCTCCACCAATGTGTTCAGGCTCTTTTCTGCCTACTTCCTACATGCTTATTTCCATTTTTCTAATCCAACCCGAAACATTTGAACTTCCTCTTTTAAAATCTCATTTTCATAAAGAAGATTTTCGATCTGGGTTTCTTCTACAGCAGGTTCTTGTGTAATAGTAGGTGATTTGGGGTTTAAGATGGGGATTTCAATGTCAACCCCGATTTCACACACTGCTTCTGCTGCTGTAACAGATCTAGTTTGTCTCCTCATTTCAACCCCAGATGGTTTCCCTTCACTGCGTACTGCTTTTGCTGCAGTAACAGCTTTGGTTCTTCTCTTTTTCACCAAAGTGGATGTTTGGCCCTTCTTCTCTGACCTCTTCCTTCTTTTCTGTGACACGGTGGTCTTCAAATTTTCAGCCATAGGAATGAATTCCCCCTCTTCAATTATGGCACCCCTTATTTCGGGGGAGGATTCAACATTCAGAACCTCCATGTCTCCTTCTCCTACTGCTTATATTTGATGTTCCTCTTCTTCCATTGCAGCTTCCACTGTCGCAGCTTCTACAACTGCTCCAGTCTCAACTTCCCCTGCTGCAGCTGCTAATGATGACAACTCTACTGCTTCAGCTGCCACCTTGACTGTTGTTTCTATAGGGTCTGTAACTTCTGCTATAGGGTCTCCGACTGTTGCAGCTTCTAACATTACCGCCTCATCTACCATGGCTTCCATCACTACCTCTTCTATAACAGGGTTCCTTGTTGTCGCTGCTCCCCCCATATCTATTTCTTCTTCATCCTCCAATTGGTTTCTTGCTACTCCATCCTCCCCCCCCAATTGAATTTGAGGGACTCCGGTCCTCTTATCCTACTCCAATACCCCCCAATTCTAGTGTAGGTTCCCTAATTATCCTAGGCCTAGCAAGAAATTGTGCCCAAGTCTGATTTTGCTGTGCCATTGACCTTAAAATTAATAATTTAATTAATCCATGATTGGAGAGGGAATAGACTAGATGTCGGGTTGTTCTCACATAACCAACCATATTTTGTAGGGCATTTAAAAGATAAAACGACATGTTCAATAGATTACCATGGCGTAAATGGGATAATAGGGGGAATTCAGAGAGATAGACAATTTGGTACCTACCTTCACAGGAGATGTATTTCTTTAGGAAAATTGCCACTTGATCCCAGGGCCGAGGTAATGATTCCAGTGCTATTCCACGGCCTCTTGGTCGAACGTTCTCACCAACTGCAAGAAATCCCTTACTACATTCGCATTCTGCGCCTTTCGTCCAAATAATATCCTCCCAAACTGAGGCAAACCAGTAACCTCTGATATAATAGCTTCTATAACCTCTATGCGCAATCCCCTGACCTCAGAATGAGTATCAGTCAAGCTAAGAACAAATTGTAATGTTGTCTCTGTGTGAAATCCATTTAATCGCTGAAAATACTCAGTCCACCCATCTGCTTCAAAGATGGTGAGAAATTCTGTGTTTGCATGCAGATCCTCCGTGTTCTCAGGTTCATGCCGGACTGGATTACCCATATCAACTTCCCTTCGTAATTCTAATGGCGAATACAGCGATTACTAATTCAGACGTGGGAGTTGCAGCATATGGACATTCATGGAACAACCGAGATTTGAATTGGGTATTTTAGGAAAGATGGCATAGTTACCAACCCACGAAAAGGTGATACAGTTATGGGAAATGGCATAATTGGGACGTTTTGGTACGGATTGGGTAAGGTGACGATCATGTAATAGATACAAATGATAATTTTGACACATTCCTTGGCAGTTAAGTGGGTACAGGTTGATGACACGGACTAAAGACAAGGCATAATCATCATTGCCACATTTAATTTGATGCTTAATCATGTAAAAGGTCAGAATTCGTACCTTCACAGTATGAGCTAGGCCTTAATTTTCCACTGTAATCCGACTTCATCATCACTTCCATTAATAAAAACATAAATGCGCATGTGCTGATATGAGTTGGCCATCATCGACTAGACAGATAAAGTCTATCAATGTTGATGTCAAATGATAAGAGTGCATAGTGGAGGTAGATCAAACTAACACGGGCTGGCAGAGATAAAATGAGTTTTTGATTTAGCAAAGTCACAGCCCAAAATCGAAAAAATATGGCAGAGTCACAGCTACACTACTAGGGAAAATAGACAAGACTTAGCGGAGTCACGGCTGCGCGAAAAAGGCAAAATGGAGAAAAGTAGCGGAGTCCCAACTGCGCGAAAAAGGAAAAATACATGAAATTTGGCGGTGTCACAGCTGTGCGAAAAGGAAAAATGGACAAAGGTAGCAGAGTCACAACTGCGTGAAAAGGAAAAATGGATTGGATTTGGTGGTGTCACAGCTACGCGAAAAAGGAAAATGAGCAATATTTTAGCGGAGTCGCAGCTGCATGGATAGGAAAAATAGGCAAAGTATGGCGGAGTTGCAGCTACGCAAAATGAAGGAACAGGAAAATCTTCAGCTGACTGGTGAATGCTTCTGAATCATTCATCTTCTTCAAGGAGTTATTCATAACAGGAAAATAAGCTAAGGTGCCTGCAATCGTCTAGCCCAGTCACGGCCGCTGCTCCTTAGGTTAATTCCTATACACAGTTCTTCAAAACAAACCGATCAAAGCGTAAAAGAAAAAAAAACGACATTTTATTTATGTACAAATTTATGTGTGGAATTTGCGGTTTAAAAATTCACAGGGGTTGAGAAAGATTCTTGCCCTTGCGTTAACTGATAATCTGGATCAGCTGCAACATGTGAAATGAATGCATTTTTAGAAATATGTTTATGGTATAGTCGCAGCTGGTGACCATTAGCAAATAATGGTATCTTGTTTTCATCGATGGTGATCAACCGAACTATTCCATTGTCAAACACTCTGTCTATCTGATAGGGACCCAACCATCTTGTGCATAATTTTCCTTTAAAATCCTTTTTAAACCTTGAATCATACAATAGAGCCCAGTCTCATTTGTAGAAGACCTTCTTCTTTATAAATCTGTCGTGCCATTTGGAGCGATGCTGTTGGATTAATGCTGTATGATGTACTGCAACTGTGTGCTTCTCAACCAATTCATTTAGCTGATTCAGTCGGTTCCTCTGAGCTTCTGTTAAATCAAGGTTTGCCTCTATAGTTGTCTTCAAAGTTCCGATTTTGAATTCAATAGGGAAGACAACATTTTTTTCGTACACCAATTCATATGGGGAGAAACTAGTAGTGTTGCGCCATGTAGTATGGTAATCCCATAGTGCCTCTGGAAGTCTATAAGCCCAATCTTTACAATGACTTTTCATCGTTTTTGTTAAAATATCCTCAATGACCTTGTTTGTGCTTTCCACTTGGCCATTGGCCTGTGGATGATATGGTGAAGTTATTTTGTGTTGAATGTGATACTTCTGTAACAGGGCTTCCAGTTTATGTGACACAAACTATGGTCCTCCATCTGTATTTATTTCCTTGGGTACTCCAAAATGAGTGAAGATCTCTTCATACAATAAATCCATTACAGTTTGAATAGTATCTTTGGCCAAAGCCACAGCCTCCACCCATTTGGTCATGTAATCTATGCAAACCAAGATATAAAATTTATGCTTTGAGGGAGGGTTGATAGGCCCTACGAAATCCAGATCCCATCTATCAAAAGGTTCAACCACAAGCTGTGGCTGAAGAGGCATTTCATCTAATCTGTTGGCTGTCCCATCCTCTGGCAGTTGTCACAAGCCTGAACATACTTTTTCGCATCTCTGAACAATGTCGGACAAAAATATCCCATACTTAAAACCTTATGACATGTCCTTTTGTCAGCAAAATGTCCCCCACAGGGCTCATCATGAAAATATTTCAAGATGCTGAAAACTTCATCTTCTCTTACACCTTCTGATTTCCAAGTCAAGACCTGTGTAGAAAAGATGTCCATTGATCCAGCAGTATTGAGCACTCTGTTGTATAATTTTTATTTTTTCTCTCTTCAATGGATGTGCTGGTAGCTTGCTTGCAGCAAAAAATTTAGCAATATCTGCATACCATGGGGAATGAGTTGATACTGCAAACAAATGTTCATCAGGGAAGGAATCTTCGACTAGTAAACTGTCATCATTGTTAATAAGTCGAGATAAAAAGTCAGCAACAACGTTTTCCTTCCCTGGTATGTCAATAATTGTAATGTCAAATTCTTGTAACAGTAACAGCCATCTAGTTACTCTAGCATTCGTGATGGGTTTATTCATTAAATACTTGATGGCTGAATGATCAGTGTGCACAAAAGTGGAATATCCAGTAATGTAGTGTCTAAATTTATTGATGGCATAAACAATGGCAAGGAATTCTTTCTCTGTAACAGTATAGTTTAGTTCAATAGGGGTCAGGTTCTTACTGATGTAATAAATTGCATATGGAGCATGACCTTCCTGCTGTCCTAATACTACTCCAATGGCAGTGTATGAAGCATTCGAGGAGATATGAAAAGGAAGAGCCCAGTTGGTCCCTAGTAAGATGGGTGTTGTGGATAGCCTTTTCTTAAGTTCAGTGAACGCTGCTTGGCATGCATCATTCCAATCAAACTGAACATCCTTCATCAACAAGGTGAATAAAGGAGAATACAGTTTGGAAAGGTTTTCTATAAATATTCTATAGTAACCAGCATGCCCTAAGAAGCTACGTACCTCTTTTTGGGTTCCAAGAGTGGGCATGTTTTCAATTACCCTAATTTTGGATGGATCTACCTGAATACCATTAATAGAGATGAAGTGCCCCAGAACTACACCCTCACTCATCATCATATGGCACTTTCAAGTGCTTAAAGATAGTTGGGTTTGTTCACAACGTTCTAAAAATTTCTCTCAATTTTTCAATGCCTCGTCAAAACTACTACCATATGGAGTGAAGTCATCCATAAAAATTTCCATGCAGTCGTTTACCATCTCTGAAAAGATCCCAATCACTGCTCTCTGAAATGTGGCTGGTGCATTGCACAATCCGAAAGGAAGTACCCTGTATGCAAAAGTGCCCTAGGGACTGGTAAAAGTGGTTTTGTCTTGGTCTTCTAGAGCAATCTGGATTTGGTTATAGCCACTAAATCCATCCAGAAAGGAAAAATATTTCTTTCCAGACAAGGTATCAAGGACCTGATCAATAAAAGGTAGGGGAAAGTGGTCTTTCTACATTTCTTTATTCAATTCTCTGTAATCTATGTAGACCCTCCATTTCCCGTTCTTTTTTGGTACAATCACGAGTGGAGAAACCCACTCGCTGTCCAAAATTGGGTATATAAATCCTGCTTCCAAAAGATTTTGGATTTCTTCTTTCACAATGTCCCTTAGATTCGGGTTCATCCTTCGTTGTGGTTGGTACACTGGCCTAGAGTCGCTTTTGATGTAAATGTAATGGGTACACAGATTAGAAGGAATACCCTTCATATCTGTGTATTCCCATGCGAAAGCTCCTTTGTGTTTTTTCAGCAAAGTGATCAGTTTTTCCAGCTCGTTGGGCGCAAGATTCGGGTTGATGTTTAATGTTTTTCCTAGTTCAACTTCTACTCGGACACTCTTCGAACTTTTAAGTACTGGAATTATGTTGGCATCACTGAATAGAGTCTCTTCCGTTATACTTTCTTGTTCTTTCTCATCTAAAGTACTGTTCAGAATCTGGTAAATATGTTTATTAACAGACGTGGGCTCACTGATGAAACTATTAATAGTATCGTCCTCTGTTTCATCCTTAAAATTTAAGGCTCTCCCTATCGTTAATAATGGTTGAACGCCTTCTTCCTCCAGATCCACCCAAAGTGGAGTTTCAGCTTCTAGGCTTGGTCGTGTTGGAGGGTATAAAGTTAGGCTTTTAATATTAGTCCCGTCTAAGATAGTCATGGACCCTGACCGACAGCTGATGCAAGCATCTGTCGTGGCTAACCAAGGTATTTCTAGGATCAGCAGGTGCCCCCCCAGCTGTGACTTCAGTTGTAAAACCAAGAAGTCTGCGGGGTACTCCCAACTACAAGGTCATCCAAAATTCCCTCAGGCTTGATTGTTGATCTGTCAGCAAGTTCTAATATGGTAGGGGTTGGCCGAAGATTAGTGAGTCCAAGTTTCTTCACAGTTTCAATGGTCATAACATTAATAGCTATGCCTAAATCTACCAATACGTTAGGTATCTGCGTGTGTCCTATGTGAACTGTAACAGTAGGGTTTCCAGGGAAATCATATTTGGCCAAAGGAGTCTTCCCCATTATTAATTCAAAAAAATTTCCCATTACATGGACAGTGAGAGGATCTTTAGGCTTTCTTCCCGGTTTCTTTACACACAGATCTCTAACGGTCTTGGCATAAATGGGCACGTCATGGAGGGCTTGTAATAGTGGAATTTTGACATATATATTTTTCAACTCCCCTAAGAGATTGAATCGAGGTAGTTCCACTGTTTTCTACAGGTCCAATCATTCAGGATATGGCGGTTCTCTTACCAATTGTGTAGGATGTGTTTCATTGTGTGTTACTTCCTGAGTTTCAGCTAATGTTTCAGTAGGAGTGTCAACATCCTCAATGATGGGGATTGTTGAGTTGTCTGAATTCTCAAAATGCTGATCCATTCTTGCTTCAGTCACTTAGGATGGAACATCCTCAATGATGATAGGATTCACTATCCTCCCTGATCGTAAATGTATGTCATTGCAAGGAATTTGGGAAATGGAATAAGCAGGTTGGCAGTCTCAAATTGGTGAACTGCTTTATTATTATTCAGGTTGGGGTTAGGTTGTGCAGGCAGTTGTGGTCGCAGTGGTGCATTCATAGGTGCGACATTGTTTTGGAATTGCAGTTGTGTATGCTGATACTATTGATGAGGATACTATTGAGGAGGATACTCTTGATATGGAGTCTGGTGATGAGGAAATTATTTCCTGGGTAATAATTTCTCCAGTTGGGAGACCAGGGAGCTTGCTGATTCGATTGTTGTGATCATGGTGTCCAAGAGTTAATATTTTGCATTGGGTTTTGATATGGATGCCATTAGTTATTAGAATAATGTGAAGGGAATTGTGTATTCATATTATTCATACCATTCATATTATTCAAGAAAAATGATGGATCTAAATTCTTGATTCCGAGGCTGCCAAGGTTTCTTCTGTGCAGTAAAATAAGCTTGTTCCACGTTTGAAGTAGATGCCTGCAGAACTGCTTTGACTTTGGGTAATGAAGGAAATTCCTTGGTATCATGCTCCAATTCACATATCCTACATACCTCCACCTTGTCAAGCAGGCATTCTTTCAGTGGGTGCTTTTTTCTGCATTTGGGATAGAATACACCAAGTGTCATGTCTTCTACTGCTTGCCTCTATTTTTCTCTCAAGACATCTAATTCTGAGGAAGTGGAGCTCATCATATCTATTTTGAAATTCTCCAGTAAGTTTCCTATTTCTTCTCGAGTGGCTCCTCCACTAGCTGACTTTTGTGTCCTAGTGAAGACATCCTGATCTCGTTCTTTTTCTTGTTTGCTGGTTCTATAGAATCCCCTTGAATATCTTCGACATAAATCAATGATCTTGTCATAGGTTTCTTTTGAGATATCCCCCTTTCCCAGCAAATTCAGCATGTCTAGGCAATCTTCTCTAATTCCTCTTAGTAGGATAATCTTGAGTGCATCTTTTCCTATCTCTGTATGACCAAACCTCTGTAAATTATACAACAATCTCTCAACAAAATATTCCAGGCTCTCTTCTTCCTTCTGAACCATTTCAAACAACTCTTCCTTCTTGTCTCTGGTTCTACAATACTCTTGATAATTAGAAAGAAAGGTTTGTTTCATTTGATCCCAAGTAGTAATGGTCTCACGATCTAGACTCATGAACCAGCGCAGAGCATTTCCTTTCAGGGTGGCTAGGAATAGTTTCAGTTTCTGAGCACTGGAGGTATAGTAGTAACTACGCTAGAGGATGTCGAAATCAAAAATAAATTCATTAGGATCTTCAAAGGACTTACCATGGAAGTTCAGGAGAACTGATGGTGAAATATTTTTCATAGGAGCCGCCCCTGATGTCTCAAGGATAGGGAATTCAAGTGTGACAACAGTGTCACCATGCTGATTATCTTCCACCTCCTCTTGATGGTTATCCTGGCACTCATTGTCTCCTTCATGTTCTCCATTAACCATGTTAGTCCAAAATTTGATTGCTTCTTTCACTCTTTCTTCCTCTGCTCTTGCTTCTTCTTCTTTCCTCCTTTCTTCTTCTCTCCTTCTCTCTTCTTCTGCTTCTCGGTGAGTTTCCAACCACACTTCTTTAGTAACTCTGGTCCCATTAATATGATAGATCCCCTCTCTATCCGGTGCACCCACAACGCTTCCTTTGTATTCAGGAGGTTTCTTCTCTGGAGCGGGAGTTGAAGGTCCCGTTACGTTCTCCATAGTTGATGTCGATGTTTCAAGATTAGGAGGAACAAAGTTTCCTCTTCCTCCAGACGTCCGCAGTAATCTGGTAGAAGAATCAACTCTAGCAATTATATCGTCGATAAATGTCTATCTTCCCAGACCTATGTTACGGCCACAACCTCTTCCACTTGCAATGTTAGTATTTGGATGGGGTTCCCGATTTGTTTTTCTTGTATTCATGCATGATTCAAATAATCAAAACTAAAATGAAATCAAATAAATCAACTACTATCTATGCCTATAAATTACCATCCTCGGCAACGGCGCCAAAATGTTGGTCACCCTATATGCTAATTAATTACAACTAACACACAGGATGCTCAATATGAATTGTCAACCCAGGTAGGTATTTTATTTCAACAAAAATTAGCACAATCTATGCATAAACACTTCAAGTAGCTGATTGAATAAATGGAGATAAACTATCCTACCTATCTGCTCAGTCAAACTCATCTCATGGCTTAAACTAATCTAATTTGTCCATCTAGAAATTCAAAGTACATTTACCTTCCTACAATCATCACTCCAACAATTACTGATCTAAGGAAAATTAAGCTAGACTTACTTTTGCAAGAAGTTAAATCCTAAAAGATAACAGACTACAATGCATAAACCAGAATATGTCTAAGATTGTCTAATCTAGGAAATTATAAATGACAGTAAGAAATCAAACCAATTGCAATCATAATCTGACTAATGCAATAAACTTCAAGAAATATTAAATAACATAAATGAACTAGAGTTTGAGCTTGACTATAAAAGCTAACTAGCACACTTGCATAAAAGAACTAACCTACACAGTCGACTGTCACACCACGCTGTTACAACTATTCATAATGCAATGTCTAACTACCAAAGGAAATGAAATTATCACTGTGGCAGCTTATCTATAAAACACATCTACTGTAAATCCACACCACGCAACAGAAAGTAAATTAAACTAACTACTTAACTCGGAAATATCTGTGAGAAGGCGGGCCCTGGCCTTCTAACAGAGATGCCGTGAACTACCACAAATTAAAAAACAACAATATGAAGAACTCCGCTCCTTGTATTAAAGATGGTAATTCACAGTCTCAGCTCTCTGTTAGAGCCCATACAAAATAATAATCAACCAACCCCATACTCTGAAAGCCTTCCCATATTTATACATGCATAATACAAATCGTGATCCACTAATTTCGTGCAGCAATGAAGATCTCTGATCTTCAGGCTGCTGAGTCACAACAAAACTGTTACAGCCGTAATGAGGCCGTTGGACATGAGGGACGTTGTTGCTCTGGCTAGCAATGGATCAATGGATTAACTGATTGGGAAGTGTTCTGTCTGTTGCAGCGATGCTCTGTTGCAGCGAAGTATTGTTACAACTACCACGTGGATAGATGCGATGTTCCTATTAATGTGTGGAACTGAACTGAAGAGTAACAGTTGGCACCACGTGTGATTCTTTCCCAAGGATTAGCGGCTGATACACCTGTGTCTCTCAATGCTTTGAGCTTGACTTAATGAAATCAACACAAGTTAGCATAAACCAAAGGCTAGAATTCATAACCATAACAATCTTAAGCATTAAATAAATGAAACAATGATGATTTATACCTGGAAGGATTCATGATCGATCTGGAAGAAAGACATATTTGGTTTGTGGAAATAAGGTGTAACAGGGCAAAAAGAGGTAATAAGTGTGGTAAAAAAGGGACAATTCCAGGACCCAACAGTTATTTCTTGTGTAATTTTTTTTTGTTGATTCCTGTGTGCCAAGACTTCCCATCGTGGTGTCTATTCTCTATCGACTAGCTTCATATCACTCGGTTTCCCCCATTTCCCAAGATGTATGGAATCCCTATCTTCAGAGATGCGTGAAGAATGAGCTACTACGTTGAAGAATGAGCCTTAAAAAGATCTATTGTGTTGAATACAAATATATTGCATTGGAATATGAAGAGCGAGAAGATTTATTTTCTTTCAACTCTCTTGAAGAAGAGTTAAAATTATCTTCTATTTCTTTATACCAAATAGATCCTGCACCATGAAAGGAGATTTTCTCTTGAAATGCGGACTTATGTAGTTGAAATAAAGGAATTAGAAGATGATAAATGGATCAATCAAATGTTAATAAGATTTCAATTTGTAGTAATTGAATTGGGGATTCAATCGTCTTGTGAGAAGAAGAGAGAAGTATTTTTCTTTATGCTCTCTCTTGGTTTTGCAAAAGTGGATGAGCCGCAACATTCAAACAAGAAACAAATAAAGAACATTGTACTACTGTAGAATTTGATCTATGAATTAATTCACATAAATCTTCCTTCAATCATTAAGAACGTATCAGAAGGTGTCCATATAGACAAATCAAGCTACGACCACACATAACAACAATCATCAAAGAACCCAAAGTTAAAGCTTTCTTTTTTAGGAAACAACTCAATTTTAGATTCTTTGTAACTTGCAAACTATGTTTTTTTGTAAGGTCACCTGAAAATTGTTTTTTGAATTGATTTGAATAGTAAATGGGTGCATTATCAGTTGATACCAATTCCCTTCATTTTTTTGAGTTTGAGTTTGTTAAGTCTATCTGTAAAAGGGTGGAATTGCAAAAATCCCTTGTTTAGTTTGAATGAGTCTTTTGTTCAATGGATAGAATCAATGGTGTGGTAGAGTTACTGAACACTCTACTTCTCTCTTATATCAAAAACATTGTGATGGTCGACAATAATACCCTCACTCACATTTGAGATTGTCTAAAATATTCACAAGAGACGGTTGAATTTTTTCAACTTAAATCACAGTTTCAACATGGTGAGATAGAACAAAGCAAGCAACATTCTGAACTTGTTCCTCTTCAAAATAATATTCTTTATGATTCCATTCAACTTCATGTACATAGTGACACCACCTTAGAATCACATAAGAAAATCAGTGGCCCCATGTAAAAAGAAAAATAAAATGAAGATGAAGTTATGCATACAAAGGTTCCGCTTGTTTTTTCCAATCCCATCATCAGACCATGGGAAGAGATTGTACACAACAAGCATATAAATGGTCTTGGTTACAACAAGGAAGCGATGGTTCACATTCTTGATTTCTCCAAGATAATCCAGTTCTAGATCATTTGATTCCTCGATGAAATTTCATCTTCATCTACACCTGTTCATAGTTCCAAATGCCAACATTGTCATCGAGTTGGCCATATGAAAGATCAATGTTTTGATATTCACCCTTGTAAGCATTGTGGAAAGCATATGAATTCTTCAGAAAGCTGCTTCAGTTTGAAGAAACATGCAAGAAAGAATATTCACTATGGGTGGATTGCTTCTTAGCAATGGTCATCAACAACCAAGAAGATATATATGTCATATTGGAAAGTTCATTCACAAGTAATGACACATATTGCAGTTGATAGATATTTTTCTCCTCACATTGTTCCTGATAGGGGGATGACTAACAATCGGAAACACGTGAGCAAGAACAAGAAAGCCTGAACTAGTCCTAGAGTTATAGCCATAACTTTGTGCCAGTTTCCAGAGCCTCGATCCAACGCCACCTAGCTAGAGTCATATTTGCAGCACTGAACCATAGTCAGATCCATGTTCGACTGAGCTCTAGTTGGTTTGTGGTCATCCATAAACCACCATTTAGTAGAATGCATCAGATTCTACTATCCTTTTGGAATGTTCTAGTAAGCTCAGATCCTTCAAGCCAAGTTACAAAGATCATGGTCATCATTGAACCACGATTTAGTATAAGAATTCAACTTCTACTATCCTCAAAATGTTCCAGGAACCACTGAGCAAGAACCTGAGTCAGTGCCAAGTTCTAGAGAACTATTAAACCAGAATCAGAGACATTACCAAATTCCAAAGTTTGTGGTCAACACCCATTTAGTAGAATACATCAGATTATGCTAACCTTTGATTTAGAGAGCATCTTCATTCATTTCCAGCTGTCCTTCTCCAGATTTCATATCTCTCCTTGGACTCATATACACCCCTTCGTATTAAGGGGGGAATTGTTGGGAACCTAATCCTTAGGGTTAGGAATATTTTGTATTATTGTCTTCCAATTCACGTGAGAAGGAGACCAAGATTCACAATGAATAGGAAGATTCATGAAGGATTCCAAGATACACCTTTGAAGATGAAACCAAGGGTCATCTCTCATTGTATTTATATGTATATTTGTTAATGAGAATATGCGCTTTCACATCAATTCCATTTTCCTTTGTGATGCATCACTGTGCATTTCAATTTGTGTTAGCCAATTTTCCTATCTGCTCGAGTGGGTAACTTAACACTAAGGAACCCGTTCGTCTGTCCCCATCATTGAATCAATTCTCCATTGAGTCAAAAGAATTTATCCCTCATGGAAATGTTGATTTATTCAAGTACCCAATCCTAGCCCCTGATGCTTTCAAAGAAGGTAATATGGAAAATATCTCTCCCACCATCTAGGTGGACATTATGGTTCAACCAAGTGTTACTGAGAACATCATTTTAGGTGCCTCCTACACTTTTGAAGAAGTTGATGCCTTTGAAGCAGTTTTTCAATGGCTTTATGATGTATTCACTTTGTCTTATACCAATATGATCTGCCTCAACCACGCTATCATTGAACATCTTATTGATACATGGATAGATGTTGCACTAGTTCACAAAAAGTGGAGACCCATGCACCCATCAAAAGAACTGACCGTAAAATCTGAGATCGAGAAGTTACACAAAGTTGACTTCATTTATTAGATTGAATACACTACACAAGTATCCAACCCTATCCTCATCAACAAACAAAAAAGGCACCATACATGTTTTCATTGAATTCCATAAGCTAAATCTGGCATGTCCAAAAGATAATTACCTCACCCACTTCATCGACCAGATTATTGACGCTTGCGATGGACATGAGCTTCTTTCCTTTATGGATGGATTCTCGAGGTACAATCGAATTTGGATCCACAAAGAAGACTAGTACAACACTGCCTTCACGACCCCATGGGGAAATTTCGCCTACCGAGTCATGCTATTCGGACTCAAGAATGCTAGATCCATGTTCCAACGAGCCATGTCATATTTCTTTCATGACCTAGTTCGTATTATCCTTGCTTACTTAGACAACCTCATGGCACAGTCTAAGAAATGATTGTAGCATTTAGAGAACCTTTGAAAAGTGTTCCTTTGATGTTGAGAATATAATATCTGCTTGAACCCTCTCAAGTGCATATTTTGCATACCTATTGGTCGATTAATGGGATTCATCGTTTCTTAGAAAGATATCACTATTGACCCATTGAAGGTTCAAGCTATTATTAGCATTCCCCCTCTACGGACCTTGCACCAATTGCAAATTCTTCAACTTACGTTGGTTCATACCGGACTATGCTATGATGGTCCATGGATTCTTACGTTTGCACCAATTCAACGTCCCCTTTGTTTGGGATGATAAAGTAAAAGCCACATTTGATGCATTAAAACAAGCTCTGAGTTCTACACCTTTGATTTCCCCTCCAAATTTTATGAACGATTTTATCCTTTACATTTCAACATTTGATTATACCATCACCGAAGTTCTAGTCCAATAAGAATTTTCCTATTAAGATCATGTTATATATTACGTGATTCAAAACCTATCTGTTCCACCTCTCTCCTACCTTCATGAGGATAAGTTAGCTTTAGCCATAATCTTTTTGGTTCAAAATATTCATAATTACATTATTCTAATCCGAACCAAAGTCATTGCAAATTCAAATCCTATGTTGTATATCTTGAATCATCTCCTTATCCAAGTTCATGTTTCCAAATGGATCATCATCCTACAAGAGTGCAAAACCTTGATTTTGTTACCCCCAAAAGCACCAAGGCTTTGGATTTGGCGCAACTTATCACATATTTTCCTTCTATGTCTGTGTCATCTCCTATCACTGATCACCTTCTTGGTACGAGGATCTCCTCATGTACTTGCACACCCAAAGGATTGGTCCTTACCTTAACCATGACGATCGTCGTTGTATCTATCGTTAAGACCCCCAATACCTCCTTATTGGTGAATTTCTTTATAGAGAAGGCGTTGACACCATTTTGCGATAATGCCTCATTGACGATGAGACTAAATAGGTCTTAAATGAATTCTATAGTGGATCTTGTGGTGGCCATATTTTACGGATGGATACTGGTAAAAAATTCATCCACGCCAGTTATTTTTGGCTGACCCTTTTTTTCGATTACATTACAACAGTCAAACATTGTCATAATTGCTAACTCTTTGTTCCAAAGGAAAGAACCCCCCCTACGCCTGTACATGTGGTAGTCACCTTTTGTCCCTTCTCCAAGTGGGACATTAACTACATGGAGTACAATCCCCCATCTGTCGATGGTCATCATTGCATAATTTTTGTTGTCAACTATTTCACCAAATGCGTTGAGGCCATGCCAACCTTTAATTGTATCGGGTCCACCGTGGCCAGTTTCTTTTTTAACCACATCATTTCTCATTTTGGATTTCCCTGAAAATTGGTGTCTAATCATGGTTCTCACATCAAGGAGATCATCTGGAATGAACTTTCATGCCTTTTGTAAATTGATCACCGATTATCTTCTTCCTACTACCCTCAAGGATGTGACCAAGTTGAGGTTGTCAATAAAATCCTCAAAACCATGCTTCAGTGGACAGTAGACAAGCACAAGTCCAATTGGAACCACATGATCTTTCCATCCCTTTGGGCTTATCACACATCAATGAAAACTGTGATGAGGTTTACCTCATTCCAGGTTGTACATGGAATGGGATCATTTCTCCCTATCAAGTGTCAAATCCCATCCTTGCAATGTCATCATCAAACTTTTACTATAGGCCATGACTACTTTGGAGTAATGCTTGATCACACTCGAACAAGTGGATGAGGATCATTATGTGGTGTTCTAAATTATCAGAATGCGAAGCATCAATTAAAATACCATTACAACACCCATATCCTCCCATGCACCTTTAAAGAAGGAGATTGTGTCCATGTCTACGACCAATCTCATGATAAGATCGACAAAGGAAAGTTTGAATCCATGTGGAAGGGACTTTATGTCGTCAAACACTACCTCAGAAAGGGGGCACACCTCCTTTCCAGTCCAGATGGTCAACTCTTGAACAGACCATGCAATGAGTTGTACCTCAAGAGATTTTATGCTTAAAATGAATGAAATTAACATATATTTCATTAACATTAGAAATATATTATTACAAGGAAAACCACAAAATTGTGTTTTTTGGTTATTTTGGAATTCTAGATCAACTGTTAAATTCCAAATTTAATGAAATATGTGATTGAACCCGTCATTCATTGTATCATAGCTTTTTTATCTTTTTATACTTTTTCCCTTTTTCAAAAAGAGCCTCATGGTTGGTTTCCTTGATCTTGTTAGATGGATCCTTATCCTACTATATACATCGGTTACACTGATGGCACAAGCAGATAATGTCTAAAGGTCACCTCGACTACATGGGTACTTTATTCCCAGTCATACAAGTTGATCCATATCAGTGGCCTATGTATTGGTGCAGCCACCAATAACCAAGTGGAATATGACGTTGTGATTTGTCTCTTGATTAGTTCCCTACACATGATATTTTTTCACCTTCGTGTTTAACTAGATCGCCAATTACTTGTCACATAATTGAATAACTGTTATTGCGTATGCGATCCTTGCCTCTTTAGAAAATTCCTGCACACTAAACAATTGGTTAGACAGATTGAATCCACTAGATTCATCCATGTCCCTGGTAGTTTCAATAGTGTTGCAAACCAAATGGCTAATGATATTCTATATTGGAACGTTAATCATCAACAACAAAGAAATAAATCATTCACATACATTTCATATCATTTTGCATTCATACATAACCCATCACATAAATAAGATCGTATCATAATAACGGGCTAATAAAAATAAAATGTCTGCATCCATGTGCATATGTATATAAAATCATATGTCCAAAATATAGTTGTTTTTACACCAAAGGATCCCCAACAACTCCGTAAAGTGGGATCATAGTGTGGGAACCTTCTCAAAGAAGAAGGTGCATATGAATGAAGCAAAGCTGAAATCCCCTCAATTTCAGCTGCATTAGTTCAATTGTCGCCAAAATGATGTAAGGAACATTTGGGCCCACCCAAAGTATGTCCCAACCAGTACTTGCTCCACCAGGATCATCTTCTCTCTTGATATCTTGTGTGTACCACTTAATCCCTGGACACTCACTACCCTTTCCATAATAGCTTTTGCCTCCAAGATATCAATATCAACCAAGAGTATGGATAACCTGTGGAGCTCCACACTCGCCACAATGGCAGTCCAATATATCCTCCATGTCCATGTCACATGGACGCATGAGTAGTGTATCACCAATCACTCCCATTCAAGGGAGGATGGTCATGAAATAAACATCCTATAAAGTGCGATCCACTCACTCACCCTAGATAATAAAGGCTCTGGTCTCCCAATCCCAAACGTCAACAATCTTATTGAGTACTAATGGTGCACTCTACATCAATGGGATCTCAAGAAATTTGAGTAACCCATGCCTAAACAAATTTTCCCTAACAGGCTAGCCATCACTAATGTCTCTTTATATTTTTGTGACATCCCTTTCCCTCCACTTGACCTGTTCCATCCTCCATTTCACACCTTCAGATGGGTCAGTTACAGGTTAAAATATTTCCCTTCTAGTCATGACAATATTAAAGGACTAAGTGACCCAATTCATACCTGGTTGAGAGAAAAAAGCATCCCAAGTCACACCTGTTCAGGAGAAAAGAGCAACCTGGGTTGCTTCTTTTCTCATGAAATGTGAGAACTTGGTCACACCTATCTCTAAAACAGGCGCGACCCAATTTGTATCTATCCAAAGAAAAAGGGTGACTCAAACTGCTCATATCTACTCGCACTGTGTGACTTAGCCCTAAAACCCTCAAGGGGTTCGTCAAGGTCCCTGAGAGGAGAAAATGAAGAAAGTACATAGACAAAAATGATTAGGAGGTTGAGACTAATAACTTGAAACTCATAAAATACGAAACCGACGGTTGAATTGAAAGATATCATCGCCTGGAAAATATGGACTCTCCACACTCCTCTAACACTGAATAGTGAAAATGACACTTGGAGTGGTGGGACCCACCCCTATTTAAATGATTTTGGGTCCCGATTTTCCTCTAAGCATTATGGCCTCATATGAAATACGTTTGATGCATCATTCATACCATTGGAATTTTTATCTTGTGCTCTTCTTGATTATGAATTCCATTTTCCATGATCGAGAAATATTTTTTGAGACATTTTTTTGTCTGCCTCGGTTTGCATGCCCTCATGTAAATTTAAAATTTTCGCATGTTATATGGTACTTGTATACTTGATTTGATTTCCAAATGCACTTTTATGCTTGGGTATCGTTTCCATGTCTACAGGTCTAAGTTGCGATGAGATTCACTAATTTTAGCCGGTAGCCATTCCCTCCAGGTATAAATCTCAAACTGGTGTATAGGTATCCCCCTATGGAAAACATCTTGTGCATTAACCTTTAACCCCATTGTTATGCCTATAGGAGCCCCTCTATTCGAGTAAGTGGCCCATCCCTTCCATATTTTCATTTACCCTTACTTGACAATAGAGCCTGCCTCAGATGGGGGCCATCATTTAGTGCCCCTTGCCATTTGGCACCCATGTTGTTATTTTTCTAATAGGAAATGGAGTCCATCTAGTCTATGATTTTTCACAAAGACACATATTAATATTTTATCATCACTACTTATCCTACCATATGGACTCCCAAACTTATGGTCATTAAGGAATTTTGATGTTTCATATTACAAGCTCATGATCCCACTGCTTCATCCATACTGCAAGCGTCACATTATTTTTCCACCGTTCATTAACCCATAAGGATATTGCCATTAGTGTCCTACCATGGCATCAAATTTTTATCTACTATCACATAGTCATTTGAATCTTCTGATTATTTCACTAGACACTTATCTATCTTCCTTTCCATTTGATTTCATTGAGGTGGCCATCCATGTCAAAAACCACTATTAAATGGTGATTTTAAGCACCCACTTTTTCCAAATTCTCACACATATGAGAAACTATGATTTTTGAGTACTCCATACTTTTCATTGCTCATGGATCAAAGAAACCATTTAACAAATAATGCTCTTCAACACTCTGACATATCGTATATAGTCTCTTTTTACAACAACACCTCATGTCCCCTTTGTTTAGAGTATTATGGGATGCATCACCCTTGGATTCATACTAACATCATACTACCTCTTAGTCATACATTAGTACCCCCCTTTTCCATTAATGAGTCTCTCCCATTGCAGTTATGTCCCTTAGTAACCTAGTTGTGTCCCTCCCCTGATATCATCAAGAGTTCCACACATGCTTCCATGTTAGCCATGTATTCATACTCTGAATAAAGGAAGTTTGAGTCTCATACTCATTTACCCTCATATCCCCAAATAGTGTCTCAATTACATGTCCATTTCCATTTATTTATTTTTCATATCCCTCTCACTTATGTTAAGGATTCACCATTTCCTTGTCAACTATAAGTCTCCCTCTATCAACATCAACACATTTATTCTAGAGGATAAACCCAGTTGTACCCTGTACTTTGGCCCCATAAACATAATTGATGAGTCCCTTGGACCAACTGAGGGGATACCTCAGTGCCCCTTAGTATGGTTTTTTCTCATGTGCTCAACATCAAATCAATCATCGCACTAGTGATATTTGTATAGGTTGATGGTTCTCTCATTATTTGGTTGAAGACCTCGAATATCCTTGACTGTAGTCCTTTGGTGAATCTATGTGAAAACCATTCAACCATATGTTTCTGGAGATATGTAGGTTGCATTGGCAATATTTATTTTGGAAGTTGCAACAGGTATAGAGTTACATATGCAGTTCCCTAGACTTATTTTGATTTAGACCTTTAGTTGTTTGAATAACCACAACTTTTGGCTCCCTTTAGTTCCAACAAAGAATTAGTTATTGTGATTACAAATTCCATTGGGATGTCATTATTCTAACATCAAGCATTCATATCAGCCATGGTTGGACCATGATTATGTTGCCATATTGGAGTCCCTCCTGGACGCTTATAATGTACACAAAAATTATTCATGTCTTGGTCAAGTCCCCTTTGGGCATATATCCCATTTTCTATTTTAAGACATTCATACAAGCATGGAAATTCCTTCCTCATCCATATATTTGAGATTATATGCACGTCATCCATTTTGAGTATTGTATTTGCAAGTAAGGGCTCCTGTAGTCTTGTGGGAAGGTGAGTTCACTTTGATATATCCCCCATAATCTATGTCACCATCACACTTATCTCCAGAAAGAATAGGAATCCTATGATGTATGTTAGCCATATGACGATCTCCTGGATTGATACATTAGGGGGAAATTTGTTAGCACCCATATTTGTCCATCTATCGCATCATCATCCCCAACAATTACATATGTCATCATTCCACTTCATTACCACCTATTTGAACTTGAGAAAACATTGTAAAAGCAGAAAATTAAAATCAAACACCAAAAGGGGTTGTTACACCAAAATCTCGTCATCATGAGTCATGTGTCATCCCTATGCCTTAATCCCTAAAGTTTCCTGGGATAAAACATTAGAAGCAAGGTTGTTGTCCTTTCCCTTTACCTTTTGTAGTCACCCCGACGCACCATGCCTTCCAGCAAGGAGTGTCGATCTCAAGGTGATGCACTTTGCACGTTAGCAGAGTGCGTTACTAACGTAGTGTGCCTTTGTACAGGGTGCGGTGATCTACTTCTGATGCATGTTTCCTTCATGCAAGGTGCGTCAGATTTGGTTTAAATGGATAAAGGAAGCTTTGAGTGACTTCTCGAACCTTGGTGATGTGGATGCTTATCCCTAGATGCTTGGAAAGGTGGCTCTCGATCCCCTAACCTAGTGGGATGATCCCTTAGACCTCTCCCCTAAATCCTCAACCTATTATATCCCTTTATCCCTATATATACAGACCCCCTCTCCATTGTTAGAGGAGGAAGGATTAAGTACCCATATACTGGTGGAATTTGGTTAGGACTATCTTCTTCATCCATAGGAAGCTAGGAGGCTTTGGATCTTTGAGGCAAGATCATCTGAGTTGGAGTCATAACGTCAAAGCATCGGTTGTAACTCTCTCTACTTTGTATTTGCTACAAATTACATTTAATACAAATATATTTCCATAAACTTGTTATGTCTTATAGTGTTGTTTAGGATTGACTTCTTTGACCGTTGATCTAGTTAGATTCATAATCATATGATTTCATATTGACCATTTGTTTCCATTTGCTCCATCTTTTTTTGCAACCAGAGAGCGAGGGACTGGAAATAGATCAAACGAGGAGAAGGGAATTGCGATCATAAGGTAATTCATTCTCTGAACTACCTTGCAATTTAATCAAACTAGGAAAGATATTATGTTATGCACTCTTTTGTTCTAGATCTAAATCATTTAGGCTAGAGAGATCAGTTTTTGTTTGCATTAACAGATTGTCTTCAAAAAAAAATGGCGATTATACTGGGGAGTTATAGATCATAATTTTGATTTTTTTCAATTATTGATTTTTCTTGATTGAGCCTCTAATTGCCTTTCCTTCCATTGGATATGACCATCATTGAGTCTTTCGGTTATCAAGACTCTGCTTAGGATCATCATCAGACCTGTTACCTTTTTATTCTTGAAGTATTTTTATTTTTTGTGACTTAGATCCCGCCCGACACACCTGGTCCATTCATTCCCCATCTCATTGTGTTTCTGACGCTCTTTGGTGGTTATCAATCTGCGTCGCTGACGCTACTTGGATTTTTGCAAACTGCGTAACTGACGCTACTTACCTGTCTTCATATTGCGTTGTTGGTTCTTCCAACGCCCTGGTGCACACTTACAGGGTGTGTTTCCCTCCATTGATTGGCACTTGGTATAAAAAATCTTCAAGTTGGATTTTGGTCTGATTCTCTGAGTTCTGTGTTTTTTTCCTTGTAGTCACAGAACCCCTAGGAACAACATAGTTTGTCCTTGGATTGATTGTGAAGTTTAAGTGTCGATTAGGGTCTTAGCTAGTCAAGAGAGTGATTCAGTCATTGTGGGAAATTTCAATCCCCCATCAATATACTTAGTCTTGTGACTCCCGATCGTTTCACCAGATCTGTTCGATTTGTTCGATCTGACTTCTGATCCTTCTCATTTTTGTTATTGCGATTTTTTGCTTAAATTTTGTGTGTCTTGAGTGTTATTGAGATTTTGGGTGATCACATTTCTTTGGGAATTTCCAACTGATTAGAGTGTGCAGTAGTATATTCTTTCATTTTTTGAATATAGATCTAGAAAGTGGCATCATTCTCATATCTATTGCGTGCATTTGAGTAGGAAATCAAAAAGTTTTCATTATCTTCATTTCAAGTTTCTTTCTTGAAAAGTGTTGTAGATATTTTTCATACTTTGGAATTTATCATTAAAAGATATTTGAAAAGTTTTAAGACATTATCATTATCTTGCATTTTCATAGTTATGAAAACTTTTTTATCATTTCTTTGAAGATTTCAAGTGTAGTCGAACTTTACTTTAAGCATTCCAAATATTGAAATATTCTTGCATTTTTTTTATTTTCTTCCACTTTTTTATCTTTAGTTTGGAAAATTGAAGTTATTGCATTCAAAGGAAATTCTCCTTTTCACTTTTTCATAGATTCGCTTAAACTTGAAAAAAGAAAAAGAAAAAACATTTAGATTTGATTTTATTTATTTCATTTTTGTTGGATTAGTGAAAGAGTGCTTTTGATTCTTTTGGTAGTTTTTGAACGCTTAGAGGTACTTGTTCATTTAATTTTCGCAAACAAAGAAAATTTCTCCTTACCTTAGTTAGTTTTCATCGAAAATAAAAGATTTGCATTTGCATGTAGCTTAGGTTTGCATTCTTTTTAAATTCATGTATGCACCTCATGCATTCACCTAACCGTCAAAGATAAAATTTAACGGTAGCACTAGGTTAAAACTGTATAGAAACTTGTGTGTTAAGTTAGAGATGTGTTCCGACATCTTTAAGCGTGGCAGCTGTCCTTCTTTGCCTGCACTGCATCCTGGGGGCTTGTAGTTCTTCCATGTACCAATCGGTATATCGAACGTCCTTTCACGTACCCTTGGGTATACAGAAAGGTACTTCATGTACTCGATAGTATATCAGAAGGATCATGTCGTATGGTTGTGCATTAGACAACACCACTATGGATTTGAGCTCCCACATACCTTGTGTATATCGGGAGACCCTTCTAGAATTGCTGTAACCATACGAGTTAACTTATTGGCCATTTTGGTGTGGAAATACACCAAGAACAACACTCGGGGAGCTACTACGCATGTGCTTCAAGTAGTCGGGTTATACGGTCAAGGGTACGGTCCTGATCCTCCCTGGTTAGTTATCTAAAAGATTGGGTTGAGTATAACTATTGTACCCTGTGGTGTATCGCGAGTTGCACGGACTTGATAATCCCGTGAGGTTCTACACCATTAAATCCACACCTACCAGTATAATTTTCTTGCATCTTTAGCTTGTGTATATTTTGGAGTGTATTTTTCTTTTTTGTATATAAAACTCTTAGGAGAAATTTGTGTTCAGTGATTATGGTTAATCAACCCTTAAGAAGATCCCGAAGGATTTTGAACTTTCCACATGAATATCCCCTTAATAGGGAGGATACCTCGGGATCAAACATGGATCAACCTAGCACATCCATGTCACATGAAGAAGACAATTCTACCATGGAGTTGAGGATGGACTATTCACCTCCCACACACCCACATATCACTGATCCTACGGGTCCTGTGATTGTGGCACAACTTGCTTCACATGACACATATTTTCATCATTCGATGGAAGGACATTTTGGAGCTACAGATTGGATTTTCAGTCAACCCAAGGATGATACGATATCAACAACCTTTGGTCCAACTGACACATTTTGGGACACTTCTTTAGGACGACATGTTTCCGATTTTGAGTCACTTCCAACTGTGGAAACTCCAATTCAATTTCCTCCATGGATACCTAATGATGTCTATTTTGCACCCGTTTACATGACCATTGACCATTTACGAACATTTGGTGAACAACTTAGACGACAGATCTTTCCACCTGGATCTAACTCGGAAGTGTCAGGTATCGAACAACATTCCCCCATTTGTTCCTTATCATTTTCTTCACCCAGAACATCTACACCCACTGTCACCACTTATGAACCTGGTCAACCATCGTTCCCGATGAGTACACCTCAAATTCAGGAGACCGATTCAACTTCTTATTTGACCCCAACCTCTGGAGGGAAACCTTCAATCTCTATTAACTATGTTACTGGGACATTACCTGCACCTCCCCCACCTCAAAATTCAATGGGAGGTTATAATCTACCTGTTATTTTGCATTCAAGTGGAAGTAATCGCTTTGTTAGTAGTCAACCATTTGTTAAGGGTCAACCTAGTATTAGTGGCCAACATTCAGTTACTAGGTACACGCCAGTAAGTGGGAAATTTTCAACTGGGGGAAATCCCTATCTAGTGGACCTAATCTAACTGGGGGACATCACCCAGTTAACGGACATAACGTGAGTCGAGGATATACTTCACATCCAAACTATAGTATGGTTGGAAGTTCTCTCCCAACCATGGGACAACCCACGTGGACAAATCATACGGGGGGGGAATCTATTTGGACTCAACCCCCATGAGGGCATATCTATCTGAGCCATCGTAATGGTAATATAGGACAAAACTATCCAATAAACCTTTTTCCTGGATTACCCTATCCAGGAAACCCAAATATCCCTTGGGGGCACCATAATGTTCCACTGACTGGACCTCCAAATGATGGACCACCCCCACCAGCTGTCCCACCATCTCCACCATCATCTGGTCCACCACCACCAACACCACCCCATTCTAGAGGAGGAGGACCTTTGCATTCTAGAGGAGGACCACCCCATTACAGAGTAGGAGGACCCCTAGCTTTTGGCAGAGGACCACCCCATTCCGGAGGAGGAGGAACCCCACCTTTTGGCAGAGGACCACCCCATTCTAGAGGAGGAGTACCACCTTACTTTATATGAGGTGTACCCCCAACTTCTGGTGGAGTCCCACCTTATTCTGGCGGAGGAGGACCCCTTCAGGTCCACCTCCCAACCCAAGTGTCCCACCCTCATATGGCCAATTTCTTACAAGAGGACCTTACGACCAATCGGTCCATGGTCCTACTGGTACACAGATGCCTTATCAGTACTACCAGTATCCACAACCAAACCGACAATTACCATTTCTGGCTACACTTGATCTTCCATACTTATCACGCTTCACTAACAATCCCATTTATCATGGCACCAATTGGCCAGCAATCTCGGTGAAGTTACCATATGATATCCCGAAGTTTGACGACTGGCTAGCTCTTTAATTCCTTTTTGATTAAATTGAAATAGAAAGTTGTTCATAAATTATCAACCTAGGGCCACAAAGGCTTATGAGCTACCAAGAAAAATATGCCAGACACTGCAACTTGGATGATCTTAACACAGAGGAGATCAATGAATTACTGAATTGAAATTAGGATGCAATCTTTTGGTGAATAGAGTCCTAAGAAATTGCCAATTACAAAAAGAATCTTGCAATCAAATCCAAGCACTTAACTATCAGCTTCAAGAAATGTTCTGCTATGATATAACATTCTCCTATGCTACGGAAAGTAATCAACATCTAACAACACTTTGTCATACTACAGAAAGCAATTAATTTCCAAATCTATTTAAAAAACTGAGAAATTCCTAGGGAACAATTCGATAAACCACAGCTGAAATTAAGAGATTTAATAGGCTAATTAAATTCTATAGTCTATCTCTACCCTTACGCATTAACAAAAAAATTCCAATAATCACTTAATGCATCCATTTACCGCAGGAGTAATTCTAATTCAACACTCACCATTCATCTATTCCTCTGTAAATGTAATAGAAATGACTGTGCACTCCAATCATATCACTAATTAAGGAATTCACGCTCAGTTATGCTCAGCACACCAATTATGAATATTAAACAATTAAATCAATCAACACTGCATCAACATTTAAATTTATTAACCTAAACACTCATGCATAAAGGAAAGAAATCCTACTTATAACAACACCTGTTACAGAAGGGGGCCCTGCCTCCGGCAATAGGGGCTGAACAACCACTCAATCACACGAAATTGATCAACACATTCGAATCAGATAACCCAAAAATTCTTTATGTAAAAACCTGATACAATGTTCAATAGATCTTATGCAAATTGTGGCTAACCCTCTGAAAGAGTCCCAATGTTCTTATACATCAACGCTCATGAAAGAAGTATGAAAGATCGTGTAGTTACAACAGATTTCCCAATAAGGACTATCTATGGATCCTCAAAGAGATATTTTAGGAGTCTGTATCATGGAAAGTGGAGATGATCCCAGAGATATCGGAGTGGTCAACTATGAATCATCATAGACCGAAAATACTGAATTAGGTACAAAATATCCAATCCTTGGATCGACTGCATCATAATATAACGCTGGGTAGGTAACCAAAGTGATGCAGAGAAATACATCAACTTGATACTTTTGTGTAATAACTCAAGATTGAGATGCATATCATCTAGCTTCCATAATCCTTTATTTTGCAACCTGTAGGTAAAATAATACTGAACCTAAAAAACCACTTCTTTAGTAGGAAATAATGGCAACATAACTCTATCCAATTCATAAGCAATTGACAAATAACAAAGAGAACAAGATCAATTCTTACCAAGGCCAAGATGTACAAAATGTAAGCAAGAGAGGCAGTGGTAATACAGGATTATGTCAAAAAGAGTCATAAACAAGGTAGAATAAGGGAACAAAAAGGGTCATATGCACAACCTGTCATCTCTCCCCAACCAAAGGGTTTGCATGTCCCAATGCAAACTAAGACTGTGACCAACTAACATGGGTGCTTGGAGAGCTTCTTAGGCACTCATCACTCCACTTATAGGAAGAATGGCTGCCTTCTGTTATATTGTAAAAATCTTTCTGTTCACCAACAATTTTGAAGAATTCACTGTCTTCTCCATCCACTACAGGGCACCAAAGTATAGGGAAGTGAAACCGAATCCCGATCCATTTGGCTCTCTGTGTGCTCAGGCAGTCAAAGTAGACTTGTATTCTGTCTAAGGATAGCTCAAACATTCTAACAGAGAAGGGATCCTTCCTTTTCAAGTCCAGGATCAGAGCGTGAATCCTCCTTCGTAGGCAGAGCATCACCTCCAACCTATGGAAGGGAATCCAACTCCTACATTCATGAACAACTTTAGATTGATCAGTCTCCAGGAGAGTAACAAATGATTGATCTTGCATAACCTGGTTTCTGGCCGTGAATAGCTTTTCAACCAAGGAGGAACCTCTCACCTAAATGGCATCTTCCCATTCAATATTTTCTACAGCAGTGGCAGCATTGTTCCATCTCAAATGATTTCTCATTAAGGACATGAATTCCCTCAGTTGCACTTCCCCTACATGAGGGTTTGGGTCCCAATCTTCATAATCTGTCATAACCAGGTTATGCATGTATAATTCACACAAAAATCCTGTTCTTCGTCCTTGGCCCTGGAAAAGGCAGCAACAAACTGATCTATTGTCTCAATATGATCATTATATCCCATAGTTACCATTGACAGTCTAAAAGATATAAGCTATTCTTTTAAGAACACAGAATACAAATTTGAAGGGGGTCTTAGATTCCTCATGGAATGAGCCAAATAGTTCATATTTTCTTTTTCAAATTTCAATTTCTCCACTTCTTGACCAAGCCTTCTCATAGCCATGGCATAATCTTGTCTCTACAACTGTTCTGTAATTGTCTCCTGTTCTTTCCCTTTTCTCTAATTGCTGGCCAATTTTAGTTCTCCTTCCAGGTCTCCTGCTGTTGCCTGTAGCTGAGCTATCCTTTCTTCTAGGTATTTTATTCGGACTTCATCTGAAGGGTTCTCTTCATGCAACTCTTGACCCTCTGGTCCTTTTGCTTCAAAACCTTTTATTCCTTCTGCTTCAAAACTCTCTGTAGTCCTCTCTTTATTTGTCTTCCCATGCTACGGCCTCCAATAGGGTATCCATATTATATCTCTCCATCCTCTGAATTTGCCCTTGCAGGACCACCACTTCTTCTGTTTTCTTCTCATAAGAACTTTTCAAGTCCCAGTAATATTTCTTTAACTTACAATATGCCCTACGGTACTTGCATAACATGAAATACTGAAATCTCCTTATCCTGCTACCTCGCATCCCTTTGAACAAAGCCGTCCATCGTTTTTCTTTCTTCTGTTGTTCCTCTACATTCTGCAATCCAAATTGATTCTCTTGGTTTTTAATGGTGCTTTCTGACATGATGAACTTCCCGTTCTTCCTCCAATTCCTTGCTCTGGCCAAGCAAGTTTTTCTAGTCTTGTCGCTCTCCCCGAGCCCTTGATCTTGTCCGGGTATGGGGTCCTTCTATCGAACAAGTTGGGGTTTCATCTTGAAGGCTTCTCATTGGAACCGCATGAACTGGTTTTTCCTTTTGCATTCTCGGGGTAATTTCCAATTTTTTTCTCTTCCTCCTCCCTGTCTGTCTAGTGCTCGAAGGTGTGCCCAAGAAAGTATTCTAACCAATAGGAACCCATACAAAACAATCCCGACGACAACAAATAAAAGTAGAAGGTCAAGTATCCTTGTTTATTGTGCGGTGGTGACCTGTTGACACAGTTCTGTCGATACGGGTTCACTTTGCACTGTTGTCAACAAACATCGACCAGACAACCTTAAGCATCGGCCCAGAAAGGTTTTACACTTTCCAGCAACACCCACAGAGCGAGTGAGGTCTCACCCAAGATGTCTAAGGGGGGATGCAGGAACCAAGTTTCCACAGTAGGGAGAAGACATGCATTAATTCATACTCAGTCGCTACAGAAACCAAATATTCGCTTCTACATTATACTAGAAATTCAAATATCCAATAAACAACTCATACCAACCAACATTACTGATCATTCGAAAAAGCAACAAGATCGCATCATCACAAGATATCATTCATTCTTCACAACATAGTGACAAATAGAAAGCACAGAGTATAACTCATAGTGAAAAGTATAAAACACAGACTAGAGACATAGTCGAACATCCTCATTCATTAAATCATCAAAAAGACTGCGGGATGAACTTCGCAAAAAATAGTTCCAAGCAACTTAATACAAAATCATATACTCAGAGAAAAAACTGTCGAAGGCAAACAAAATACATCAGACTTGATCGACTTATCTCCTCATCTATCTCTATGATTTGATGATTTCCTATTACCATTATGTTTCTAATTATAGACACCTATGGCGGTTACAAGATGGTCCAAATGACCCATTCTAACTAATTTGGACCAAAGCATCCGCTTTTGTTGGCTCCTTATCCTTCGCGAATGGTCCTTTTCATTCACTAATGACCCCTTCGTCGCTTTCGGCTCCACATCTTCTGCGCTCTAGACCTGTGCCAACAGGCCCCCAACATAAACTTGTGGCTCGCCCTCAAGCCACCTTACCTGGACACCTTTACTATGGCTTTGTCTCACCAATTTGATCATCCTTCGCTAGGAATTGTACTAAAAACTCTGCTTCCAACACATCTGTTTCGCAAATTTGATCATCCTTCACTGGGAATTGTACTGACGAATTTGCTTCTGACACATCCATTTCGCGAAATTTGATCATCCTTCACTGGGCTCAGAGTGCCCTTGATTTGGGTGCTTCTACAGTCGATAGGACCCATTTTCATCCAACAACTGAAGTTCACTTAGGCATGTCGCGGGAGACTTCACCTCTTTTCTTCTTGATTATTTACGCGTACGCATCTGCCAATTTCTCGTGAACACTTGTTGTCCTCACCCTTAGCGCACCTTGGGTGCTTCCGCTGGAAACAAAATGCACCATCTCGACCCTCTAATCTCACTTCTTTACTCTACAACTTTCTTAGAATCGCGCATTCAGATCAATGACTCTCACCCATAATGCACATAAGACTTAATGATGTTATCTATCCATTTGTTTGGGTATTTATAACTTAACTTGCTCGTTCCCGATCCGTCTTATCGTTCTTGAGCCAGAATTACCAAATCATTCATCGAATCTTTCACTGAATTACCAAATTCTGTCATGGAGTGTGTCATCATCCACCTCCGTCGCCTTCCGTCGATGCTTAAATGCTGTAATTATGATCTGATTTAACTCTCACGTACTAAACGTCAGCAAGCGTCTATCCTTGTCGTTTACTCCTTATTCTGCTATTGTTTCTTCGACAGACCTAATGTTGTCGACAAATTGCCAACCTTTAATCATTATCATTTTTTTTTAATATGCGAACCTTGTCTTAGTCGCTATGCGACTGACTATGGTGATAGGGCTTCAGTCGTCTTCCATTCACTAGATTTGTCAACAATTTCCCATCTAGCTTTTGTAACTGCACCACACCTCCATCAGTAATAAAATTGATAATATAGGGACCCAAACAATGCATCTGCAGCTTAACCGGGTGCTTTGCAAACTTACTATCATACAACAACACTATATCTCCACACTGGAAGTGCTTTGCTTTGACATGGCGATCATGCCAAACCTTCTAGCAATCCTTTTCTATTTATTGGTGGAACCCTGCGATAAACCTGTCCTCGTCAAGTTGTACCAACTGCGCCAGCAATTCTTCGATTGCTCCATTGTCACTCATTCATGTTGCTGCTGCGATGCGCAGACTTGGGACAACATACTCCATTGGCATCACCGCTTCTTGTCCGTAAACTAACTTGAATGGAGTCTTTCCTGTCAATCGTTTACAAGTTGTTCTATAGGCCCACAGTATCACTGGAATCTTCAAATCCTATTCATCGCAGTTTGTGTTACACACTTTTGTGAGTGCATGCTCCAATACTTTGTTCAATGCCTCCACTGCATTGTTTTCCTGTGGGTGATATGGGGTACTCTTTTGATGCTGAATTTGGAATTCTTCTGTCATGGCCCTGATAGTTTGGTTGGAGAAGTGAGTACCTTGGTCACTCATCAGTATCTTTGGGAACCCAAACCTCATGACCACATTATCAAAGAGAAATCTTGTCGTGTTTCATCTGTGCAATCCTTTACTGGTGCATCTTCGCCCCATTGCGTCAAATAATCAGTCCCATTAATTATATATCATGACCTTGTTCTTTTTCCTAGTGGGTTGATAGGTCCCACGAAGTAAACCTCCCATTTGTCAAAAGCTTGTAGTGTTAGTTGAGATACTAGCGGCATTTCATCCCTGCACGATGGTTTACCTGTTCTTTGGAATACATCGCAGCTCTTTGCGTAATATACAGCATCTCCATGCACCATCGGCCACCATAGTCCAGCTCTAAGTATATTTCTAGCAGTGGCACGCCCTCCATAGTGTCCTCCTGCGACCCCATCATGAGCTTCTTCTAATATTATTTCTTGTTCATGCGGAAGGATGTATCATCGAAGGATTTCGTCTGGCCCCATTTTGTAAAGTTGACTTGCAATTAGCTGAAAGTCAACAACCCTCACAACTATCTTCTTTTTCTGACTGGTATTCGATCCTTCTAGTGCGCATCCTGTAGTCAAGAACTGAATGATTTGTTCATAATCGTCATCGACCATTCCAATTCCAAATAATTGCGCATTTGGTAAGCCTTTGTCAATGCTTTGGGGTTCTTCTCCTGACTCGATTCAGGATAGTTGATCGGGCCCTACATTCAATCATCCTGGTTTCACAATGATCTCAAAGTCCAATTCTTGGAACAACAACAACCAATGACATATATTTCCCCCCAACACAGGCTTGTTGACCAAATATTTCAATGCAGAGTGGTCAGTAAACATCTTGAAATGGCCTCTAAGTAGGTAGTGGAAGAATTTTTCTAGCGCATAGACCAATGCTAGCCCTTCCCTTTCTGTTTCCGTATAGTTTTTCTCTGTCATGGAGAACTTCCTGCTTGCGAATGCAATTTGTTGATCGATCGCTCCTTCTCCTGACTGGGCCAATACCACCCCTAGCGCGACTGATGATGTGTCCACGTGAACATGGAATTATTTTATCCAATCGAGAAAAACTAATATTGGTGTTGCGACCATCTTTGCTTTCAGTATATCGAGGCTCTTCTGACACTCTTCATTCCACTCGAAATTCGATCCATTTTTAACAATTTTTCCATTGGCGCTGTGATCGCCGCATACCCTCTGATAAACTTTCTGCAATACCTAGTATGCCCCAATGTCGCCCTTAACTGCTTCACTATCGTCAGATGTGGTAAGTCGACAATAATTGCGATATTTGTTGGGCTAACCAGCATCCCTTCCTTGCATACAATATGTCCTAACAAAATTCCAAATGGAGCACAGAAGATGCACATCTTCAAGTTTAGCGAAATTTGATGTTGTCTACATCTCTCTAGCATCAACTTTATATTCACAACATGGTCCTTCACCAGCCATATACAGTCCAATCATCCATATGTACTGCAAGGAATTTATGAATGAAATCTTTGAATGCAGCAACAACTAATCTTGAAAAGATCGCAGGGCGTTTTTGAGACCGAATGGCATTACTGTGTATTGAAAACAACCCCATTCTGTTATAAAGGTTGTCTTATGTTGATCCTCCTTTGCAATATTTATTTGATGGTATCTTGAGAATCCGTCTGTGAACGAATATATCTCCTGACCACCAATGCCTTCTAGCACTTCATCAGTGAATGGTGTCCGGAATGGATCGTGTAGACATGCGTCATTAAGTTTCCTTAGGTCGACGCAAATCCTGATTTCGCCAGTCTTCTTATCTTGGATAACCATCGGACTGATCCATTGAGATTCTTCTACCGGCTCTATGATTCATGCATCCAACATTCGTTCTATATCGACTTTCACTTGCTCCTTGTACCTGGGATTCAACCTATAGGGTCGCTACTTTACCGTCTTTGCATCAGGTTTCAGTGGAATCTTCATTTCGCCCAGTTCCCCAGAAATGCCTTTCAGTTCCGAAAATTTCATTGAGAACAAATCTTGGAACTCATGTAGTAGATCAGTGACTTTTTCGATTGTCGCATCATCCCAGTCATCTCCTATGCTTGCAAGCTAGGGGTCTTCCTATGACCCAATATTAACCTTCTTGATGCGCAGCGACTGTTGAAATTTGTCGAAGGGAATATCTGGTGCTTCGACATACCGGCTTCCTTCCGACTCTAGTACATAAATAACTCATGGATCATCCTCTTCATTAGGTCCTCCCGTCACATTGTAGCACTCCAACAACATTTCTGATGTCGCAGTCCACTGTAATACCTTTGGTTTTTCCTTTGGGACTGCTTCCAGTACCTTCTCCTGAATATCCTGTAGCACGCTATGGATGAAGGGGTTTTCATCTGAGAAGCTGAAAGTCCGGCTAAATTTAATAGTTAGCTCTTCCCACGTAGTTGTTCTGTTTCACAGTTCTACTACGACGTACCATTTTTGCGGTACCTCATCCAGTGTATGGATGAATGCATGGACCCATTATTGTTGTGGTATCACTCCCCATGTGCTTCAAAACTCCTCCAAGTGATACCTTGGGTCGCTCCTTCCATGGTATTTCCTTCTGCAGTACCCTTCAGTTTCACTGAATCTAACTTCCAATAGTTGTTGACATAGCGGCCAGTTTGTGATCGTCAACTTGTGCGTTTCCCACCATTTTGTTGATGTAGCCTTCAGTGCTTCCTCCAATGCCAGCAGTCTCTGCGGTGCTACTACTCTTTCTTCAAATTCGGTGATAAACTCAGTCAGATTAGGAAATCCTTCGTATGTTGGAAGTTCACATACTTATGTCGCCACCCATCTCAGCGGCTGGGTGATTCGTGCGCACCTCCTGAATGATACTTCATGTAGTCGATTCTGCCAATTCTCAAGCGCTTCATCGGAGTCTGACGATGTCGAGCTAACGCTTCACCACCCTAATTCTCCATCGGATGTGGGGTTGATGTAGTTCTTTGAGATGTTGTAAACATTGTCCCATCCTTCTGTGAATTCCTCCTGCATTGGCTCGACATACCTGTGCGCGTCTGATGGATCAAGTAGGGAAACGACCCTCATGTCGCGGTTCTCAAACAACATTGTTCGTTTCTTAACGTTGATCACGGCTTGATTTTCCATTTCCCAGTCTATCCCTAACAATATCGGATAGGGGATTTTCTTATCGATTATTTCTATAACGTTGAAATCTGCATAGGTCTTTAGTCCCTCTATATTGACTGAAATGTGACATAATCGGACGATGGGTGTGACCTTGCTATGATTTTCTAGTTAGAGTTGTACAGGGGACCATGCTAGTTGTGGTTTCCCCATTGGCTCCCATGTATTTTTCGTCAAGATATTTACATCTAATCCCAAGTCTAGAATAATAGATTCGACATTGAATGCACCAATCTACGCATTCATCCTCATTTCTCTCCCTGTCTTCTTCCTCTACAGTTGATTTACTGTTCCATCCTATCATCTATCCTCTTATTGGTGTAGTAGGCTGGTTATATCTACTAGCGCATCCTAATCTTTCACCCATTCCAAAAATCTTTATAGGAAGGCCCTCAAGGTGTTAATCCTTCCCAGTGGTCTCTGTGAGTTTGTCGTATCGAATACCGACGACATCTCATAAGTGGGTTCTTTCTGGTCAATAGGTGGCAGCTTCATCTGTCTCATTGTCTCTTGCGCTTCTAAAAAGGTCTCCCTTTCCGCTTCCACATCAAATCGAACTTGTTTCCTTGCTGTCGATCGAACACTAGGTTGTGGCATGTGTTCCCCTGTGTTATCCCATCCTCTGGTCACTACTGCAACGTTCACAGGTCGACTTCTTATCTCTGCTGAGATCTTTTGTACATTCGGAGGTGGATTTTGATTCTTATTTGGATTCGGTTTAGGTTGCGGTTTATTTTTAGTTTTCTATTTTGCAATCAACTGGGGACATTCCTCAACACTATGGTACGCTACGCTGCAATAAGTACACTTCATAACTGGGTTCGAACAATCCCTTTGATAATGTCTGACCTGACCAAAATTGTATCATACAATTGGCCCTCGACCTCGTCCAAAAGATCCTCCCCGACCAATGCCTCCACATCGAACTCCGCAAAATCCTCCTCGCGGCTAGTCATATGGCTGTTGGTTATATTGCCGAGGCTGATACTACGGTTGGACATACTACAGCATGGGTTGGTTGTACAACGGCTGCGGTTGGCTATAGTGGAGTTGCAGCTGGTTATACTACGGTATTGGTTGATTGTAGTGCGGCTGCTGCTGACTATATTGCTGGTTCTATTGTAAAAGGGGTTTCTCCTCCCCCTTCATAAAAAAACATATCTTCGGTCCTTTCTTGGAGTAAGTCATACACCCTACAATCCTTTTCTTCATGGCCGCTTGATCGACAGAAGTTCCAGAAAAGATTGGCCGGCTTCGACACCATCTTCTGTAAATATACGTATTCTTCTGATCGATGTCCCCTTGTCTCACAAATCCGACACTGCGACATTCCTCCCTAACTAAGTGGATTTGGTGCGCTAGACTGCAAATATTCACGGAACTCCGCGCACTGGTCCTTATGATGCCCTTCTGATTTGCAGCGGGTGCACCATATTTCCTCATGAACTTCTTTTCCCTTCTTGATGTCTTGTAGCTGGATCGATAGGTTTGCTAGATGCGCTTGGATGTGGTTCATACCTAACCCTGTTTTTCCAATTGGTGAATCCTCCAACTTTATTGCGATTTCCAGTGATTCCTCCTGGGATGTGATTTTCTACTACATTAGCGTCATACGAATGTGTGGTACTAATCCTACGATGAACCATTCCTTGTGCCGTATGTCGCTCATTCCAAAACATACTTTCTCCATCAAGGTTTTATATCTCTGGTTGAACTCCCACACCAATTCATTTGGAAATTGCTTGATCTCTTTCAGTTCTGTGATATATTGCAACTCGGATTTCGGTTTCCTGAACTCATCAATCAATCCTGCCCTGATGTGCGGTAGTGTTTTCTCGGGACTTCCTGTATGTACTTGTATGGATTTCATAAACCAATATATTGCACGACCCCTAAAAGTCATCGCTAGTTGTCCCTTCTTGATATCGTAATCCTGGACCTGCTTTACAGTCCATACTACTTCGCATAAAAACCAATACTGCTCGGGATCCTCGGTCCTGTTACCCTGGAAAATTGACATTTTCATGTCGTCACTTGCCATCCTTGGTCTCCTACTATTATGTCCAGACCCACTACTCTTACCGTTGTTCTGACACATAGGACAGGCCTACGAAGAACTTATGTCTTTTTCTCCAAAATTTGGCGTAGTGTGCGGAGTTGTGGGTACGTTGTAGCTTTGGGTCTGTCCATCTTCGGCTTCAGGGGTAGCCTAGTCGCTTTCTTCATCACAGTAAGGTCGCTTAGTCCCTTGTGGTCCCATTTTGCAGTCTTCTGTTCCAGTCGCTCTAGGAGACTCTCTCAATATCAGTCCTCCTCTTCTTCTCTAGCCAGAACCTCACCCCACTTTGCAGGGTACCACAAACTTCCACAACCTTCCTTATAATTTCGTTGTAGCTCATATCCATCTACCCTGAATCATTCTTTCAGACCCGCATCCACGCGGTACCCACAACCTCCACACACTGAGCTTTACTTGTCGAAATTCATCTTCAGTATACCCTTTTTGCAAATAAGCATTTTAATCCACAGTTTCAGTGAAAGTAGAAACCTTCCTCTAGGTCCCTTGAAAAGCTTCCTTTCCGCATCGCTATACGACTCGATTCTTTTGACGGCGAATTCAGTGATGTATCCCTCTAGAATACTATCTACCCAAACTTCGACAGCTCTAGATGCTCTATTATCCACTCGCTTCAGTTGTTGGATCAGTTCGGGCGTCCAATGTTCAGGTTCACCGCCTTCAAAATTCTACTTTTGGAACATCAGTTGTGACAACCACTCATGCAGTAGTATCGGGAATTCGCAGAAGAATATCTCATGAATGTCGGAGTAGATATATTTTTGTATCCAGTTAGTCGTCAACCATCTAGGGTTGCGATTTTCTTCTTCAGCAAACTCTCATGCCTTCTTGTCGAACCATTCCTCGATCTCTGGTTTCGTCGGATTCCACAACATGTCCTCTCTTTTTCACTTCGCACTGTGGTCTCGGAAACAGAACCATTTGTTGACACAGTTATGTCGACAGGGGTTCACTTTGCATTGCTGTCAAAAAACATCGACCAGACACCCTTAAGCATCGGCCCAAAAAGGTTTTACCCTTTCCAACAACACCCGCAGAGCGAGTGAGGTCTCACCTGACATGTCTAAGGGGGCCTGCAGGAACCAAGTTTCCATAATAGGGAGAATACATGCATTAATTCATGCTCAGTCGCTACAGAAACCAGAGATTCGCTTCCGCATTATACTAGCAATTCAAATATGCAATAGACATAACTCATACCAACCAACATTACTAATCATTTGACAAAGCAGCAACATCGCATCATAACAAGATATCATTCATTCTACATAACATAGAGACAAATAGAAAGCATAGAGTATAAATCATAGCGACAAGTATAAAATACAAAGTAGAGACATAGCCGAACCTCCTTATTCATTAACTCATCAAAAAGACTGCGGGATGAACTTCACAGAAAACAGTTCCAAGCGACTTAATACAAAATCATATACTCAGAACAAAAACTGCCAAAGGCAGACAAAATACATCAAACTTGATCGAATTATCTCCTCATCTATCTCTATGATTTGATGATTCCTATTACCATTGTGTTTCTATTTATAGACTCCTATGGCGGTTACAAAATGGTCCAAATGACCCATTCTAACTAATTTGGACCAAAAATTCCACTTCCGTCAGCTCCTTATCCTTCGTGAATGGTCCTTTTCCTTCGCTGATGAACCCTTCGTCATTGTCGGATCTGCATCTTTTGCGCTCTAATCCCATTCCCATGACCACTTAACCAAAGAGTTCCCACATCGGGATGAGGTCCAAAAGTTCCTTAAGGGGAACCCCACACCCACAGTCCTAACTGATTGCTTCCCCAGACAACACCAACAGATGATCACGCAACAACCATCTCCTTCTCAAGGAGAAACGTACTCCACCACTCATGTTCTCATGACGCAGAGCAAAAGGATCAACTTGAATACTCGATCACGTTCATATGACTCTCCTTCTCCAAAGGAATCTGACGGGGGTAATCCTGAAAAATCCCCTGTGTCTACATCTAGCATTCCATCACCTCAAGGTCCTCTCATTATAGAGAAACCTTCACTGGATTCAATATTGCGTCCACCCAAGAGCACAATTAGAAAAGCCACCTTCAATCCTAATGCTTGGGTTGCTCAGAACTACAATATAGTAGAGGATTTAGCACAAGCCCCTTTTTCTATGTCGATGCTAGAAGTCTTACAAAAATTAACCATTCAATGTAAGACCCTGTTATCCGTGATTGGAGCTATAGACCCATATTCCTCTAATACCATTATGTTCAAGTTAGAGTACTTCAAGCCGAGGATTTCCCACCAACTTGCATTCCAAATCGTTACTAACGTTTCTGGGAAAAGCATCCATTGTACTATCCTAAATGAAGGCACCTCCACCTCGGTTATGTCGTTATCTTGTTGGTGAGCCATTGGATCTCCTGAGTTGAACTGTTCCCCAAATACATTGAAATCCTTTGATGGACGTGGCTTTCAACCACACGAGCTACTACAATATTTGACCGTTGAGTTGGGCAGCAAAAGTGTTCCATTAATGTGGAAGCCGTTGTTTCCCCGTTGGATTATAACTTACTACTTGGTAGAAAATGGTTCTACGCCATGACTGTGGTAGCATCATCCATCATCTACATAATGCAATTTACCCACCAAGGGAAGATTGTCACTATTGACCAATTAGACTTATGTACACCTGACACCACTACTCATCTTGCAGACAACATCCCTCTTTTAGGACATTCAACGCAGATATATGAGAGTGTGGAGGTAGGAATCCTTAAGGATTCATCGCTCATGGGAGTCTTTCCAACATCAGATCCCCCTATCAATGTTTCCACGGTGAACATGATTTCATCCTCGCATTACTCCAATGATCAATGGATTGTGCCCGATCCATACCATTTGGATACGATTGGAGATGTGATGCCTCTTAGCCCTGCAAAATCTACATACGAGGCCATCCAATCAGCACCTAATTTACCCGATGTCTACTCTGTGGTGGCATCCACTTCATGTTCTCTACCATTACAACGGGACTCATCCCAACCCAATCCTCTAATCCGGATGAGTCAATTATGGAGATTATGAGCACAGATGAACCCCCATGGGAAGACCTCCATCATAGATCGCCTTTCCTTCCGTCGTTAGATTCAATAGAGAACACCATAGAAACGATTTTTCACCATATGTCTTTCCTTTCCCTCAATCTCCTATCCTGACAATGGATACGGTAACCGAAGGGAACTTGGCTAACATCACGCCCACCATTCTGATCGACATCTAGGTGAAACCAAGAGTCGTGGAACAAATTCACTTAGGCCAAACTTGTTCTCCGGAAGAAGTCACCACTTTTATGGCCTTGTTTAAATAGTTCCACAACGTTTTTGCATGGAGCTAAGAGGAAATGTGCGGGATTGATCCTGCTATTGTTATGCATGAGATTCAAACATATCCCAACACAAAACCTGTCCAACAAAATTTGCGCCCTGTGCACCCTCAGAAAAATGCGGCTATAAAGGAAAAAATAGAAAAGCTCTTGAAGGATGGGTTCATTTATCTTGTTCCCTTAACAGATTGGGTCTCCAATGTCGTCCCCGTTACTAAAAATTAGGGCACCATTCAGGTCTATGTCGATTACAGGATTTAAATAAGGCTTGTCCTAAGGACAACTAACCTACCCCGTTTATTGACCAGATCATCGACAACTGTGCCGGAAGTGTTATCTTCTCATTCATGGATGGATTTTCCGGCTACAATCAAATAGAGATCCACCCTGCCGATCAACACAATGCAGCTTTCATCTTCTCGTGGGGTACGTTTTCATATCGCAAACTCCCTTTTGGCCTTAAAAATGTCGGTGCCACATTCAAGCGGGCTATGTCGTACGCTTTCCATGACGTGAAGGACTTTGTGGAGCCTTACTTAGACGATCTCCCTTCTCATTCAAATCATCGATATTTCCACATTGATCATCTAACGATAGTATTCATCAGATGTAAGCGGTACAAAATCCATATCAACCCTCACACGTTTACTTTTTGTGTCGAGTCCATATGCTTATTAGGATTCATAAATTTGAAAGACGGGATCTGTATTGATCCCTTGAAGGTGGAATCCATTATTGCTCTACTACCCCCAACGGATATACCAGAACTTCAAATTTTGTAGGGGAAAGCAAACTATTTAAGGCGTTTCGTGTGCAATTTCACTGAAGAGACAGAGGGATACATGATGTTTCTTAAGAATAACGTCCCTTTCATTTGGGATGATTATGCTCAGAAATACTTCGACAACCTGAAACATGCCATCACCCATGCACCTATGTTACAACCGCCCAATTACACCAAGGATTACATCCTTTATCTTGCTTCTTCCACTACCACCATTGCTATGGTTTTGGTTCAGGAGGATAGTAACTCCCAGGAGCACGTTATTTACTACCTCAGTAAGGGTATCATTGACTCTGAAACACAGTATTCACATGTCGAGAAGCTAGCTCTCCCAACAGTCATTGTTGTCCAAAAGTTATGCCATTATATCCTCCTCCGAACTACCACCGTCATTTTCAAGTCTAACCCCATGTACTACGTTCTCACATGCCAAGTACTACGGGGAAAATATTCACGGTGGATCATGATTCTTCAGGAATTCGATCTCCAGTTTGAGAAGGCTAAATCCAAAAAGTATTTGGTTTTGGTAGAGTTGATTTGCGATCTTCCCCGTACTGATACGGAAACTGAGCTCATGGACTCTCTCCCTGACGAGTCCTTTTTTCTTATCAGTACTTCTGACCCATGGTATGGAGACATCACATTGTATCTCTAGACCCAACAGTTCAATCCTCAATTATCTTGTGATGAACGTCGTCGTGTGCATCACCACACAAAGTATTACCCAATCATTGGTGACACATTGTATCGTTGTGGTGTCGATTCTATCCTCCAATGCTGCTTAACTCATGAAGAGGTTGAACACGTACTGAATGATTGTCACTCAGGGGCATGTGGCAGTTATTTTTCTGGGATGGCTACAGCTCATAAAATACTACGTGTTGGATACTATCATCCTTCCATATTCAAGGATTGTATTGAAGCGGTCAAGAACTGTGCACCTTGTCATCTTTTTCATCACAAAAAGCACTCTCATCCTGCCCTACTACATCCAATTATAGTCATCGGTCCCTTTGCAAAATGGGGCATTTAATTTATGCACTTTAATCCTACCTCGGTCGAGGGGCATGGTTACGTTATTGTCGCAGTAGACTGCTTTACCAAATGGGTCGACGCTATTCCTACGTACAAAGAAGATGGTGCAACTGTCGCACTCTTTATGTTTAACCACATCATTCCACGATTCAGAGTCCCCAAAGCCATCGTAACTGATCATGGATCCCATTTCGAGAACAAGATGGTGGATGAATTAAGCGCCAGGCTGGGTTTTCGACATGAGAACTCAACTCCTTACTACCCTCAATCTAATGGACAAGTAGAGGCCATCAATAAGGTCTTGAAAACCATGATTCAACGAATGGTAGGGACACATAATTCCAACTGGAACACCATCCTTTTTTCATCCCTATGGGCGTATAGGACTTCCGTCAAAACTGCCACTAGCTTCACGCCTTTTCAATTGGTTTACGGACTAGAGGCAGTACTACCTATAGAGTGCGAGATTCCATCATTGAAACTCGTTGTTGAACTCTTACCCAACACCACCGCCAAGTAAAAACGTTTTCTATACTTGGGAGAACTCGAGGAAACCTGTCATGATGCCACTCTAGCCAATGAAGCTCATAAGAAGCACATCAAGGCCCAGTATGAAAAATTAGTCAAACCTCGTATATTCAACGAGGGAGATTTTTTCCTCACCTACGACCAAAAACATGATAAATTGGAGGCAGGAAAACTTGAGTCCATGTGGCACGGTCCATATGTAGTTAGCGTGTGTTGGAAAAAGGAGCGTATGAACTTGAGGACTATGACGGAATATCCTTGGGGGAGCCTCGCAATGGGCTCTACCTAAAGAGGTATTATTCCTAAGTTATTTTACGCATTAGTACTTTGTATATTTTGTACATGACGTGTGTTTTGATTGATGTGACACTTTTTTTTAGTGTGTTAGGATCTTATCAACCTACTTATACCATGTTCTTCTTGGATGTGCAGATGGAAACATGTTTCGGATTCGTAGACGACGCTATCCTCCACACCCGTAACCTCGCGTCGGCAGCTTGGGTTCTCTATTCCCCTACTGCTGAACTAATTAGCTCAGGAGGAAATTGCTTAGGGTTTACGACCAACAATGTTGTTGAGTATCATGTGGTAATTGGATTATTAAACGATGCTTGTTCCTTGGGTGTGGACCACCTTGTTGTCTATCTTGATTCACAACTAGTGGTCTCCCATCTTAACCACGTCTACACTATCTGTGATCCCACGCTACTCCTTCTTTTCCAGCAAGTACGTCTCTTGGAGAGATCCTTTTAGTCAATTCAATACCTGCACATTCCAAGAGACATGAACACTGTTGCTGACTCCTTAGCCAATTTCATGTTAGATTGGTACATTGCAAATTCCTAAGAATTTCTATCAAATATGCATATAACGATATAACATGTAAAATACACATAGTATATAAGAAAAACATCCATAAGGTCCTCAATCATCATAAGACACATAATGTATAAATCCGCCAAAGAGTGTTTTTATATATATACTCATTGTGCACAAAACATGTAGTATTGGTACAAAATATGAAGCACATGGGCTTTCAGTAAGTCATAGATACAAAATGTCTAAATCATATAGATTTCTGTACATATACATCATGTATGAGCTATCCCTGAGGATTCTCATGATATCATATAATCACTTGAGCCAATCTATGAAGCAACCGACCGAAGCTCCTTGACACCCCACCTATACGGCGCTGGTACCCATGAGGAATATCATCGATTGATATGTCTGGTATGTCCACTGTCAGTCTCTAGAGGTTCTCCTCCAGCTCATCCAACCCCTCCACTGCAATTTGATGTGCAACCCCTATGTCTAGTACTGTTCCTCTCCTCTCAATAGGAAAAGACCCTGCTGGTCGAGATGGACCAACATCTGCATCAAAAACAAGTATGAAATATCAGTGCTACTAAAAAAACAACAAAATCTATAAAATACAAAAACAAAACAGAGTTTTTTTCTTACCTAGGTTCCCCCACTGCTCACCCTCAGGTAGAACCAAGTCTATGTCACCTCTGAAGTCTGTACCTACATACAGATAGTCCTTGACCATGAGGAGCTTTCCGTGTAACCACCTAAAGAAGGTGTGACCGTAACTGATGATAGGACCCCCGCCTCCATGGATCCCGTGGATCGAGATCCTCTATCTCAACCTGTGGCCTCAGCAGTGGGACCTGTTCCAAGAAGAACGAGACCACGATCGACCCGTATCCGAACTGTTTTAGCTCACCCCGACGGCACTTGGTGAGTTGTTCCCTAACATTGGTGAGGAGCCCCTCACACAAGTTGAAGATAGTAGGCGCCATGCACTTGATGGCATAGATCATGTGGGCCTTGGTGGCCTGATGAGGAGCTCTACTCCCCTCCACCCTCTCTATAGTGAATAGCACCGTCCGCAGTGGTCTGTCTTGTACGTTCTTGATCGGAATTTTCCCAGCAATCATTTGAGTACCAAGTGTACACCACTGAGATACCAAGCTCTCAACAGAATGATCGTTTCGCCGCGGACCAGATAATGAAACTGAGGCTCCCCTCCTGGATAACCCCTTCAGAAAATACACATCCCACACATCCAAAGTAAGAGTGTGGGAACCCACACGGAAGTGTTGTTGATCTAGATCTCAAAATCCGATCAGGTAATCCAGTAATTGTACCTGGGCCCTCATGCCCTGTACATGGAATAACTTTAACAAGCCACATTGCCGCAATGCATTCATTGAGTTTGGGTCATGTTCTGCTTGGGCATCTTCCATTTTGTTCTCTCTCTCCTTCCATTGGACCATGGTGTGAGTCAAAATATGTACAAACATAAATTAAACAAGCATTAGTGTCTTTCCAAACCATTGGATTAGCCCCTTTTTTCCCCATTTATTATTTTTGCTTGTGGGATTGCGCCGACACACCCCGACTTTGTATACAGTGCACCGATGACGTGATTTTTCCATACGGGAAGTGCGTCAGAGAGCCCTTGATGCACTTCCCACAAGGGGAAAGCGTCGCCCAAAACGCGCACAATCACCTCATTAACAAGTAAAAAAACCCTAAAAATTTACCATAAAGAAAAAAACTAATCCACTAGAAAGATGTTGGACAAAGTTGAGGCTTACCTATTGTTGGTATGGTAAGAAACAATTGACTGTGGCCTCCACAGTAGATGTTTGAAAATTGGCTCCGACATGGTGTTTTCACTCTTCCCAATTTGGTAAAAAACAATGGTAACTATTTTTTACTATTTGGCCTTTTTATAAAAGGAAATGGAATATTCTTGTTTTACTTTTTACTTTTATGGGTCATTTTTACTATAGTTGGTAATATTTTATGTCTAAACACCTGATTTGTCTTTTTTACTTAGTTTTTGGAGTCCACGGATGAAGTAAAGTGGTGTTCTAACTTTTCGACGACTATCGTGGTCATTTCATGCTTGTTGTCAAGTGTGAACGACTCTTCAAGCGTTTTTTATGCTATTATCCCACTCATTAAAATCAAATATTAATGGCAATGAGATTACTTTTGTCCTTTCTCATGCTCGTGAAACTATGAGAATAAGTCACCGAGTTATATTTTATCGTTTTTTCAGGCTCGTAAAAAACCTACGAAAAAGGAACCCCTTGGAGTTCCTCTTTAAGCTCTTTTCAAGCTCACTAAATATGAAAAGATCACCAAGAAAACTTGATGATTTCACGCTTGTAAAAGTATTTGAATGATCGTCTTTATAGTGATAGTTTACCCCTTTTTCGGACCAAGAGGTACTATTTACGAAAAAGGAGCACTCCAGTTATTCATGACTGGAAGAGTTCTCTCTCATATTGTTTTATCCTTTTCGAATGAGGAGACTAACTTTCACGAAAAAGAACCTTTGTATTCTTCTTTAGTTCTTTTCACTATCTAAACATGAAATGACTCTGAGTTTACCTTCTTTTGACTCGTTAAAATATGACATTGAAGGGCTCGTTTTGGGACAAACCCATCCTATCTCGGGTTCGTAAAACATTTGGGATTGGACTCGTCCGAAGGATGATCTATACCGAGCATCTGTTACCCTCCTCAAGCTCGTTAAAAAAAAATAGGACTCATCAATCATGATGGGGAAAAGGAAAGTATTTTTATTTCATCGTAATTATGACAATACTTAGTCACTCTTGAACATGATACTCATATGCATATGCATCCAGTACTTGGATTAATTTGTTTGTCTTCGAGTCCCACCAATTCCATGAGTCTTTCCACTCCTTTGAGTCATCCAAAGAATGCTTCCATCATCAGTTGCATTAGGGGTTGGTGCCATTCTCGTCATGTCAATACTTCCAAGTCATGCCATGCTCATTTTCAAGAGAGGTCTGTTCATCGATTCAATATCTACAGTCATTCTACCTTCTATCATGTCGATCTTTCCTGAGTTAGTCTCAAACATTGCTCTATTGTCCGATTTATTCCAAAACATCTTTGATCATATTTCATGTCGATGATGGGGGATACATCATGGCCCTCCTTCGATGGATTTATACTTGTCGACTTCAACATGTCATCCAAGGATTGAATCTAGAAACCAATCAAGTACCTTGGGCCTGCATGCCTTAATGGCAGGTTACCTCGCTTTCAACATGAGTTCACATCATTGGCTCTTGATTGAAATATTCCATCGAGTGTTCCACCTCAACTCATTGATTCACATTCGGTGGTATGTACTATGATACCTTGGGAATCATTGACATAAATGGTGATCTCCCTTGCGCTTGTTAACGGTATACATTAATGATCGGTAATCAAATGGTTTCTGCCATGTTCGACTCCAAGGCATTGTAATCACATGGTTAGATTCGTATCATTGCGGGTTCGGCTTGAAGACCCTGGGTCAAGTCATAAATATCACCCAGGTTGCAATGTAGATTGTTTTGAGTCATATTAAATGGATCCACTTTGTATTGGTCGTGGCTATGTTATCATCTCATCATGGATCTACGCTTGTGTCTAGTATCCATGATTGTGTTCAGTCGGTCTTTACTATCAAGGATCTGCAATGTATTGGTCAGAAGTCATGTTGTGAGTCACGTGAGACATATATCTCAGATTTAGCTGTTCTACAGAAGTCCATCCCAACCGATGATCCTTGCCTCAATCCTACATATTTCAAAGCATTTCACCCTTTCTATTTTACCAGCTTCATGCTTTGGGGGGCATTCTGTTACACCAAAATATTGTCATCATGAGTCATGTGTCATCCCTATGCCTTAATCCCTGAATTTTCCTGGGATAAAACATTATAAGGAAGGTTGTTGTCCTTTCCCTTTACCTTTTGTAGTCACCCCGACGCACCCTTCCTTCCAGCAAGGAGCGTCAATCTCAAGGTGACGCACTCTGCACCTTAGCAAAGTGCATTGCTGACATAGTGTTCCTTTGTACAGGGTGCGGTGATATACTTCTAACACATGTTTACTTCATGCAAGGTGCATCGTAGTTGGTTTAAATGGATAGAATGAAGCTTCGAGCGAATTCTCGAAGCTTGGTGATGTGGAGGCTTATCCCTAGATGCTTGGAAAGGAGGCTTTCGATCCCCTAACCTACTGGTATGATACCTTAGACCTCTCCCCTAAATCCTGAACCTATTCTATCCCTTTATCCCTATATATACAAACCCCCTCTCCATTGTTAGAGGAGGAAGGATTAAGCACCCATATGCTGGTGGAATTTGGTCAAGACTATCTTCTTAATCCATAGGAAGATAGGAGGCTTTGGATCTTTGAGGCAAGATCATTTGATTTGGAGTCATAATATCAAAGCATTGGTTGTAACTATCTCTAATTTGTATTTGCTGCAAATTACATTTAATATAAATATCTTTCCATAAACTTGTTATCTCTTATAATGTTGCTTAGGATCGGCTTATTTGACCATTGATCTAGTTAGATTCATAATCATATGCTTTCATATTTTTTGTTTGTTTCAATTTGCTCCATCTTGTTTTGTAACCGGAGATTGAGGGAGTGGAAGTAGATCGAACGAGGAGAAGGGAATTGCGATCATATGGTAATTCATTCTTTGAACTACCTTGCAATTTAATCTAACTAGGAAATATATTATGTTATGTATTGTTTTGTTCTAGATCTAAATAATTTAGGCTAGAGAGATCAGTTTTTGTCAGCATTAACAGATTGTATTCAAACAGGGGCCACTTTAGAAACAGGTTGCACATGTTCCTAGGAAATGAGTGACCCAAGTCGCTCAGTTTCCTTCAATTGAAGCAACCAAAGTCACACAATTCACCTAGATAAGAGTGACCTCTCCCCAACATGATTTTTGGCTATTTCTTCATCTCTCTCAACAAAAAAGAGGATAGCTGGGCACAGATCCTAACATGGCCCAAATCAAGGAGAGGATTTAGGATGGAAAAATCCATCCCGATCTTTATCCCCAAATCCATCTACTATTCCTATAAAAGAACCCTCAAGGTCCCTCATTGCACAATTCTCCATTGCTTAGCTAAAGCCGTTATTATGCCTAGATTTCTATCGAACTTGGATCTGGCCTTTCCTGTATCTTGCATCACCTATTGGAGATCCTTACTGTGACATGTGGTTGGAGGATTGAGAGACTAATAGGATACAAATGAACCCTCCCTTCAATATCTGCAAGGACCCCTTCCACTGTACTCGTCGAGGTGACTCTCCTCCTTGTAAAACCCCATTTTTTATATAAAAGAAAAAACATTCTTTATTATTTACATTATGTCTCCGCATGTGTATTATCTGTTAAAGAATGCAAAAAAGTTGTTATCATAGATTTGATTTGATGTACTGCGTGTTGGTTAGTTTTATGATTCTATTTTGTTTATTTTTTCTTTTTAGTTTGAAACTTTGCTAAGGTATGCAAAACCCTTAGTAGTTTCTTTTTAGCATGGGTATGTTCCTAATCACACATTATAGCATGATAGGTCTAAAACGCTTATCCTTCTCAAGTTTATTAGTTGAGGTTCAATTCATACACCCAACCCAATACACCCTCCGAGGGCCAAACATATCTATGGAACCCTAACCCATTCTCTTTCCATGGACTCTAGCTTCTCTCGAGCTGATTGCAAAGTTTATGTTTAGAATAATGGTTTCCCGACAATGAAAGCAGCTAAAATAAATAAATGTGAGGTTGCTAGTTCGTCTCACGAACTCGCATAGATGGTAACAGTGATCAATCTCTTCTATATGATAGCAAATGACAATCAAAAGAGTAAACATGTGTTACTAGCATTTTAATCCTAAGACCTCTCATGGAAATAGAGTAAGGGCCTACGATTTCCCGACAGAATGCATACTATCTTGGCCTCAATATGAGGCCAAATAAGGCCTCCAAATGATTGATTAGTCCCAATAAAAATGTACCCCAAAAACTTAGGGTAAAATTCCTAGGGAACCGTGCAGGAGTAATACAATTTCTGTTGGGAGATTTCAGGAGTCCTTGCTCTTTGGCAAGGACTAAAAAACTTAATATCCTAAAAATGGGTGATGATGGAACTAAATGTGGCCATGGTGGTGTAATATAAATCTTAATCTTAAAAATATAAGTAGAATATATAATATTGTTAACAAGTATATATAAATTGTAAAAAAATAAGTAGAAGATATAATATTGTTAACAAGTATATATAAAAATGTTGTGTACATACATTTGGTTAAGCTTAAGCTTATGTAGGATAATATTTCTCTATTTTCCATGATAAGACATCTTGTTTGTCCAATTAATAATTATCTATTTGCCATGCTAGGCATCCAAGGACAAGCATAATGCTTCCAACCACTGCACATGACCTCCTTAGGGTATCCTTATCCTATGATTTGGGATATATTAGGGGGGATATAGGGGACAACACTAGGTACAAAATTTAGGTCCTTTGCTATGGTTGGGGGAGGAAACTCAGTCTTTAGGGCCTAAAAGGGCTTCTAGGTATCTATTTCCAAGAATAACAACTAAAAGCATCACACATTACCTGACAAGGGTAGATATGGCTTTAAATGGGGGTAAGTGTGCCATTAGGAGTCTTTTAGTACCAGGTATGTGATTCAAGGTACTAAACATGGTTGAGGGAGTGTTAACACCCAAAAAGTGTTCACTACCTCATCTACCACATTATATGGCTCATTTGTCCATTTTCCTACCATATTTCCCTTAAAAACCCAAAAAATCCCACTAAAAAGCCTCCAAAAGGCCTAAAATGCCTCCAAAAGGCCACAAAACCATCAAAATAGCCTCAAAAAGGCTAAAAAACCCCTTTTTCCTACAAAAATATCCAAAATTCCTCTAAAATAGCAAAAATCCCCTAAAAAGGGAATAAAAAATATAAAATAATGAGGAAAAGGAGGGAAAAACCCTATACAGCTGCCTTAAACCATATGGTTCCCAAAACCATGGGTCAGCACTCCACCACCAAAAAACTATAAATAGGTGATGGAGATCCCTTATTTCATATACACAATCAAGTATACCCTTACTCTGCCAAAATCTCTCTTGAAACCCTAGCTCACCATTGAGCCACTTTCACCTTGAGAGCCCCTTTTGGCCCATTTCCACCATTGGAGAAAGAGAAGGAGCACGTTGGAGCTTGGAGCAACCCTCTTGGACATTGCAAGAGCTTCACCAACCTTCACATTGGAGGTAATATTAATACAAAAACCATTATTTACATCTTGTTGTTTATGTTTCATGCACATGTTTTAGAGTAGTTTACATTTCTGTTTTAGCATAATAATTTCCATTTACTGAACTGCTACTAAGGAGTCCCTTCTCCTTAGTAGGTGCTCATTTGTACAAGCTAGGGGTAAAACCCTAGCTACAGTTTTGGCGACTCCCCTGGGTTTGAATTTCTGGTTTTCGTTTAAAAAATTGTTAGTTTTCTGCAATAATTTCCCGTTTTTTCCTTTCGGCTGTCCCTTTCGGCCATCGTACACCGCGTATTTTCCCTCTGCAGTCGCGTCCCGACCAGGTCTTTCAGGCCCTTACCTGCGACCCGACCGCGGCTCTCAGACTGTTTCCGATGCCCTGCCGGCGGATTCAAGTCTGTTACCTGCGATCCGACCGCGGCTAATCAGCCTGTTTGCTGCGATCTGACTGCGCCTGTCGGCCATTTTCCCGCGTCCCGACTGTGGCTTTCAGCCCCTTCCCGGCGTCCTGACTGCGTCTGTTAGCCTTTTTCCCGCGACCCGACTGCATCTTTTTCCCTGTTTCCTGCGTCCCGGCTACCTCTGTCGGCCCAATAGCCGCGACTTGTCCACGTCTATTTCCCTTAAACCCGCGGTCCACCTGTTCTGATTCGCCACAGACCCGCGGTCTGATTTCTGCATTCTTTCCCTAATTTGAGCCCAGCCCATTTTGCTGCGATATTTTCTGCATCTGAACAACCCTCTGTCCTACCTGCAGCCCCACTTCCCTACAGCCTTTCTGCAACATAATTTCTGTTCCCTTTACAGAATCTTTTTAAAATTTCAGCATTTTTAATTCAGAAAATTTTGCAAGTTAAAGTTTCAATTTCAGTATTATTGATAGTTAGAAGTTGCCCCCCTTGTGGCACTTCTATTTTGGGTTCATCACCTCACGAGCACACACTCTGTCACATAATTGAAGTGAGCCTTAAAAAGTACCTAACTCAACCAATATTCTAACCCCACTTGGGGAACACAAAAGAATCTTTGTAGTTAGGTAGGATCGGGGGGATAGGCTTCCAATAACACCCCTCGGTTACTTACACTTGAGACATAGTTGTTGTCCAAATAGGGAACCAAAATCCCCTAGTACTTTTTGGCACGGTCACGACCAGTTTATCAGAGGGCCTCTCCCTTAGGAGGGTTGAAGTCGGGAGACTGGTTCCGGAGGCCTGAGTGGAATACCGCACTCCATTCAGTAACCGAAGGGCTACCTTTCGCAGTTCTCGGGATATCCCTGTATAGGGGTATTGCGGTTAAAGGACCAAACGGCATATTCACCTTTCTAGACGTGTCATGAACGAGGTATCTTAGTTGCCATTCTTCTAGGATTGACTACCCGGTGTCCCTCCCGGTAGGGGGATATCTTAGCCACTTGGCTTTCCTATTCATATTGTCTGACTTGGATTTCATCACCTTGCAGAGGATATGTCTAGTTGAGTCAGAATACTTTTAGTTAGGTGTTTGCATGCTCCCTTACCTCCTTTTGGTCTAGTGAGTCCACCATTTTTTATTTTTAGGAAACCTGCTGCTTGTTGGTATTCTGACCATCTTTGTTGATACTCCACTTATTGTAGCACAGCTGTTACAGTAGGTGTTTTGAGTTGGTTGTTGGCCTGAGTGCCTTGTTTTTTGAGCTCTCCTTCTGCACACTCGGTTGCATTAGGGTTTTTGAGCTATTTTTCTACTCACCTCAACCCACAGAGATTTGACACCATCTGTCACCATTGAGTCCCCGAGACATTCTCGACGCCTCAGGGGCGAGCCCCCACAGCACGGTTCACTTGACACCACCCGTCATCGCCACAGATCATCATCACTTGATACCACTTATCACAGATCTAGAGCCTTGTCACTTGACTCCACTCGTCAGCGACATAGGACTCCGTCACCAGATAGCAACGCCCCTTACTTTACCTCCGATTCTAAAGAAGAGTCCGAGAACCCTATTTACACTGCCCCTACTAGCCCCATGGCTGGCACAACTTCCACTCCTTTTGTTATAGGGACCATTGGTGGCACATCCACCACTACACCAGTTACTACACCTGCTTTGGGTATGCCCTCCATGGGGCCCCCATCTACCGTTCCCCTCATGGCACCTATTCCCGCAGCAGGAATACCTATCCCCACTCCATCAGTGGCTCACACTACCCATGGTGGTGCAGGCCCATCCTATACTACCTCCGTTCCCCCACTTGGGGGCACCATCCCAAATCCTGTCCCTCCACTTGGAGGCATTGGCCCCAACTTGGTCCAACCCACTACTGTGTCACATCCTTCTTCCAGTTTGCCATTCATGGCTAGCCTCAACCTACCTGACCTAGCCAGATTGACCAACGACCCTATCCGACACGACCCTGCATGGCCTCACATGCCCACCAAGCTCCCCTCTGACATCCCTAAGTTCGAGGGCAAGGCAGGTGAGGACCCACAAAACCATATCATGTCCTTCCATCTGTGGTGTTCCTCCAACTCCATAGTGGATGACTCTGTTCGCCTCCGTCTGTTACAGCGCACCTTCACTGGCTCTGCCGCCAAGTGGTATATCGAGCAACCCCATGGGACCCATGCCACCTTTGCTTCCCTTGCCTCGACCTTCCTGCAGTTCTTCCAGTTACCTGTCCGCTATGACACGGGCGTTGAGATCCTCCTATCCTGCAGACAAAACACGGCTACCCACATCACGGACCACATCCATGAGTGGCGTCGACGCCGTAGCTTATGCAAGATCAAATTAGACGACCGTATCTTCCTAGATTGGTTCCTCAAATCCCTTCTCCCTGTCATTGCTAAGGATGTAGCTTCCGAAAGACCCCAGTCTAAAGAAGAGGCCATCCTTAAGGCACAACAGTTCGACCTCATTTACGCCCAGTCAGGTTATCTCTATACCATTATACTTGATGCCCCTCGCGGTGATTCCTCCCAGCACAATGCGCTGGGGGCATCCCATGCTGCCGACAACATCATTGGCCGTGTTTCTTCGCATCCCCAACCCTTTTCCATAGCACGTCCTACCCCGGGCCCCGACCTTTCGCGGGTTACCTCACAGTCTGGGGCTACCAACTCATATGCTCCTATGACACATCACCATCATTCCCATGGACCCTCTTGTCCACCTCAGTGCTTTGGTCATGCACCCCCTGCTTACAACCCCTCGGTCGCACCTCAGCCCTATTACCACCAGCAAGCTGCACCAGCACATGCGCCTTCTCAGGCCCAACCCGCTTATTACCACCAGTAGGCTGCACCAGCTCCTGCGCCTTCCCAAGCCCAACCAGCTTATTACCCGCCACAGGCAGCCCCTGTGGCAAACCCACAACCTTCCCTGCAGACATATCAGCAACCTCCTCAAGGTTCCGCACCTGCGCAGCCTCCACCTACATACCATCCACCGCAGCCTGCTCCCGTACCTGCACAACCTCAAAACCCACCTGCTGCTCAAGGGCAAGTTTACGCCCAAAACAACCCGCAGCAAAACCAAAACAACCAACACAACCAGGGCCAACAAAACCGCGGCAAGGGTCGTAATCGTGGGAACAACCAACCTACAGACCAAGGTGGTCAGCCGGCTAATCCCCCAAACAACAACAATGCCGCCCCCGCTAACCAAAACCCTAATCGCCCGCCCAAGCAGGCTAAAAACCCCAATTTGCGAACAAACCATCCTTGTTCTATTTGCGGGGTCTATGGCCACTACACACATGCTTGCCCACACTTGGAGCGAGCTCGGCAACTTTGGGTTGATGAGGCCCATCGCCAAGGGCATGCGGCTCCTCAAGCACCGCCCAACCCCCCGCAACCTCAGCAGCCACCTTTGGTGCTGCAAACCCCTTACCAACCCAAGGCGTCGTGAACACTCAGCCGTTGGCCCCCCCTCAAGCCAATGCGCCACCCCAACAACAACAGATCACATACGCCGCTCCTGATCAACCCATGTTTGACTCAGGTACCCACCACTTGTTGATGATGTCTTCCGCTGATGTCAACCTTCAGACTCGCTGGAACCAGTATGGCTCCACCTCTGAAGCCCCTCCCACTGATAAACCTACTATCGCTCATCCCACTGATCAAGCATTACGTATACCTCCACCTCCACTAGACGGAGCTCCCAAAGCACCTCGGTTCCCACTTCACCGTATCAACAATAACCCCAATGCGCATGCTGCGTCCAACTACAACATTGTCGATGACTTAGCCCAATCGCCTACAGCCATGTCTACATTAGAAGTCTTGAAAAACTGCCCTTCCCAACGCAAGACTTTACTCTCAGCCATTGGGGCTATTGACCCAAATGATTCGAATTTGATGGCATTTGATTTGGACCAGTCCGAACCATGCCTTCCTTCCACCTTAGCATTCCAAGTTTCTGTTTCCGTTCGGAATCTTGTCATCCATCGATGCATCATCGATGAAGGTGCCTCCACATGCGTTATGTCTACATTCATATGGCAGAAGTTGGGATCCCCTACCCTCCAGCAGTCCACCACTGCGTTACGCGCCTACGACGGTCGTTCGGCTCAGCCCCAAGGTCTCCTAGCCAATGTCCCTGTCCAGTTAGGTGGTAAAACCGTCCTCATCGACATCGAGGTAATCAATGCCCAATTGGATTATAACCTTTTACTTTGCCGCAGCTACATGTATGCCATGCGGGCGGTTTCCTCTTCCATTTTTCGCACCATGATGTTCCCCCATGAGGGATGCGTGGTGAAGGTTGACCAACTTACTTACTATGATCCAAATGCCCCCGCTGCACCCGAAAATGTTCTCCCCATGGTTGAACAACCTGTTAATGGTGCCGCTACCTCGTTTGTTTCCTCCTTGGGACCTGGAGTTTACTCAGACCCGCCGATGACATCCACCTTCCAATCCATTCCTCCCCCGTCCTCTACGCCTGAAGTGTCTGACTTATGTACCCTTTCCCACGATAATCAAACAACTACCAATCAGCCACCCTTGTTGCCTAAACCACCACTGGTACCTAGTCACATTGGTGTTACACCTATCCATACAATCCCCTTTCTAGTCCCTCCCTCGGGAGTAGTAAGCGCCCCGGTTATGGCTACCCTTAGCCTCCCTAGGCTAACCTTGGGATTACCCATCTGGTATCTTTCGCCTCCTGTTCCCCCGCCGACACCAAGCGTCGTCCTCCAACCGGTGCAACCCATGGCTACTACCACTCAGCCACCCCCCGGTGTCTCTACCCCGTCGTCCTCCACGAATCCCCCTCCTCCTCTTACCAAGCCCACTGGGGGCAGAGGTCCACAACCTTACACTATTGTGCCACCTCCCAAGACAGTCAAAAACCCCCCCGTGTTTCGTGCTCCTCCCAAATGCTCGTTGTGCGATGAGTTAGGCCATGCGACTCACCAATGTCCACAGTTACCTGCATTACAGGAACACATGCAGATGCTTGACGATGACCCCAGTTTCTCGGTTGTCAAGCTAGACCCCACCCCCAAGCCTAAAGATAAATCACTGCGTACCAACCACCCCTGTGCCATATGCGGTATTTACGGGCATTACTCACATCACTATCCCGATCTCCCCGATTACAGAGCAGCTCTCTATGAGATGAACAATCTGGATCTTGAGACGGCACCAACCACCATTGAAGAGATTCACCCTCCGGTATCACCCCCATCAGGGGAGGTCAACACCATTTACATGATCTCTTCAACTACCATTCCCTCGTCAACCGATTTGACGACCCAAACTTTCCGTACTGATGAGGAGATTCTTGAGGCACTCACTACCCCGGAGTATCCCTGGGATGACATGCACCATCGTTCGTATTTCCTCCCGGAAGCATCTTCCTCTAGCACCGCTACCCAATTTGCGGTTGAATCCAAAGATTTCCTTCCTACCAGGGTCAATTGGTTTAAGGATCCTATTCCTGCTCCTGATGCCTTTGAGGAAGGTAACATGGCCAACATCTCACCTGTCATCCAAATTGATATCACTGCCCCAGGACGTGCCCCTGAACTCATCACTTTAGGAGCCTTCTGCAGTAAGCAAGAGATTGAAGACTACCAAACCCTTTTCAGAGAATTTCGTGATGTCTTTGCCTGGTCCTATACCGAAGTGCCCGGTCTTGACCCCGCCATCATAGAGCACCACCTTGACACCTCTGAGTCAAGGGGCATAATAGATTCCCTCGACCCTGGGATAGGGGGCATGATCAATCATTTTGAACCTTCCCCATCACATCTATCTCAGCACGTCAATGAACCCATTGTTCAAACCCACACATATGTGATCCATAATCACAAACCCCATGCGCATAGCATGGGGGCAAGTCATTAACCCTGCTCACTTTTTCACACTTGTGATCTCAACCATTTTTGAGGTCACATATCACTTGTAGATTTGATTTGATTTGATACACCTAGTATTCTTCCCCCAAGGGTCATCATTTCTCCCCACCACTGCATCCTTGGCTTGGTGGGCTCACCTTTATTTGCAACCCTTTTTTAACCTAGTTATTTCCTTTGACCATTCCGGAGTCCTTATGACCTCCGTTTTTCGCACCATTTGCACCGCCGGATTCATATTTCCGTGCCCGTGATGATGCTTGAGATCATTTCTTGCTCTCACCAGGACCAATATCAACATTGTGTCCCGACACCTTGTCACCCTGGTTTGCGTGCCACATCGGCCGTAGCCCATTTTTGATATACTTTATATCATCGGATTCATTTTTCCGAGCCCGGTGATGATGCTTGAGATCATTTCTCGCTCTCACCCCCAGATATTTCGGGTATTTTTCCCAAAACGCCCCCGTCGCCTCGGTTTGCGTGCCACATCGGTCGTTACCCTTTTTTTTGACACTCTTTATATCACCGGATTCATTTTTCCAATCTCGTGATGATGCTTTAGATCATTTCTCGCTCTCACTTGGTACAATTTCCACATTGTGTCCCGACACCTTGCTGCCTCGGTTTGCGTGTCACATTGGCCGCCATCGGATTGTTCCCCATTTTTTACATGAGCCATTCACTCCTGTCATACCGCAAATGTTTCGTTATTTTTCCACCATTCCATTCACCCCGCAAAGAGGCCCACCAGTGTTCCCCCCTACCCTCGTTCTTGGTCATCATTATTGCTCCTTGATCGAACACTTCCTCCTTGCCTGGCCATTCCTTTTGTTCGGTATAATTTTATCCCTTTTTCGGGCCGGACAAGTCCTTTACGAAAAAGGCACTTAGGGAGTTTCCGTTAAGCTCTTTTCTGACTCCTTAAACAATGAAAAGATTGCCGAGCAATCTTGCTTCCTTTCATGCTCATTAAAGTACCTGAAAGGGCGTCTATCTGGTATAAGTTTAACCCTTTTCCGGACCTGGTAGACTAATTACGAAAAAGGAATACTCTAGTCACACCGGCTAGAAGAGTTCTTCATTGCATCCTTTTATGCTTCTTTGGGCCTTGGAGACTAAACATACGAAAAAGCAACCCCCTGGAGTCTTCTTATTTGCTTTCAGACTCTCTAAAATTGAAAGCAACCACGAGCATGAACTATCCTGGGCTCGTAAAATCCACACGACAGTACCATTCCATCACTTCAGAGTCTTCTTATCGCTTTCAGACTCCTTAAAATTGAAAGCAACCACGAGCATGAACTGTCCTGGGTTCGTTTCAATCCACACGACAGTACCATTTTACACACACTTCTTCTAGTTCCTTAACCCATGAAGAAGTCATCCCGTGCCTCCAGGCACTATGATCGATCATATTGGCAGCACCCCCAATCAGGTCGCCTTTGTTCAAAGTATTCTACAGTCTCCTGCCATTTTATACCAGCTTGAGTCTCCTTCAGCCCACTCACCCTCCCCGATCCAATACAGCTATGATCCCTTTCCCCTCAGTCAGTTTCATATGCTGCCAGATCATCCCCATTATCATACTCTGAACAAAGGAAGTTTGATTTCACCCACTCTACTTGCCCAGTTGTTCCCCCCACAGTTTGGTCAGTCCTGCCATCAGTACTATCACATTTCGGTTCTCCACCTCGCGCTCCTGTCAAGGAAACATCATTGCCTTGATAGTTGCAGGTCTCCCTCTGTCGACGACAACCCCTCTATTCCAGAGGATAGACCCAGAGGTCCCTACGCCTTGGACTTATCACCATCTGTGGTAAGTGCCTACGGACCATTCTGAAAGGAGTCATCATTGCCTCTCCGAGTGGTTGTTTCTCACATGCTCGACTTCAGCACCTTGATCGCATCGTTGAGAATCGCGTAGGGTTATATTCCTTAAGTTTTTAGTCGAAGACCCCGGATTTCCCCCGACTCTAGCACATTGGTGAGTCACTTCGGAACGCCCAGTTATATGTTCCCGTGGATATCCGGGCTGTGTTGGCGATTGTATTTGGAAGCCATCCAGTTCTATGCTTCCTAGAGTACCCAGTTCCGTCCCAGATCAGTTCCAGTTCAGTGTACCATTGAGAGTATGACCCTGGTCACTCTGATCCAGCAGTCCATCAGTTCCTTTGGTACCACATTCAGTAGCACTATCATCATTCCAGTGTATCAGTTGTTCAGCTCAGACATGGTCAGCCAAACAGTATGTCCCAGATTTTGTGTCCCCTCTGGACACTTATGATGTACACAGTGGTTCTCTATGTATCTTACAGGTCCCTCTTTTCGGGCCTCACAGTTCTTTTTATGTATCTTGATACGAGCATGGGTATGCCCGCCTCGTCCATATATTGATATTATTCCTCAGTCAGTATTTGAGGTCATGTATATTTCAGGTCCCCATTTTTTGGACCCCATTGTTATTATTATGTTATATCCTGATACGAGCATGGGAATGCCCGCCTCGTCCATATGATCAGATGATTCCTCATCCATTATTGAGGTTATGTACTTTTAGTTCTTGCAGTTTGTTCAGGATCGTTGTTCCGGGCTTCAGTTTGTTTCTTCTCTTCTCTCCACACCCCAGGAAAACCTTTCATGACTTATGATGTCCATCGGCCATACGATGAGCTCCTGCCCTCGCACATCAGGGGGCAATCTGTTAACACCCAAAAAGTGTTCACTACCTCATCTACCTCATTACATGGCTCATTTGTCCATTTTCCTACCATATTTCCCTTAAAACCCTAAAAATCCCACTAAAAAGCCTCCAAAAGGCCTAAAATGCCTCCAAAAGGCCACAAAACCATCAAAAAAGCCTCAAAAAGGCTAAAAAACCCCCCTTTTCCTCCAAAATAGCAAAATCCCTCTAAAAAGGGAATACAAAATATAAAATAATGAGGAAAAGGAGGAAAAAACCCTATACAACTGCCCTAAACCATATGGTTCCCAAAACCATGGTCCAGCACTCCACCACCAAGAAACTATAAATAGGTGATGGAAATCCCTTATTTCATATCCACCATCAAGTATACCCTTACTCTGCCAAAATCTCTCTTGAAACCCTAGCTCACCATTGAGCCACTTTCACCTTGAGAGCCCCTTTTGGCCCATTTCCACCATTGGAGAAAGAGAAGGAGCACATTGGATCTTGGAGCAACCCTCTTGGACATTGCAAGAGCTTCACCAACCTTCACATTGGAGGTAATATCAATACAAGAAGCCATTATTTACATCTTGTTGTTTATGTTTTATGCACATGTTTTAGAGTAGTTTCTATTTCTGTTTTAGCTTAGTTATTTCCATTTACTGAACTGCTACTAAGGAGTCCCTTCTCCTTAGTAGGTGCTCATTTGCACAAGCTAGGGGTAAAACCCTAGCTATAGCTTGAGTCTCCTTCAGCCCAGTCACCCTCCCTGATCCAATACAACTATGATCCCTTTCCCCTCAGTCAGTTTCATATGCTGCCAGATCATCCCCATTATCATACTCTGAACAAAGGAAGTTTGAGTCCACCCACTCTACTTGCCCAATTGTTCCCCCCACAGTTTGGTCAGTCCTTCCATCAGTACTGTCACATTTTGGTTCTCCACCTCGTGCTCCTGTCAAGGAAACATCATTGCCTTGATAGGGGCAGGTCTCCCTCTGTCGACGACAGCCCCTCTATTCCATAGGATAGGCCCAGAGGTCCCTACGCCTTGGACTTATCACCATCTGTGGTAAGTGCCTACAGACCATTCTGAGAGGAGTCATCATTGCCTCTCCGAGTGGTTGTTTCTCACATGCTCGACTTCAGCACCTTGATCGCATCGTCGAGAATCGCGTAGGGTTATATTCCTTCAGTTTAGTCGAAGACCCCGGATTTCCCCCGACTCTAGCACTTTGGTGAGTCACTTCGGAACGCCCAGTTATATGTTCCCGTGGATATCCGGGCTGCGTTGGCGATTGTATTCGGAAGCCATCTAGTTCTATGCTTCCTAGAGTACCCAGTTCCATCCCAGATCAGTTCCAGTTCAGTGTACCATTGAGAGTATGACCCTTGTCACTCTGATCCAGCAGTCCATCAGTTCCTTTGGTACCACATTCAGTAGCACTGTCATCATTCCACTGTATCAGTTGTTCAGCTCAGACATGGTCCGCCCAGCAGTGTGTCCCAGATTTTGTGTCCCCTCTGGACACTTATGATGTACACAGTGGTTCTCTATGTATCTTACAGGTCCTTCTTTTCGGGCCTCACAATTCTTTTTATGTGTCTTGACACAAGCATGGGTATGCCCGCCTCGTCCATATATTGAGATTATTCCTCAGTCAGTATTTGAGGTCATGTATATTCCAGGTCCCCATTTTTTGGACCCCATTGTTATTCTTATGTTATATCCTGATACGAGCATGGGAATGCCCGCCTCGTCCATATGATCAGATGATTCCTCATCCATTATTGAGGTTATGTACTTTTAGTTCTTACAGTTTGTTCGGGATCGTTGTTCCGGGCTTCAGTTTGTTTCTTCTCTTCTCTCCACACCCCAGGAAAACCTTTCATGACTTATGATGTCCATTGGCCATACGATGAGCTCCTGGCCTCACACATCAGGGGGCAATCTGTTAACACCCAAAAAGTGTTCACTACCTCATCTACCACATTATATGGCTCATTTGTCCATTTTCCTACCATATTTCCCTTAAAAACCCAAAAAATCCCACTAAAAAGCCTCCAAAAGGCCTAAAATGCCTCCAAAAGGCCACAAAACCATCAAAATAGCCTCAAAAAGGCTAAAAAAACCCCTTTTTCCTACAAAAATATCCAAAATTCCTCTAAAATAGCAAAAATCCCCTAAAAAGGGAATAAAAAATATAAAATAATGAGGAAAAGGAGGAAAAAACCCTATACAGTTGCCTTAAACCATATGGTTCCCAAAACCATGAGTCAGCACTCCACCACCAAAAAACTATAAATAGGTGATGGAGATCCCTTATTTCATATACACAATCAAGTATACCCTTACTCTGCCAAAATCTCTCTTGAAACCCTAGCTCACCATTGAGCCACTTTCACCTTGAGATCCCCTTTTGTCCCATTTCCACCATTGGAGAAAGAGAAGGAGCACGTTGGAGCTTGGAGCAACCCTCTTGGACATTGCAAGAGCTTCACCAACCTTCACATTGGAGGTAATATTAATACAAAAACCATTATTTACATCTTGTTGTTTATGTTTCATGCACATGTTTTAGAGTAGTTTACATTTCTGTTTTAGCATAATAATTTCCATTTACTGAACTGCTACTAAGGAGTCCCTTCTCCTTAGTAGGTGCTCATTTGCACAAGCTAGGGGTAAAACCCTAGCTACAGGGAGAAAATATAGGACTTAGGTTATAAAGGAACCTTATATGAATCTAATCTATGAGAAATGGCTATATGAGTCGGTGCTTGGTCATATTCGCACAACTCACATGATATCATACTTCAGCTAGAGTACCATCGGCGTCAAACATGGTTGCTCCTTGTCCCCCACATTATTTGGGATATATATTGACAAGTTGGATGTTAAGGCCTAAATGATGGCACATTACCCCCTCTATTGTATCTCATTACATATTATTGATGTCGGCTTGGATCTATTAGTTGTAATTGGCATTAGTATTATTATATTAGTTATGTCAGTTTGGGTCCATTAGTTATAATTGTACCTCTTTGTCTCATATATATAGGAAGGAGACCTTTTCATTTGAATCATCTCATCTTGTCTTGTCTTATGTACTTAGTACATTGTATAAATAGGTTTCCCCATCAAATAGGCTTGCTATTCATCTATTTTCTTCATTATTAAGGCATTGATTACCCTTCCCAATCTCTTTATTCTCTTTTCATGCTCTTTAGGGAATTTTTTGCTTAACATTTGGTATCAAAGCTTGGATGCTTCCAGAACAAGACATATTGGAATTATCACTATAATTTTTTTTCTAAAAATACTCAAACAACAAAAATCATAACCCATCTATAAAATAGGACTAACTATATGTGGTAAAATTTTCAGATCTTGACTCCTTACAGGTTCGAAGTTATTCCTAGTGAAAGGTAGGGTTTCTTACTAGTCCAAAAACTAGACTAAAACAAGTGTTTTGGGAAAAATGGTTATATATGGGGAATTATAGATTCAAATTGAGTGATACCTATTACATCATAAATAATAAAAACCATAGTATCTGCGGTATCCATTTCAGACTTAAATATCTGGTAAAAAATTGACACGTGGCATTTTGTACACTTTTGCTCTTCTAAAAGGACCAAAAACAACAAGTGTTGGGAGATTCACCATATTATTTTATTGACACATCAGAATTAAGTCAGACCCATGGAATTAAAGAGAGGACATATCATGATAATGCATGAATAATTTTCATACTTAGAAGGGCCGAAATTTCAGGGTTTCCTCAGTTGGAAATCAGTCTTCAAATCAGGGTTGGAAAAAGGTACGTCATTTTAAATTTTGAAATAAATTTGAGTAGAAGGAACTATTTGAGGTGAACATAAGGTGTGATATATATTTATATTGTTCAAAATTTCACCAAAATGGATTGAAAAAATCATACTCCAATCAATCCACCAGAGGATTCATCCCTGACCTACAATGAAAGTGAATATCTATCTTTCTGAGTGGCCAAGTTGGAAGATATGATTAAAGGGTCTGTGAAAATGATTGATTTACTTAATTTAGATGAGAATATTATGGGACATATGGATAATAATATGGAGGAAAATATGAGAAGGATTGCTAATCTCATACAAATTCAAAGGAAAATATCCCTACAAGTGATGATGTGTCTCGAGGGACTCAGGAAGATAAAGATGGTGTTCATGTTGAGAAACCTTCCATTAATAAGAATATTCCAAGAGGAATTGGTTCTAATAATGAAAGTAACCTGGGATGGTATCCAAGGGGTATCCAAATCCCCAATATTTACATGAAGAAGTTTGATGGCATGGAACCCATAGCATGGACATTCCAGATGGAACGATTCTTTTATATACACCAGCTTCCAAATCTCCAATTTAAAGGTAACTATTGCATCATTGCATCTTTATATTTAGAACCTGATTAGTTTGTATGGTACTAATGGCTTTGTGAATGCAAAAGTAACTCCATTATCTCTTGGTACATTTTTACAAAAGAGTTGTTATCATACCATGATGATGTTAGGAGCAATTCCTTCTTTATTGATAAATCAAAGGCAAAAAAGTCCAGTAAGTGAGCACATTCAACAATTTCAAAAGAGTATTAGAGTGGTCGACATACAAAATGATAAAATGTTGGATCTCTTTATTGGAACCTTGAAGGATAACATCCAACATGAGGTGCACCTCTTCGAACCAACATCCTTAGAGAAGGATTTCATGGTGGCAAGGAAGATTGAAAATAAAAAAAATTTGATCGCTACTAAAAGGACCACTTCTAACACATATAGAGATAATGATGTTCCTTCTTCTAACCCACCTCAAAGGTTGACACCCGAACAACTGGATGAGAGAAGAGAAAAAGGTCTATTCCTTAATTGTGACAAATACAGTAAGGGACATAAGTGTGGTGATAAGAAATTATTCTACATAGATTGTGAAGAGGAAGAAGTAAAAGAATAGGAACCATATCAAGATGAATAAATAGAAGAGATTACTCCCACCATATCTTTTCACACATTTTCCAAAATTAGCACTCCCCAAACTCTCAATATCGAAGTATGTATCAAAAAGAAAAAGGAAACAATGTTGATTCATTCTGGTAGTACTCATAATTTCATTCATTGTAAACTAGTCAATGCTCTCAATTGCTTTGTATATCCAACACCAGAGTTTCAAGTAATGATTACAGATGGATGAATTATCAATTGCTCAGAGAAATGCCATAATATCAATATTACTATGGGGGGATATGTATTGAATAGTCCAATGATTTTTATCCCAATAGGTGGTGTTTATGTTTTCTTAGGGGTTCAATGGTTACAATCATTGGGAATAATGGATTTTAATTTTCAAAAACAAATCATGAAATTTTCATTGGAAGGAAAAGAATTTGAATTCAGGGGTATCACAGGGAATCCAACCAAGGTGATAAGCTCTATTGGTATGAAACAATTGTTGAAAAATGGACATCAAGGTGTAATTGCATAATTATGCTCACTAGATGTTCAGACATCTAAACCTCCTATTCCCATGGATCTCCAAAGGGTCATTGATAATCACTCCAAGGTATTTTAATATATTCCAAAAGGTATTGAACCTACTCAATATTTTTATCATGCTATTCACTTAATTCTAGGAAGTGTTCCTCCTAACATCAAACCTTACAGATACCCCTATGGCCATAAGAGTGAAATTTAGTGTATGGTTGAATAAATATTAGAGGCTGGAACAATTAGGCCTAGCCAAAGTTCTTAATCTGCACCAGTGGTAATGGTACACAAGAAGGGGGGCTCATGGCTTATGTGTCTGAATTACAAAGACTTGAACAAGATCACCATTGAAGATAAGTTTACCATTCCTGTCATTGATGAATTGTTATATGAACTACATGGAGCAACTTACTTCACAAAGTTGGATCTCCATTCAGGGTATCATCAGGTTAGAATGAAGGAAGAAGACACCCCTAAAACAAAATTCAAAACTCATGAAGGTCATTATGAATTTCTGGTCATGTCTTTTGGCCTTATGATGCACCTTCCACATTTCAAGGTTTGATGAATTCCATTTTCAATCCCTTCCTTAGAAAATTTGTGTTAGTAATTTTTGATGATATACTAATATATAGAAAGTCTTAGGAAGAACATCTTCAACATGTTGACAGGGTGCTACAACTACTAAAGGAGCAACAACTATATGAAAAACCTTCCAAATGTTTCTTTGGGGTAAAGGAGGTAGATTATTTGGGTCATATTGTATCTCATGAAGGTGTTAAGGTAGACACTAATAAAATTAAATCCATGATGAACTAGCCGATTCCCCCAAAATTGAAGAATCTTGGAGGATTCTTAGGTTTGACAGGCTCACTACTACAAGTTTGTTCAGAACTATGGAAGAATAGAAGCACCTTTAACAACATTACTGAATGAGGAAGCATTTTCTTGGACTTCAGAGGCAACTCGGGATTTTGAACAACTTAAAGAGGCAATGTGCAAAGCCCCTGTTTTGACCACACCAGACTTAAAAAAACCTTCATTGTGGAATGTGATTCCTAGGGAAATGGAATCGACGTTGTTCTAATGCAAGAAGTATGGCCCCTTACTTTTGAAATTCGACCAATCAAGGAAAAGAATTACATAAAACCATTTATGGGAAGTAAATGTTGGCAATACTACATACACTTAAACAATGGCATCCTTAGCTAATAGGTAGGCACTTCAAGGTCAAAACAAAGCATGATAGTCTTAAATACTTCTTGGAACATATACTATCTTCAAAAGAGAAACAAAAATGGGTAACCAAGATGTTGGGACATGACTTTGAAATCATCTATAGAAAAGGTAACAAAATGTGGTTGCAGATGCACTCTCCAAAAAAGATGAGGATGTTGAGGGATTACTTTGTGCAATTTCGATTATACAACCTGATTGGGAACTAGAAGCAAGGGAAGAATGGAAGAATGACCAATCCATGTGGATGCTCATTCAAAAGCTACAGAAGGATCCCATTGTATCAGATACTTTTGTGTGGAAAAATGATTCACTATGGTATAAGCATCGCTTATATATATGTAAGAACTCCCAACTCAAACAAATGATCCTTTTTGAATTACACACCTCTCCTATTTGTGGGCACTTGGGATTCCTAAAAACATACCACAGGGTCAAGAAGGAATTTTTTGGGAAGGTCTTAAATCTGATTTTCAAAGGTTCGTTGCAAAATGTTTGGTTTTCCAACAAAATAAGGTTGAAACAGTTAAGACCCCAAGTATTTTACAACCATTAGAAATACCATGTCAACACTGGGAGGAAGTCTTACTGGATTTTATCATAGTTCTACCCGAATTTAGAAGGAAAGAATGTTATAATGGCGGTTTTTTATAGACTCACAAAGTATGCACACATTTGTGCACTCTCTCACCCTTTTAATGCAAGTACAGGTGTTGAATCCTTCATGGAAACGGTCTAGAATTTACATGGAAATATGAATATTATTGTCAGTGATCGAGATCCCATTTTCGCTGGAAAGCTTTGGACTGAACTTTTTTTTTTTTGCGTACCCAGTTGGCTCACTATTCATCCTATCATCTTTAATCCGATGGGAAAACTGAGATAGTGAACAAATGTTTGGAAGGCTACATTCGTTGTTTTACATCTGATAAAAAAATACAGTGGGTGAAATGATTATATTTTGAAGAATGGTGGTACAATACTTCCTTCCATACGTAATAAAAAATGTCTCCATTTATGGCACTTTATGGGTACCATCCTCCATCAATCACATCTCCCTTAAAAGGAAAATCTAAAGCTTAAGTTGTGGAAGATCACCTAGAGCACCAACAAAAAGTTCTCCAATTACTGAAGGAAAACCTGGCTATGTCAAAAAGAAAGATGAAACAACAAGCATATCAACATCGTAGTGAAAGGAGTTTTGAAGAAGAGGATTGGGTATTTATGAGGCTGCAACCTTACAAACAGATGTCTCTCAAGCAACTAAATAAAGACAATAAATTAGCACCCAAGTACTATGGTACTTATAAAATGTTGTAGAATATTGGTAGTATATATGGCTTACAAATTGGAGCTCAGGCTTCATCTTCAAGGGTACACCCATTTTTCCATGTTTCTTTCTTAAAGAAGGTAATAGGAAACAAGATCCCAATTCAAACTATCTTGTCAGATCTTGATGAAGGAAAAGTCATATTGGAACCTGAACAAATCACGGAAATAAGGATCAAACAACTATGTGATTGGGCTATTACTGATTACCTCATGAAGTGGAAGAGCTTACTAGTTGAATATTCCACATGGGAAGATGAGTCCTTCATACAAAAGCATCCACAACTAATTAAGCATTGAGGAAAACACTTGCATGAAGGGGAGGGGCATGTTAAGCCCTAAATGATGGCACATTACCCTCTATATTGTGGCTCATTACATATTATTGATGTCGACTTGGGTTTATTAGTGGTAATTGTCATCAGTATTATTATATTATTTATGGAAGATTGGGTCCATTAGTCGTAATTGTACCTCTTTGTCTCCTATATATAGGAAGGAGACCTTTTCATTTGAATCATCTCATATTTTCTTGTCTTATGTACTTAGTACATTGTATAAGGAGGTTTCCCTCTCGAAAAGTCTTGATATTCATCTCTTTCCTTCATTATTAAGGAGTGGATTACTCTTTATGGTCTCTTTATGCTATTTTCATGCTCTTTTGGGGAATTTGTTGCTTAACATCAAATGATTTTCTCCATGACCATATTCAGGACAATGACATCTTCCTCCTTCACCATGTCTTGATATCTATTCTACTTTTTGTGGATGATGTGTTTCTCCTAGACTCATCCCCAACAAGGGTGTAGAGATAGTTGGATGCCTTTAATATTTTCTGTGATCTTCCAAAGTTGATGGTAAACTAGGGTAATAAAATGGTTACGATATTCAATGGGTCAAAGAATACCCTCATAGACCTGCATTTCCTCTTCAAAGGGGAAGAGATTGAAATAGTCATCACCTACACATACCTGGTTGTGCAGTTCTCAGGACCCTAGTTCAGTTTGCAACATGCCCTCTAGTCTCAAGTCAACAACGGATATAAATCCCTACCCCTACTTGAGAGACAGTGCATCTAATACCATTTTCAAGACATCTCATCCGAGATGTATCTCATGGAATCCCTTATCCTACCTACTTTTCTATATGGTTCGGAGGTTTGGGGGACTAGTTTAATCGAGTCTAACTGGGCCTATGCTAAGAAGGTATAGACACTTATCCTTTGACACATCATCAGATGCAAATAAACATTCCCTCAGCACATCATCTTGGCGGACTTTGGTGCTTGGCCCTTTCATCTTGAGATAGTGTTTAGTTTGATCTCTATTTTGCATCAAGTATAGATCATTTTTCTACTTGACGAAGGAGCAAGACAGGTACCCATTCTTGGCATACTATTCCTCAAATACTATTGCCTCTTCTAGTTCCACAAGCCACACTCAGAGTTGGCTCGCAAGGCTCTCGACTCTTCTAGAGTCTGTAGGCATTTAGATGCATTGGATCCCTCCATTCAGATATTTCCTATATGCTTCTGGATTCCTTATCCCCACCAGATAGGATTTGAACCAAATCATCATGGATGATGTTTATAGGAAGTTTATTCAGATCATTGGGGGTAACCTCAGGGTGGGTTACACCTAAAGATATCCTTCTATGCTAATCAATTCTTGGAGACGAGAGATGTTCTCATTATTTGCATCCCTATAGTCCATTTTAGGGTAGGATCCCATAGGTTGTGGGTAGAGGCTAACGTACAGATTTACCGATCAAATAGGATTTTCTAGCTCTATCATCTTCAAGAGATTGAGACTAAGGAGAATTGCATTTTATGTTTCCCTATCTACTACAAGATCATAGGGAAGTTCCATTGTTTATTTAGAGATGCTCAGAATCTCTCTAGTTTATTTAGATTCTTGGATCATAGATGTTTGGCCCTTTACTTGCAGGAGGCCTTTCGGCTTCACTCTTAGTCCATCTATCCACCTTAGAGACTAACCTCCACTCAACGTCACAGGGGATTCATCTTGTTGACCAATATATTATCACATTAATTCATAAAGGGGTTTTTTTAATTATATTCAAAAAATAAGGTCAATATACAGTGTAGGTATTGGGGGGATAGGGAGTAGAGTATGGGGGGTTTATAGGTATTTGGGGGATATAAAATGGGGTATCTAGTACAAATAAGGAAAATCTCATAAAAATAGGGTTTTTTTAGTTGGAAATGTGTATTGGGAGGGTGATCGACAAAAGGGTTTTGGTAGGTATTTATCAATATCTAGTGAAATTAGGGGTATTCTTTAATATCCCATGAAGGAATACATTATGGCATAGTTTCACTGAGTGAATAACCTGTGCTCATCCTATCACTTCTTTTTTATGATGCTCCCATTTGTTCAGGGAACAAAGAGACACACAGATAGAGGCTCGAGCCCCAAACACAAATCCGTATAGCCTCAGAGGACCACCCACATTTCACAGGGATCTTAGTAGCATTTACAATCCATATCTCACACCAACAGACAACGAAGATCATCCAGACTCCAATGCTAAGCCTCTTCCTCCAAGTAGTAACATAGTGTGTTGTCCAACTCTTCTTCTGGCATTTATCCATTTATCCCTATATCTTGAGCTTCCTCCATTTGGTTTCGGATGTTAGGGGAGACGGATCCAACAGATCATGAGACAAAGGAATCATTACTCATTGCAATTATATAGAACCAGATATTGGATAATATTTCTTTGTTCACCATTCTTCCCAACGGGCCTCCCATCCGAGAGCCCAGTGATTGCTTCTACATGTTTTATTTCATTTTTTTATTTTTGCATACTCTTTGTTATAAGATCCACTTTAGTGCTCCTACTTTGTATTGACATCATTGTAATCAATAGTCCCTTTGACCTACTTTAGTGATAACTTGTCAAACATTAATAAAATTATCTTATATTCTGCTATCTACCCCCCTTTCTCTCTCTACAACTCTCTCTCACTCACTTTTCCCCACCCCTCACTCTCTCTCTCCCCCTCCTACAATATCTCTCACTTTACCTCTCTCTTCCTCCCTCTTTCTTCCTCTCTACACCTATCTCTCTACTCCCCGCCCCTCCTCTCTCTCTCTCTCTCTCTCTCTCTCTCTCTCTCTCTCTCTCATCACTCTTTAACCACGGGGGCTTCACTAGAAGGCAGTATAATACCATGTTCATTCATATTGCGGAATTAAATATTCATGAAAACCTAAAAATTATATTGCTTATATATTAAGGGGCAAAGGATTTTTTTATTTAATGTAACAATACAAAAATACTTTGGGGTCTTTTTTATATGGGCGGGGTGACAAGTATCCGCTAAATGGAGATGGCGGGATCACGGCCGGATGAGAAATCAGGTTGACGCAAGGCTCGGGCTTATTAGTATGCAGGGAAATCACATATTGAGGCATGCTTGAGGCCAGGGGGTTTCGTGGTGAAGTGGGTTTCCAATTGATCATAGTCGAGAGACAGTGGTCATTGACAGCCAATTGTTACCAATAACACTCAGCCAGTTGTTATCAATAGCCTTGGAAGGCTCTAAGCCTCTAGGGCCTGTTATAGGCCTTCGATAGGCCTTGAGGGCTTGAATACCCAACCACTTGTGCCTATTACAGGCCTTTGGATGTTTATTCAGCCTCCTAGATCTTGTTACAGGCCCTGGGGGCTTGGATACGTATCCCAGAACAAGCTTAGTCAGCGATTGGGGAACTGCAACATGCAATCTAAATGTTGTACTATGTGCATTGGCTCTAGTGACATACAAGAAGTGATCTCCTATCTCTTCATTAGACCATTAGAAGTTGCAAATCATAATTATATGTGGTTGAGTAATTGCATTGTGGGTGAATTAATGTGCATCCACAATATACATCGAAAGAAGCAAGGTGCATTGTAGAATGCATGTGGGGTCATAAGAGGGGTATCATATCAATATACTAGGTATAAATATAAAGAGGTATAAAAAATGTTAATGAAAAAATTGATACACACAATATCTAGTGAAAATAGGGGTTTTTTTAAGTTGGGAAGGCATATGGGGAGGGGGTTAAAAAAAAACGATTTTGGAAGGTATTTTCCAATATTTAGTGATATTAGGGGTATTTTTTCATATGCCACGAACGAATGTGCTATGATAGCGGTTTATTGAGTGAAGCCCCCGTGTCTTTAACCCCCCCCCCCTCTCTCTTCCCCACCCCTTATCTCTCTCTATCTTTCTCTACAAGAGCCTGCATGTGTTATGAAAGCGTGTGTGCACATTATGAAAGCACATACATTTTTTGAAAGCATGTATGCATTTTTTAGCATGTGCATGTTCTTTCCAAATTAAAATTAGCAAACATGGGAAACTTACGTGTTTATTGAGTTGGTTTCCTCATATATAGGTTTGAGATGGCAAACTTGGTTGTTTGGGCTGCAAATACATACAAATTTCTAAGATTCAAAATAACTCTATATATGTATATTTGAGGTTATTTTTCTATGGGCTAGATACATATGTTGTCATTGAAACTACAAACACATATTCCAAATATAAAAAATTAAAAAATAATAATATTGCTTACTTTTTTAATATATTTTTGTCTTATATATTGGAATATTAAAATAAATACATATTTTATTTCTACTAATTTTTTTTGCCTACCATCTAAAAAAATATGTTTGACAATGTTAAGACCCTTTTAGAATGGAATGCTTTGTAATATGAAGGATATAATGACTTTGATATCTATATATATATATATTGGAAAAATAATTGTGCCCAATAACAATGTGTTCTCTAAAATAAATTCCATCGCTTAGGTATTCAAAGATAGCAGTGATGGAAACATATGCATTATATTTTGCATGAAAAAGATACATGTCAATGATAGGAAAAAGAGAATTTCACCTAGTTATACACACTTTCCTAATTCATTTTTCTAGATTTCATCTTTTTACAACATATATTCAAATTCATTGCGGAAGTACCCTGAATTATCCCTCTAAGTTAAGAGCAATGGTGAATTGAAACCAATGGTGGGAGGATGTCACCCAAATAATGGCTTAACCACGGGTTGGCAGAAGGGATGGTTCATTGGGGCAGGTGCCTACATGGAATGTGGTTTTTCGAGGTTTGCATTGCCACTAACATGTCATGATTAATTTTCACCCACCCTTAAATAGAGATCTCTTATTTACATTCTTCTTATTTACATATTTAGACAATTCTTTGTGTTATCTAAAAAATTCTTTATTGATTTCTAGTTTCAATTGTGAAAGTACTTTTATTTTTCTTAAAAATATTAGTTAAATCTAGCATATATTCTTTAGTTGAGAAAAGAGACTCCATTATAGGGTGATGAGATTTTTTCTTTAAGATCTATTAGTTCGTGATTAAAAATCTTATTGGTCTGGTGATGAGATTGCTATTTTAGATTTCGTTATTTGCTCACCATTAAGATATTAGTTTGAGTATTGTATTTCTTAGTTAGAAAAAATACATTTTTATAAGGAAAAAAAAAGTTATTTATGTTTTTTTCATTTCATTTCTTAGTTAAAAGAAAAATAAAAACATTTTTATCAAATAAAAAATATTTATGTGTTTTTACATAAATAATTATAATCTTAAATCTAGTAAAAAAATGGACACATAAAAGCATCTTCAAACAAGTTTGTAATTATCTTTGGACATTAACCCAATATTCTAATTTAAGATTTAAAATATATATATATATCATGCTTTCATTTGTATTTTATCTTAAACAGTTTAAACGCTTTCCTATTAAACTCTTCCTTGAAGTAGCACATAGTTATATCATATGTTATGTTTCAAATTTGAGACATATTTCAAGTTGCGTATAACCAACATAGTCAAATCTTTTGAGGTGCAAATCCCTTTTAATTTACAAAAATGTCTAATAAGTATTCCTACTTGAGAGGGAAATGACCACCTTGCTTAAGTAATTTTAAAATAGATTAAATATCCAAATCCCATATTAAAATGAAATTTGAGATATAATTACATAAATGTGTTTTACAAATTTAGCTAATTTAAATTTTGATTCTATATGTTTTTGGCTTTATAATTTTTTTTAAAATATTTTTTTTGAGCTGACATGTGAGTGTCACATGTAATTCTAAATAGTTTTTCTTTTAAATTTTCATATATATATATGAAAATTTAAAAATATATTTTTATTAAAAAGTATAAAATAATATTCTTTATTGTCTTGACAGGTTTTTTTACCGTCCAAGTGAGACCTGTCACATGTCACAGTCACACTCAAATGTCAACTCAAAAATAAAATATTAAAAAAAAACTTATAAAACCAAGAACATATAGAATCAAAATTTAAATTATATATATATAGATTATCAAATAAACATGTAACATTGCAGTATCTAACTAGTGAGATTGCAAATTTGCTGAAATTACATAATAATAACGAAAATACCTCCAGAATGTGAAGTGCTCCACTGGCTGATTATTCCACGCCTCCTAAAGTGGAATGAAATGAAGCGAAATCAAATTGCTGAATCAACTTTAAGAATCATATTAAATTTTCATCCTATGCAGTCGGCCACAGCGTCACATCACAACCTCTTTAGTTTTCAAATTAGCTTTTGTCAGTGAAAGTAGGAAGGTACCAGCTTTCATTTCAAAGGATGGAAGGATCTTTTTAATAATTAGGAAGGAACCATCTTTCGTCTGAAGGAAGAATGGAGCAACCTTTCTTATGGATGAAGGAAGGAATCAACGCATGTAGCTTTAATTATATGTGAAACAAGGCCTCCTGTGTTCAAATATGAATTTGCTACAAATTATCTGCAACGCAAAGAAATAGGAGCAGAGCGCGGTGAAGTGGATAGTGAACAGTGGAAGAATTCAGTAAGGAGAAGAAGAGTAAGAGTCATGAACACTACAAGGATGGAGAACCTGGATAGCTTAATGGAAGCCTTCGAGACATTCAAGAAGCGAGCCCTCCTCCTCCATGGCGCCACGGAGAGATTCGATAAGCGAGTTCTCCTCCAAATGCACGATGATTTCGAGAGTGAACGAAGGGAGGCCGAAGGCAAAGCCAATTTTGAGATAAGATCGTCTTTCACAGACCCTAGTGGAAGCGGCGGCGCGGCCTGTTCGGTTCCGCTGGAAGAGATGAACCCCATTTCCTTCAACGAGTTGAAGGTCGGGCAAGTGCACGAGGGCCGGGTGGTGTACGGGACACTGTGCGCGGATGCCAACAGTATAGGCGGTATCATGACTCTGTTTGAGGACGATAATGGCCTCGCCGCCAGACTCGCAATATACAACGCCGTTCCCTCCCAGGAAGACATCAAGAGGCTTTACCCTAGGGGTATCAAGGTTGCCGTCAAGGAACCGTATTTTAAGATTGCCAGTGACGGTGGCCTTCTCATCTGCGTGGACAACCCCGCCAACGTTGTGAATCTCGGTGAGAGCCTGCTGTACGTGGATGTGGAGGACGTAAGGAAAAAAGGCAACAGCTGCTTCATAGAACAAAACTGGGACGCAGCAGCCGAGCATTATACGAAATGCATCGACGCCATTCTGCTTCAACTCAAGATGAGGTCCTCTAACGACAATAATAATATCAGTACCTGCCTCCTGCACGCGTATTCCAACCGAGCGGAGACAAGGCTTCAGGTGAAGGAATTTGAGTTGGCGCTGCAAGATTCCGACAAGGCCCTTGGGATCGATTCCAGCAATCTCAAAGCATTCTATAGGAAAGGCCGCGCTCTGGTTGGCCTGAGGCAGTATGCGGCGGCATGCGAATGTTTGGAAAAATGCAAGCAGGCCAACCCCGGGCAGAAGGAAATACAAGACGCGCTTCTCCAGGCCAAGACTTTTTACGCCCAGAACCGCAATGGCAAGTATGTCATCTCGGACTACCTACTCGGCCGTGCGTCTTCTCCTCCGGAAGTGGCCGAATTTGTGGGTTCTGTGGAGATCAAGATGACCGAAGACGGCCGCGGCCGAGGACTCTACGCCACCCGAAAAATAAGGACCGGGCAGCTCTTACTGGTAAGCAACGCTGTTGGAATTGATTATGTGAGCGCCTTTCCCAACTTGATCCAAGTTAATAAGGCGTCTCAAGAAGATCTTGTGTCCGCGGTCGTCTGTGCTTCCAGGAAATCGCAGAGATTGCTACGCCAGGTTTATAGTTTACAGGATTCTCCCACGCCCACCAGCGTCGATGTTCCACCCATCGATCTGTTTAAGATGGACTGCCAAATATCTTCAGGCCAAGAAGTACAAGATGAAAATTTGCCTGTGGACGTTAACCGTATTCGGGATATTATAGCACTGAACTCATTCGGTGGAGCCGCAGACACGTTTGTTTCAAAATCGTATGAAGCCGAAATATATGAAGCCAGGCTGGGCCTGCAAGAACGGAAATTCAGAGGTCTCTGGCTGCTGCCTTCGTTCATTAACCATTCCTGCGTGCCGAACTCGAGCTGGCTGAATATGGGAAGCGCCATGTTTATTCATGCCTCCAAGCCCATCGAGAGAGGAGAAGAGATCACCATTACTTTCTGTGATGCCCTCGTTCCCTTGCCCCAGCGCCAAGCCAAGTTCAAGAACTGGGGCTTCAATTGCAAATGCAGGAGATGTATTCTGGAGCACTCTTTCAGGATATCCCTGGACCCTATAATTACCCCCAGGTTTGAGCAATTGCATGACATGGCAAATCTTCCGGAATGCGCAGAATTTGGAGAATTTGCAAGACTTTGTGTACTAGAGGCAGAGGAGATCATCAGGAGTTCCCCGGTGTTAGAAACGGAAGAAGAGAGGCACTGGATTCGTGCGTCTTTTGTGCCTGCATACTTTCTTTCCACATTGTCGGCCCGCAGCTTTCCTTCCGTGCAGAAATTAAAGGAGGCCATTCAAAGCACTGTGCCCGGGGACTTTCGAAATCTGCGCATTGCAGCTGGACAGTTCAAATGTTTCCGAGGTTTGATGGGGGATGAAAATGATTCATTGATTACACGACAGGCATCAGAGCAGGCGAGGGAGGCATGCATCAGTGTCTATGGCAGACACAGTGAAGATGTTCTCAAAGCGTTCGTGAACAATTCTTCAAACTGACTCGTGTTTAAGCGATAGTCCGCCTGCCATTGCCTTGCAGGCTTGACATAATATTCTATTTCGAAGGCGTGCAGGCGGATTTTGTTGGATGTATTCCAATTACGTAGTTAAATTATGTAGATATGCTTAGTATTTTACAACATATTGACGAAGCGGTATGAAATATATGAAAGCTGTCTGATATTAAATAAACATTAAATAAGATGCTGGGTTCACATTGAATATTTTGAATTGTTCTGTTCATTGTTTGACGGTGAAGATTCGATATAGGAAATGTTTGGCTTTGATTAGCGTTGTTATATTTAAGTTGTTGAATTTGCATTCTGCCTGATTGGAATGCAGACTTGCTAGCTGGCCAAACAGTACATTTACACTGCTTTAATTACCAAATGCACTGATTTAATTACCAAATAAGATCTATATACTAAAGAATTTATCGCTTGCCTCTTCAAAATCCATCAAATACATTCATTCATATGGTCACTAGGTATTTTTGTGTTTTTTTTAAATTTATTATGATTTTTATATGAAATTTAATTTTGATTGTTTTTATTATCGGCATATACCATCTTAAAACTTAGTTGTAATTTTTTATTTTATGAATATATATAATTTTTTAATTATTTTTTTTAATAAAGCATCATAAGAATTCTATGTTCCACTCTTTATATTAATACACATTAAATTTTTTATTTTCTAGAGTAGATGTTATAAATTTATTTATTATTTATTATTTTTAAAAATTAATAATTTTTAATTACAGGTGTTTATATCTTAGAATTGAATAAGGATGAGACAAGTATACTCTGAAGATTGATTTTATGCAAGTCGTTTCCAATTTGAAATAAATAATTATAAAAAAAATGAAAATAACTTGTAAATGATGCATGGATAACATACACATAATGGGTGATTACAATTGTGCATGGAGAACAAGTAACTAATAACTTGTTAATGGCACTTAACAAGTTAAGCAAATGTGCTAGTTTTAATCTTGAATATTTATTTGTATTATGAGCTATTCATTTTCTTGGTTGTCATAATTTGGGTTGTAAAATATATATTTAGTGAACCAATTTTTGTTGTCTTTAGATTATTGAAAAAGTCTTGTAATGTTTGATGCTCTTAGGACATCCTCTAGATATAAAAAAAATGAAAACATGGATGTGGCCTTGTTTAGGATTTTCATATCTTAGTCTTATCCTCAATTGTTGGAGGTTTATATAACCCTTGTTATTACTCGGTGCGAATTACCAAGTTTGAAAGCAACTTATATGATTTTATCATCTTGTTACATCAATAGGTGTATATATCTTAGAATTTGGGGTGGACTACCATCTATGCTTTTCCTAGATTGAAGGAGGATAGGACAAGTGTACTATCTAGATTGATTTTATGATCGTCGCTCAAAATTCGAAATAAACAATTATAAAAAAAAGAAATATAAAAATAGCTATTAGCTCATGCATGGATAACTAGTAGCTCATGCATGGATAACATGTAGTGATAGAGAACCCATTTAACTAAAGAAAGTAATAGTAGCAGACAACCTATTTAACTAGAGAAGGTAATAGGTAGTTGAGGCATAGACAACAAGTGATTATAACTAAGCATGGAGAACAAGTAAGAGATAAATTGTTTATGACACTTAACGTGTGACATATAGATAACAGTTGATTACAACTAAGCATGGAGAACAAATAAGAGATAACTTGTTCATGACACTTAACTTGTGACCTATCGATGTTCGCCGACCACAAGTTAGATGAATGTACTAATTTATTTAAATGCAAATTCTTGAATCATAATAGATGAACTCATTAAGAAATTATTCAAAATGCTATATGAGAGTACTCTTTCCTAGGATGAAATTGAAATGAAGGTATAAAATTAATAGTGTTTAGCTTATTTATTTATAGGAAGCCATTGTCAATAAAAGAGTGAATGGTAATGTGAGGCATCTCATTTTTGTTTCTTATCTTGATCATTTCATTTTCAATAGCTACAACATTAAATAATGAAATCCATATTCATTTCGACTTCACGAAAAGTTAATCATTTCATTTTCAATAGCTACAACATTAAATAATGAAATCAATATTCATTTCGACTTCATGAAAAGTTATTGGGTTAATTGTTGTTTGACTTCAAACCCTTTTAAAAAGTACAAGTGATATATCCTTGCATGATTTGTGTCACAATTACAATTTTAGAGATATATCCTTGCATGATTTATGTCACAATTACAATTTTAGAGTTAGAATTATGGTTTGAGAAATATATAATTTTCCTTGCGTGAAGTTTGGATGAAATTGTGCACTTAAACATAGTTTATCTTTTCTTGTCCAGTCATAGAAATCTTCCCGCCAAATAAGAGTTTTATCTATCCTTCACTTAATTCTTCTTTTCACCATTCAAACCATCCTTGCATATATCAACCTGTGTGTTTGGTTTTCTTTTGTTCTATGTAGTAGCTTTGGTTTGATTGCATTTTGTTGTGAATTGTTTCTAGTTCACATTGAGAGGTGATTTCTCTGGTTTGGTTGAATGAAATTGTTTTGATGATTGACTTAGGGTTTTCAATTCACGAGGATTGGATGGGCTAGAGGAGTTAAGATTTTATAATTAATTATGTTATTGTATTTTGGGTTCTTATTTTCTTGTGTTGTCCAAAATTTGATTTAGTGTTTACAAGCAATTCAATAGTAGACATGGTTTGTAGTTCTCAAAAGCTATACCTGTATTTCAAAGGGTGGAAATATGCTAGCCAATTAAAAATTATCACTTGTTCTTGTTATTGATGTAATAATAAAAAGTACATGACATGACATCTTCATTCTTTTGCAATTATTACTTTTTTATTTTGCTAAACACGAAAAATGTTTGAGGAAAAATGTTTTGCAAAGATCATTGGGGAGTAGCTACCTTCTGTTGATGCTCAAAATGACATGGTTGGGGAAACCACACTATAAACATCCTCATAGGGATTTTCAAGGGGAGGATGGGGATGGAAGTCGAAGTTTCGGATGGGGATGGAAGTCTGAGTTTCGATTAGATCCAAATAGATAAAATTCACAAGTAGAATCAAGTGACATTAAGTACAAAAGTGAATAACAACAATGCTAAATGATCATAAATAAATACACAATTAATCATAATGAAATGCATTAGTGCAATAAATGTGTTATGTGCAGTCTATCTACTCATGTGTGAATTAATTTCTAAAGACATAACTGATTAACTAATGAATGACTAAAGAAGTTAATGATGAAATGTTTACAAAGAAACGAAAATCTTAATAATTAATGACTTTCTAATGTCCATGTAATCTTAATATGTTGCTTCGACTGTGAAAGAAAACATCTCCAATTTCATCTAATTTCTTATTTTCAAACTGCATGCAAAGTCAAAGTTCCATTTATAAAAAATAATGAGCTAATAAAGCTGGAACTTTGTGTTTTAATCGTTAGGACAAGGATGCAACTATAATTTGAATTTCTTTTACGACTGAGTAGATTTTAAAAACATCTAGAGTGCACATAAGAAAATCCTTCATTTCACTTGAATTCAGATTTTTAAATACAAGTTGAAAAATCAGATTCATGAATGCAATAATATTAATTTAAAAACAGGAAATGTGGCAGATTAGGGTTTGTGCACGAAGTTGAGGAACCCTTTAGGTGCAATTATGCACCTAAATATGTTTTTCACCGCTCTATACAGCATGACATATATGACCATTATTGACGAAATTTTAGGCATAGATAGATTTTTTTATGCAGATTCCAAATATGTAATTTAAAAAAAAAAATATTTAGATTTTCTATTTATTTCCTAATTTTCTTGTTTCATCACTCCGTTGGTCAAAAAACATACTGTTCGTGTTTATTCCGTAACTTTTTCATTTCACAACCATTTAAAAAAAAAATTGTATGTTGCACTAGAAGACACCGACCTCTACATGCTATAAAAAATCAAAGTCGAAATAGCTACATTAAGACCTTCAAAGGCTACACCCACATTTGACGTATCTCTCTCGAGGTTTGATCACTTACATAATTAAAAAAAAATTAAAAATTAAACATTTAATTTTGGAAAAATAGTGTTGCACTAGTGCTACGGGTTCTATACATGTATACCATTTTTTGTATCTTGAAACCGTCATTTGGGATTGAAAGACTGCACCCACAAAAACATATACCTTATCATTTGCCAAAAAAAATAAAAAGTGACTATTAGAAAACATGAAATTTGACATAGTTATGTAAATTTTCAATACTTAAAACTTATATATTCGGAAATGTGACTCAATTTCCTACATTTCATCTTTTTTACTCGATGCAAGATATCTTGTGTAAGAATGTCAAAAAAACCAAGTAAGTTGAGGGATGCCTGATTTTTTATTTTTTTATTGCATCTAACGCGCCAAAAGTGACCCTCATTAGCTTGCACATGCCCATTAGTCATTAACAAAAATTTGACTTAATAAATTAAATATATTACTTGAAATGAACAATGAAAACTATGGATGGAAGGCCCACAACTAAGAATAAAACAATCAGATTTACTTACAAATTGTTAGTAAACATAATATATATATATATATATAGAGAGAGAGAGTCTATTTTTTAAATATTGTACAATCTGTGAAATGTAAAAAATTAAAAAGCAGTGAAGCTTAATTACATCGAGAGGAGAGAGGTGCTCTATAGCCCACTATGTGGGAGATGTTGCCATGTAATGTAGTGTTATGTCAAAAGTAAATGGTAATTAAAAATAAAATCATGTCAACTCATAAAATAAAAAAATTAAAACCAAATGAAAGTAATTAAAGAAATCCATGTAGGCTCATAAAAGAAACAATATTAAAACCAACATACATCAATCTTAAATCTGAATCTATCAATGATAAAGAGGGATCAAATTTCTAGAGTTGTAAAATTTTTTTGGGTGTGTAAAAATTTAAGATGATAAAATCAAACTACAAGAAATTGGATCCCTCTTAGTGCTTGATAGATCTGAGTTTAAGATGGATCTATGTTGGCGATAAAAGAATGGTGGAAAGATGCAAATATGCCCAAATAATATTTTTTTATTATGAATGATGGAATTTGAATAGTCATCAAGTACAATAGGCCACGACCGGTTCAACCCCTAAGAATATGAGGTTTATGTGACCCTACGTAGCTCTCAAAATTCCAGGTTCACTCAAGTGAAACTGAGATAGCAGGAGTACTCCCCACTCAGATTGTGCTAATGTTAAATTGTGCGCATGAAAAAATTAGTAACAAAAGTATACAAGAAAAATCGAAATAGGTGCAGGAAAATAGAGCATACCTCCAGTAGAAGGACACTCTACCTTCACCTTAATGGATGGACCTGAAACACACTCTTACCTGCAATCGATGCTTGTTAGACTGATGGATAGCTATGTATGGAAGTAAATGAATAGTAGTGTAAAGTAGAAGTACCCTCCTCTTACCTTCAGTGTGAGATCCCATGTTTTAGTGGCTTCATTGTAGTTTTAAAGGATGCCCATGATGGTATGCAAAGCATGTGAGGGAAGAAAAAGTGTTTCGGCAAGTGCTAGGAGCTCAAGAGTTTCTGCATCTTTTGATGTTCTGTCTTCCCATGTGCGTTTGAATGAGTGTAAGCCGGAGTAACTAACACTTACCCTCGATCGCCACATGGAACATTCAATAAAAAACTCATCTTTGTGTTTCTCAATGCACAAGAAATAAACATATAACATATAGGTTTTAGTGAGGGTTCGTATTTGAGATGTGAGTAGAATCTGTAATGCTCTATTTTCTTTGAAGGCTATACCCCTGGGTGATAACTAGTTTCTTTATTGCAATAGTTTTCCCAAAGTCCTACACTTTCTAGTGTCATATAGTGTTAAACATGTACTTTGAGCATGTAATCTTTCAAGTTTAATATTATGAATAAAACTACTTTCGAAATCAAAATATAAAATAATAATGGGCTTCCTAGCTCACACTTTGCCATTTCTAGTCAAACATAAGCCATACATCATTAATATCTTTGGAAAAAAATGACTCAGTAGAAAACAAAACCAATTCACATCATAAAAATTGGTAGCATCTCAGTTGGTTCGCATCTTGTGATGGTAATGGGGCTTGATGGAGGACCTTCTTTGTTTTAGCTTTTCTATCATGTTTGGTTATAATACTTTAGTTCATATGTAGGTCCAATGGAAACTGCATTGACATGTGCATTGTACTTACTCCCACAGTCTCCTTTTAATGAATCGATCTTGTTTTAATTGATCTTCCTTGACTATAACCATAAACACTCGTACTGAAGTATACCATGGTTATTATATAGATGACTATTTCTAACTCTATAAAAATGCTCGTGTCGATGAATCCTCTTGCTAATTATCTTAATAGTCTTTGGTATAGTCTCCTTATGGACCAAGGTTTCCATCTCTCTTTGACCTTGCCAGGATGCATGCGAATATGCACCGTATCTATCTCTGTTTGCCTCATTAATTGACTGTAAAACTCGAGATGAGAAGTTTCAATTGCACAACTCATGCTCTGAAATTCTTTACATTGTCGATGAAGGTTCCCATTATTTACTCATTTCTCCTTATGATCAATAGATATCCCAAAGTGATTCTCCCAAAACAATGGATCACCATATAGGAACTTTAATTGGTGTCATCCATGTGTGCAACTCATGATTTTCTTTTTCTTGCATGGCCTTCCTCCTGGTTACTTATGTGTGTATCTTCCTATATGAGTGTTGTTGGAGGAATGGAAGGGGAGAAATGCACTATCATATTACCAATGTTGTGTGTGTTTTATACATGCGTTGGTGTGCCTCTTTCGTGGAATGATTCCCTACATCGAGATATGTACACTCTCATTAGAAATGATGTGTTCTAATTTTGAGTTGAGCTTGTTATCCATCAAACAATGCCTTCTTTGCCCATGTATTTCCCTAGTGTTGTCCTATCTACCTCATCTTTCTGGTCTTACACTGAATTACATTTTTTTTAGCATTATCCTTTGTCATCCTACGTGTGATCTGCGTGGACCATTTCTATTGGTGTTAACGACTCTTTGGTGCATTTTCCTTGAGCGACTACCGACTCCCATATTGACTGTTGCATTAGAGCAAATTGGGGTCTAAAATGGGCCTCATAAGAAAAAGATCCAACCATAATTTCTTGATAAGTTGGAATTCAAGAACTAATAGAATTTCAGAAAAAAAATGTTAACCATAATGGTTCACTTGGAATATTTGTCATAAACTATGTTTTTTCTTCGTATTTTCAACCTGTCTCCTTATGGTTTTACTCGAATTTTGAGCCAGATAAATTGTTGGATGCGGAATTATATTACGCATCAAATGAGTACCCACATTGCATACTTTTGATGGACTCGACCCCATGAAAAACTATAAATACATTAAAAAAAAATGTGTTACTTTTAAGTAACATGTTTTTTTTTTATGTATTTCTCATTTTCCGTGGGGTGAGGTCCATCAAAAGTATGCAATGTGGGTACTTGTTGGATGTTAAATTTAAATCCGCATCCAACAAATCCTCTCACTCAAAATTTTAGTAAACCCACAAGGAGATATGTTGAAAATACGAAGAAACATAGCTTTTTTCTCTCTTCCTCCAAAATTCACAAATATTATTTTATTATTTTAACTAATATTTTATTATTTTCATTAGGAGGGGAATTTTAGGCCTCAAATTTTCTCTAATGAATCTTTCACTATGTCTATTCTCTATGGTTGTGATTGTCACTAGGTAGTATTCATTTGTGGTTTGTGTATTCATTGGACTATGTGTGAGTCACCAACTGTGTGAATAGATCCATCATTATTGTAACATTTTTTTTACTTCAACAACTAAGGTTTGCCAAGACATCTTGTTGTCACGCTAGCCACCAGGGTTTGTTTGCCATGTTTTGCAACTTCACTTTGATTTCTCCCAACTCTAAATGACTTTTTATTTACTAGAACCTTAATTTAAATCACGAGATGTAAAATACAACGTATTAATGATCAATGGAATTGTTTTTTGGGATAAATAGAAAACACTTTTAACATGTAATGAGAGCTCCCCCAAAAATAGTTCATTTAGATTAATTGAAGGGAATTGGAAAAAGGTTAATTGTTTTAAAATATTAATGGGAATTAGCAGAAGGGGATATGGTTTAATAGGACGAAGGGAAAGGAATGTATATATCAAAGCGGATAAAATTTATTTTCATTTTATGACCATGGGAAACAAGGGTAAAATGTAAAGGAGTTTTTAAAGAGAGGAGGGGAGATTTTATTATTGTTTCTTCTTTAAATGGGAAAGAAATAAGTGAAAGAAAATTATAGGGGTTTTGACAATAAATACAAAAAGGAGGGGAGGTTTTAAACCTTACAACATGGAGGCAATTGGATTTTTTGACAAGGATATGCCATGAGGATATTTTTTCCATTCTCATCTTAGGCGCGATGACAATATTGATGGAAGGGAGCAGCTGGAAAATTAACAGGGGATGCAAACTTGGAAAATGTTCAATGACATGACACAAAGACTTTGACTTTCCATTATGTTGTGAGTGTTCAAAATTGTGACTTAGGCACTCTTCTTGTTTTACGTTTTGGTATCAAAGATCAAGGAAAGGTTCTCTAACAATATTGTTGGAGGAGGAGAGCGTGTGTGATAGAATTGTCATGTAGCATCGAAGAATCGAAATCTAAGGTGTTGAGACTAAAGAGAGATGGAGATGTGTTTGACTAGGAAGGAATCATCATTTCTAATGAAGAAGCCACAATGGATGAATCCCACAAGATAACACCCCTTTAGATATGAAATAAATGCGTATAAAAGAGCTCATTTGAGTAGTTCTTAAGCAAATCGTTGTGTTATTGGTCCTTCATTTGCCTACTTTTTTATCACCCTAATCGAATTTGAAAAATCATTATTCAAATGAAATCAGTAAATTATATGGATGAAATTATGTGAATTAGAAATTTCAAATATAAATGTTAATGAAAGGTTACAATATTTGGTCTATTATAAGTGGTGATGAAGTCAAACCAGCTAATCCTCAAGTTGTAGTCATAGACTCGCAAAAAACATAAATTAAGGATAAATTTATCTTGTGAATATTGGCTTAGAATGTATTGGCTTCTAATGTGAATATTGTGCATACGCGCTGTATAAATTCCTAGCGTGGAGCTCAAGGCCAAGCCCCCGCTAGTGAATGATCGACTTTAAAAAGGCTTGCAAGTATTTTTATATTTTGCGAGCCATGTGATAGTAAACCATGGAAACTTGTAAAAGCATATAAATATTTATAATGCAAACAAAATTCCAAGAGCTGACTATGGAAGTAACGAAAAATCAGGGGGATGCATGTATCCACTAGGGAGAGGTGAGGGGTTGGGGGATTGAATCCTTTGTTTCCAAATGTCCTATTGAGAACCCATCTTGACTAGATATGTTGCAATTAATTCTTTTGTAAGAGGCAACTGAGAAATTAGCCCATGAATTTAATGGAGCATGGGAAAACTCAGAAATTGATATGGATGGGTATGGGCTCAGTTTACTTGACCCAGAAGTTAATTTACTGAGGGAAATTCGTTTTTCATCATCCCCATTCCATTGTGGAACAACCACACATCAATTGTCATCCTATTATGCATCCCCAAATGTGAAAAATTGTAGAAATCAAAACTAGGAAAGAAGTCATGATTTAGAGTGTAAAAAACAACCGAAATTTTATGTGAGCAATGAAATCCAATGGGGAATCAATAGACATAAACCCCGAGGTGAATTAAGAGTTTCAAAGGGCCGAAAAATCCATAGGAAGACTCATATTTGGATCCTGGGAAGTTTAATTTTGTGATTGAGAGTCACGTGGCCAAAAATTCAGAAAAATACAAGAGTGGATTGAATTGGGAGTGAGATCAGAGGTCAAAATTGCTTGATAAACCCAATGAAGGAAAGAATATCATAATATTTTGCAGCTTGGACCTTTCTATGACCACCCTGAAGAACACTAGAGGGAAGGGGTTCTTGAGGGACTGTGTAGTAGAGAAAGGGACCTTCCTTATGTTGGGTGTGGTAGGTATTGTTATCTATCAAATCAAGACTTCTCCATTCATGACAATATTGAGTTTTCGTTCACACAATAGTACACCATGGATGGAAGAGCCTAGATTTGCTATTGATTCTTGTGGCCCAAGTCATTCCTTGATTCTCTAGTTTATTACCTTTTTGTGTTTTTGGCCTAGGACGTACACGCTGGTGATGGTTTGACAACCTGCGTTTTACATGTTGGTGGCCCCTTTACCACTATCATTTTTCACCAAATTCTTGTAACTGATCCCTACAAAAAATTAAATTAGGGGCAGTTAGGGTCAGTTCTCTAACCTACCTACCTGTTCTAACTGATCCCTTCTCGAACTACCCTTTCATCTTTGTCATAAATACAAGAGAAATACTATGAGAAAGGGATTTACACTCACTTCTAATGTTATGTTGGAGAAATGTTCTTGGAAGAGAGCAGAAAAGGACTCAGATTAAGTTTCAGCAGGTGCCTAAGCAGATCAAGGTAAAAGATGTATTTGTTGCAATCATTCCAATAAATAAAAGTATCTTTCCATTCCCAAATAACTTGTCATTTAATGGTGAATTGGTGGAATCTTTGAAAGTGACTTATGTTGATAGTATTTATTTCCTTTAAATTTGATTATCAATTTATTTGTAGTCAAAAGATTTTGAGAAAGGTTGTGTTTGTGTTGCAGGTCCTAGAGCAGGAATTTGGAACAAAGTTGGAATATTTTAAAGCTAGGATCAACCTTTAGTTGTATAAGGTACATGATTCTTATCTTTCAAAAACCCTTGTTTATCTTATGTATAGTTTATTTCTCTTCTTCTGTAAATACTTTGATTCTTGCTTGAATTTCATATTATGTCGGTGGCCTCTATGAACCCCAACCATTAAGATATATTTCCTCACAACAACACTAGCAAATCCGTTGGGGATGCCTGTTTCGCTTTGGGGTCTTGTGTTTAATTTTTTTTCAATATAAGTGTGGTTGCAGATATTAGGTTGAGTCTATAGGGGGTATGAACCCTCTAATCTAACCCATACCTTGTTTTCATCAAGCATTTTTCTTTTTTTTGAAAATTTTGAGGCATACACACTGGTTGGCCCTGCCTACAGTAGCGTTTACGTTGTTTACATGCTAGTGAAAATTAGCACAGTCGTGTATCACACTACCTCTTCACTTGTAGTCGCGTGTTATCCTATAGGTGAACTTTGAATTGCTAAGATTTACTTTTTATGTTGTTGTCTTGAATGTCTTTGAGTTTATTGTTCTCTGGAGGTTCTGTAGAAGCAATTTAGTGCTTGGCTATTCTTGTTTGAATGATTTAACCTCATATTTAGATCTCTTATTGATTGAGAACTTATTGAAGAATTATGCCCTGAACTTATGTTGATTCTGGGAAAAATCCTTGCATCGACAGTAGGGATTATCCCCAATGAACAATCCAAAGTAGACTATTCATTGTTTGGAATAGGGAATCCATCCGGTTAACAGTCTGACTACTATAGATTTTTTCAAATATTTTTACTAGTTGCGGCCCAACCCACCGTTTATATTTTATATGTGAGTATGCTTATGCAAGTTCCCTAATCTTAATAATGCATAACCTATAATTAACAGGTAGAAGCCTCACAGGTGATGTGCAGGTTTTTACCTCTTGTCTTACCACTTCTACCTTATCAATCAACTAACATTATTCTAATTTAACTAATTCTATCCTTGCAACGAGCGAGTTTAACAAAAGAAGAGTAATGTCTGAGATTGCTTGTACAAACTCAACAATTAGCTATTGAGATAAAGCATTTACAATCACATCACAAATGATACACAAAGATAGCTTTGATAAAAATGGATTCCATTTATTACTCTTATTACACAAACATTTTCATTTTGTAAATAAACGACAGTAAAATCATTCATACACTATTAGAATAATCCAACGAATTAAGAAAGATCTCACAGCACAAAGATGAATGAGGAAAGAAATAATTCCGAGCCTTGATTCATGACATTCCATGCAAACTCCATGTAATCATTCACCCACCAAAATAGTTATTTCTCATTAGCAGAAAAATAATTTTCATACAGAATGTTACTAGCTTCTATTACACCAACAAAAACCCCTTTCTCCTTTCCTATCTCTTCTATTTATCTTTACAAGAAAATTGTCTTTACATGACTATTCGTTTCACCTTCCCTTAAATTCTTGGGTTGCCGAATTTTGTTCTTTTGTGATTTCTCAGCCAAAAATAGATAATAAAATACAAATTACATTATTCTGCTGCAGGATTTTCTAAAATTGAAGTATAACTATCCCAAAGATCAGTTTCATAAGATATTACATTGAATTGTTGAGGTTCCAACAGTTTCAAAGAAACTTAATGAGTAGACAACTCTTTCACTGTGTGTATTAACCCCTTAGTCATTGCTTTGTGGCTTTCTTCTAGAAAATGTGCATTCATAGTTGCTTGTCCTATATGTTGTTGAATATATTCTACAATAAGCACGTCCAGTCCCGTAATGTATTCCAAATCCTAGCTCAAGTTGTTCATCAACTATGCTTTTAGCAGATCTTCGGGTGGTAATTCATACATATCTTTAGAACTTGGGATGTGGAAATTTTTGTGCGCTTGACAGACATTTTGATAAATTCCTTCACATTTTGAAATGGTCTTTTGTACTTCATTTTGTACCTTTCTGGAAGCCTTTGTATAACTTTCCATAAGATCTATATCTAGTTTCAATTCAACAAATGTCTTCTTTGGCAAGTGATCGGGGATCTCCTAATTTTTTGCTTTCCAACCAATCAACCTTTTCACCTTGTTAAATGTGTCTATAAACTTATGTTTTACATTGGGGACGTGTTAGGAATCTGTGTCAACCCTTCTATTTACTTTTTTAGTATATTGTTGATTGGACACATATGCTTTGTAAGTTGTCCAATGAGTATATTGTATTATCCCACATTGTTAGTATATTGTTGTTGGACGCATTTGCTTTGTGATTCATCACGTGAGTATATCGTATTATCCCACATTCATGGGGAGTAATAGTTGTTTAGCTTAGACTCAGTATATAAGTACATGTTGAGGCCAATGAAGGAATCCACGAGTTATTTGTATTGAGATTGCTCAAATGAGGTTTCCCCCTCAAAGTGGCATGCGATCAATAAATCTCTTCTGTGTTCTGTTATTTCTGATATATCATGCATTTTCATCATTTAATTGTTGGAGGTTCCTCACATTTGGTATCAGAGCACTTTCTTGGGTTCATTGGGTGGAATTTAGCAGTGTCTTCCAGGCGCTGTGATTGTTGCAATAATATTTTTCTTTGCATCTGTATTTGTTCCTTTCAATTGTAGGTTTAGATCTCGGAATAATCCCTATCCAATTAACCATGGGAAGTACTTGGGCATAGCCCTAAAAATCATTGTGAGGAGTACCACAGAAACCTTGAAGTAGCTAGCCCATTGAGAGGACCTTCCGGTGAAAAGGGAAACAAACCCTACCTGATTGACTAGTTCCCACCCATGAGGTAAACCAAGAGCTGTCGTTTGTGGAAAAGCGGTTATCAGTTTTACCTGAGCCGTGGAGTGAGGTGTATGGCCCCAATATGAAAGCTTTTAGATAGCATTGGTATCCAAGTGAATCCCTTGAACCTTTAGGAAGACGAGCATACTTGGGGTCCATATCTATTTCCAGCTGATAAATAGTAGATTACATCTTTCCAGAGTCGTTGCAGATCAATTCCGAAAAAAAATATTGTTTTTTCGCCATATTTTCTTTGCTTTAACTCTGTTTCCCTTGAAAATTCACTGACACCCCCTGCAATCCCATTCTGCATATTTCCTTCCTGAGGACCCTATCCCAAATTCCACTTCCCGAAGCCAGAAATCTCACATCTGTTTATTTTTAGGGTTTTCCATAAATTCTTCGATCTTCACCCAATCGCCTTCAAATTTTTCCATAGTGTTCATTTCCTATTTCTACTTCTTTGTCCCTCTTTGATAAATTTTCACATTCTTTCATCCTGCTTCTAAAATCCCCATTTTTTGCTTCCCTGTCCATTAGAAAGTGTCCAAAATCTAGTCAAACTCCAATTACCCATCAGAGTTTTTCCCAAATCCAAATTTTCCTTTACTAAAGAAGTTTCTGTTTTTGTTTTTATACTCATTCAAAATAAATAAATAAATCTCTTGGTTATGGTTGTCACCTGCGCAGAAGAAAAACACATGGAAGGAGAACTAGCATCCCTCAAAACCAAACTCCAAGATCTGGATGAAAAAATGCTCGGCCTCCATCTTCAACATTCAACCATGAACAATAAACGACAGCTAGATTCTTCTGTAGACACTGGGTTCTCTTTTTCCAGCAATTTTCGTGGGCCGAATTTTGATTTTCCTTGCTTCAATGGTAATGATATGACTGGATGGATATACTGGGGAGAACAATATTTTAGTCTGCATAATACTTTTGATGTCAACAAAGTTTCACTTGCATCCTTGTATCTGGAACATGAAGCCCTTCAATGGTACCATTGGTACATTAAGGCTCATGAAAAGTCAAAATGAACAGATTTTTTCCAACTCCTTTTGCAACGATTTGGTCCTAGTTATTTTGATGACTCCACAGGAGCACTCACTAAACTTCGCCAAATTGGCACTGTGACCGAGTATTAATAGAATTTGAGAAACTGGCCAATCATACAGAAGGATTTCCTGATGAATTCTACAGGAGTTGTTATATCATTGGTTTGAAGGATGCAATCTGATCTGAGGTTAAAATGTTATGTCCCAGCACAATGATGGAATCCCTAGGGTTGGCTAAGTTTGCAGAGGACAAGATCACAGCCCAACAACGCTCAAAATCCACTTTTGTTCCATTCATAAATATGGTTTCTCAACGACCTCCCATCACGCCAACTCCTCGACCAACTCTTATCAAGAATTTGTCTGAAGCAGAGATATGTGCACATAGAGAAAAAGGGATTTATTATAATTGTGATGAGAAATTCACTCGGGGACATAGATGTGTGGAGAAAAAGCTCTATCTCTTGGATGTGGATTCCCCTCCTGCAACTAAAATTGGTGAAGAAGCTCAAGATACAATAGATGATCAAGTCGACATTCAGCAGCCTCCTGTTGACCCTCCTTCTCAAGATAACCACCAAGAGATATCTCTCCATGCTTTAGCTAGAGTCACCACCCCACAGACAATGTGGGTCAGGGGTTAAAAAACTCCCTCTTGCAATAATCATTGATTCTGGTAGCACTCATAACTTCATTGACCCTCAGATCGCCAAACAGGATGATTGTTTTGTCCATCCTTGCTCCAACTTTGAAGTCACGATTTCCAATGGGGGCACCTTGCCTTGCAAGGGGAAGTGTCGCAATGTGCGTATATCTATTAGAGATTATAACCTGTGCTCTGACATGTTTTCCTTGGCCTAGGCGGATGTGATGTGGTTTTGGTTGCTCAATGGTTATGCACACTTGGACCCATCTTATGGGATTTTGTTGAACTTTGGATGTAGTTTTCAGTCAATGGGAAAAAACACACATTGAAGGGATTACAACTAGGGTCTCTCAACATCATTTGTTCACATCGCATGGAAAATATCCTTAAGAAGAATTCACATGGTGTCATCGCTCAACTCCATTCCATTCAGATGCACCCATTAGCGGTCTCCACTACTCCTTTGGATATACAACAAATTTTGAATAGATATGCATGTGTCTTTGCTAAACCAATGGGATTGCTACCTTCAAGACCAGAGGACCATCATATTCAGATCCTTCCTGGAAGCATTCCTCCCAACATTAGGCCATATCACTACCCATTTCACCAAAAAACAGAGATTGAGATGCTCGTTCGGGACTTACTGAAGTAAGGTATTATTCGCCCCAGTACCAATTCCTTTTCTTCACCAGTTCTTCTTGTCCGAAAAAAATATGGGTCATGGCGCCTTTGCATTGACTTCTGAGCACTTAATCACCTCACAATTGAGGATAAGTTTCCAATTCTTGTTGTTGATGAGCTTCATGGTGCTATGTTTTTCTCCAAGTTGGATCTTTGTTCTGGGTATCATCAAATTCAAGTTCATGAGGATGATATCCCTAAAACAACTTTCCGCACACATGATGGCCACTATGAGTTTTTGGTCATGCCCTTTGGACTCACTAATGCTCCTTCCACATTTCAGGAATTGATGAATAAAATATTCCGGCCCTACATGCAGAAATTCATTATGGTCTTCTTTGATGATATCCTCATCTATAGTAAAACATGTGATCATGAGCATCTCCAACATCTGGATCTTGTACTGCAACTTTTCTCTAATCATCATCTCCATGCCAAACAGTCTAGATGTGTTTTTCAACAGGAGGAAGTAGAGTTTCTTAGGCATATTATTTTAGCACAAGGGGTTTGCGTGGATCCTGCCAAAATAGATGCCATGAAAAATTGGTCGCATCCTCAGACACTCAAGCGCCTTCATGGTTTTCTGGTATTGACTGGCTACTACCGCAAGTTTGTCAAGGATTACAGGAAGATTGCAACTCCATTAACCGCTCTATTGAAAAAGGATGCTTTTACATGGACACATGCTACTGAGTGTGCATTTGAAAAACTGAAACAAGCTATGTGTACTACACCTTTTCTAGCTATGCTCGATTTTTCCAAGCCCTTCACTATTGAGTGATGCTTGCGACAATGGACTTGGTGTTGTTCTCCTTCAAGATGAACATCCCATTGCGTTCACCAGCAAATCCCTTTCTGGTAAGAATTTAGTCGCCTCTACATATGAGAAGGAAATGATGGCTATTTTGCATGTAGTAAAGAAGTGGTAGCCATACCTATTAGGGAATCATTTATGCATCAAGACTGATCACCAGAGTCTAAAATATTTCCTGTAACAACAGGTCTCCTCGCCAACACAACAAAAATGGGTTAGCAAACTCATGGGTTATAATTATGAGATCAGTTACAAGAAGGGTAAGGACAATCCTGTGGCAGATGCTCTTTCTCGCACATTTGATGACCAAGTTTCTCTTTCATCTATTTCTATGCATGTTCCAAATTGGTTGCAATATGTTCAGCAGGGCTATGTCAATGACTCCTCATTATCTCAAATCATCCAACGGTTGGCCAACAACCCTTCATTTGTACCACATTACTCTTGGGATGGTGCTTCCCTGATATACAAGGGTCATCTGGTGCTTCCCCAGAGCATGGATCTTCAACGGGTTTTCTTCTATGAACTCCATGATTCTCCATCGGCAGGGCACTCTGGGTTCCTCAAAACATATGAGTGGGCACAACGTAACTTCTTTTGGAAGGGAATGAAAAGGACAATTCACCATATGGTGGTTGAATGTGAAACCTTCCAGCACAACAAGGGTAAAAAGACACTCCTTCCGAGATTGCTCGAACCCTTTCCCATCCCTACACGGATTTGGACATATATTTCTATGGATTTCATTGAAGGGATCTATAAATATGGAGGGAATACAGTTATATTGGTTGTGCTTGATCACCTCTCTAAATATAGTCATTTTTGTGCCCTCAGCCATGCCTATACCACCTCCTGAGTTGCACAAATTTTCCTGGACCAGATATTCCGTCTTCATGGAATCCCTTCTTCCTTTGTCTCAGATCGTGATGCAACTTTCCCAATCATTTTTGGACAGAACCATTTTTCCACATTAGCACCAAACTAAAGATGAGTTCAGGGTATCACCCACAAACAGATGATTAGATTGAAATTGTCAACAAATATTTGGAAACTTGTCTTTGTTGCTTCACCTCCGAACAACAACATCAGTGGGAAAAGTGGCTCCCTCTCCCTTAATGGTGGTACAATACCTCCTACCACACTGCATCTAAAATGATTCCATATGAAGCAGTCTATGGTCAGCAACCGCCAGTGCTTCTTCCATACACCCCTAGCAGTTCACCAGTTCAGGTAGTTGACATGGTTCTTCGAACCCGCGATCAGATTCTTCGCATTTTGCAGGACAATCTTCACATGGCAAGAAATTGAATGAAACAAGCAACCAATCAGCACCGTTCTGAGCGCACTTTTCAAGTAGGTGCTATGGTGTTTCTTCGTCTACATCCTTACAAGAAATCCTCCCTGAAACTCAAAAGGCGTCATAAGCTCTTAGGTATGGTACCACCCTAAAGATAACACTAAAAGGGATAATGGGAAAATGCAGATCTTCAGCCTTTTCAATTTAAACCAAATCGAAGCCAAGCCCAACCCCACTTCAACCCATTCAATTTAAATCAAAACTTAGCATGGCACATTTTTGCCCAAATGAAAACTGAGGCCAACCCTAATTTAGGCCCATAAAATATTGCAAAATAACCCACATAATCCATGGAAAATCAAAACCAAGCTATCCTATTCGAGAAAAACAAAAACATAAGCATAATCCACTTTGGCAATTTGACAAAACTATGAATGGAAGCATACCCACAATGTTAAATATACCAATGGTTAGATTCATTTACAAATGGAAGACATAAACCCTAAATAGTGTATGTTGAATGAAGAAAATAGAGCATTCATAGGAGATTTAAGTTAACTGAACCTGGAAAATTAACTGAAGCGAACCTGAAGATTGTTAGCTTTGACATGTTTCCAGATCTTACTGATGGTTATGTTGCAGAGAAAACATCAAGTGTTTTCTAGAATGTTGATAACTTGATACCTGAAAAAGAACTAGTGCTTGTTTTAGGCGATACACAACTATGCTTGGTGCTAAAGAAGAATCTCTTTCATATGCAACCAATGCCCCTTCATAGTCTTGAACTTTCACATCCACATTCCCTAGATTATACCATGCAACAAACTCCTCGGGATCATTAACAATGGCTGATTTGCAGTCCTCAATCACCTCCTTGTGGTGCCCAAGCACCTCATATGCTATGGTGTGGTTGAGGAAAGGCATGGGTGCCTCGAGGGTGAGGTTGATGGCCTGGGAGAAATTAGTGGTAGCTTTCCTCAAATTTATCCATTGAAAGCCTCACGCTCCCTTTCTTGGACCAACTGCTGGAATTCTCGGGGTATTGTTCAATGAGCTCCATGAATACTCTCTCGGAACTCTCCAGATCGTCGGCCATAGCAGCCCTGAGGGCCTCCTAGAGCTTGGGGTTCTCCATATCTTTAAGCCTCACGCACTTCGAAATTGCGGCCCTCACCACAACCACATGACCGTAGTTCATCCGTGAGCAAAGGACGACCGAGATGAGCCCAATCACGAGGCGCCTCTTGATGGGATGAGGGTTTTCCTGGAGAACGTGGGGCTCAAACTCGCATTTGCCTTCGGTTTCTGTGCGGGAAATTTGAAAGACACCGATGAACCTCTTCATTTAAGGAGAAATGAGGATAGACGCAGCCATAAGCCCTCTCCACTTCACCACCTTCATAATAATTTCACTTTCTTGCACCATACTCAACTATTTAGCTACGGTTATGGCAGTGCGGCTCGACTGCTTAAATTTGGAACGAATCGCCATTTCCAACCTACTTTATTTCTATAGGATCACCCGAAACCCCACAAGTTTACTCCTCTTAATATCAGAACAAGAGTAAGACTGTGAAGAAAAGAAAAACATGCTTGTCCTTTTTCCCTTGAATGAAAACCCTCTTTTGTCATCGTCAAGACAAAAAGTCAATGAGTCCAATGAAAAAAAGAGTCCGGCGAGTCACGACGGAAAATGGATTTTGTCATAAGACAACTCCATGTGTAGTAGTGGGAGGACGAGAGGAAAAAAGGAAACAAATGCTTCAGAGAACAAAACCCGGAAGCAACAACCGAGCATTATACAAAATGCATAGACATCGCTCTGCTTAAGATCAAGAAGAGGTCCCTTAACGACAATAATAATATTAATACCTGCCTCCTCCACATGTATTCCAATCTGGCTGAGACAAGGATTCAGGTGAAGGAATTTGATCTGGCACTGGAGGATTTTCACAAGGCCCTTGGGATCGATTCCAACAATCTCAAAGCGCTATATAGGAAAGGCCACGCTCTGGTCGGCCTGAGGCAGTATGCGGCGACGTGCAAATGTTTGGAGAAAGGCAACAAGGCCAGTCCCAGGCAAAAGGAAATACAATATGCCCTTTGGCCGAGTACAGCCGAGTAGGATAAAAGACAACTAAAACGTCCCTTTTTTTATAAAAACCAGTCAAAATAGTTCTTGGAAATGGCTATTTCCTCAAATTTACAATTTCAGCAATAGACTAAATACTCAATTTTAAAACTACTGAGATCACCGAAATTGCGATTTAAACACGCCAACTTACAATTTCAACAAGAATTATACGACTTCCCCTCTGCCAGGAAAGGAATTTTCACACCGAGTCGCAATTACAAGTATGACATCTCAGACTACCTGCTGCACATCTTCACCTCCTGAAGTGGTTGATTTCGTGGGTTCTATGAAGATCAAGATGACCGAAGACAGCCGAGGACTCTACGCCACCCGAGAAATAAGGGTCGGGAAGCTCTTGCTGGTAAGCAACGCTATTGGAGTTGCTTATGGAAACGCCTTTTCCACCATGTTCCATGTGAACAACAAAAGCAAATATTACAAGACGTCTCACGAAGATCTTGTGTCTGTGGCCATCTGTGCTTCCAGGAAGTCGCAAAGATTGCTCCACCAGGTTTATAGTTTACTAGATTCCCCATGCTAGGCAAACTGTATGTTCCATCCATCGATATGTTTAAGACGGACGCCCAAATGTCTATGGGCCAAGAAGTACTGTTAAGAGTTGTAATCTCATGGTCATTGTCGGTTAAGTTAGTTGAGTTAGTTTTTGACTAGGTCATTAGTCGTCCCATAGTATTCACTGGCCCATAGTATTAGCTAATGGTTTTGGTCCTATGTGAAATTATAGATATTTGATTTTAATAATGAGAAGGAAATCAATATGCCCTTTGTGTTTTCGCTCTTGTTCTATGTCTTTGCAAACTTTATCATGGTGTTAGAGTTGACGGCTTGATCCTTAAACTTTTGTTTTTTGGGTAAGCCTCTTTAGAAGTTGGAGAGCACATACAGGATGGAAAGTTACAGTACAGGACGGAGACGGAGCACTCGAGCTGCGACATTTTTTTATTTTTCTTCACAGCACCGACACACCCAGTTGCGACGACCCTTGCGCCAACAAAAGCCCCACTAAAGAGACCTTAGCATACCCTTACTGAAGGAAAACTATGCCACCTTCTGAGCTGGCTCACCTTAGCTTTCTGGAGGCAAACTATACTGGTGGCTCACCCTATCTGAAGGAAAACTGCATCGGTGGTTCACCCTGTTTGAAGGAAAACTGCATCGGTGTCTCACCCTATCTAAAGGAAAACTGCGTCGGTGGCTCACCCTGGAAGAAGGAAAAGTTCGCTAGCCTTCCTTTACTCTATAAATTTTTTCCTGACGCACCCCGGCGTCACACTGTGTCAGTTTAAAAGCATAATATGGAAAGTCTGAACATGAATCCGATCTCAGGACCAATGTTGAACGACAACAATTATGAATTTTGTTCTATCAAGATGTAGACCTTTCTACAGCTCAACAAGTGTTGGGATATGGTAGAAAAAGAGTTCTTGGAACTGACGGCAGCTGCTCTCGTTGCGATGACTAATGCCAATAAGAATGTCCTCGACGAAAGCAGAGATTGAAATCTCAATGCGAAGTGGTTGATCCAAAGCAATCCAAAGTTGCATTGAGGATTCCATTTTCCCACGGATCATTTGAGCTACGACTGCACATCAGGCATGGAATCTCCTCCAATCTGCATACAAAGGTACCGACAGAATCAAAACGGTAAGACTCCAAACCCTTCGAACCCAGTTTAAAAGTCTCAAAATGAAAGAAAGTGAAACTGTCGATCAGTTCATGACTAGGGTTTCGGGGATTGCCATGTAATTCCAAACCTATGGTGAAGCCCTAGAGCAGAAGGCTATTGTTGAAAAGGTACTTAGATGCCTCACTAAGAAATTCTCTATGGTAGTTACTGCCATAGAAGAATCTAAGGATCTGTCGAAGTTTACCCTAGAGGAGTTCATAAGGTTTCTTTTGTCTCATGAAGCTAGACTCAGTCAGGAAGAAGAGTCTTTGCCGCATGCATTCACCACTCAGACTTCTTTCAACAGAGGTCGAGGTAGAGGAGGCAGAGGATGAGGCAAAAGAGGAAGGAGTTATAATTCCACAGAGGATAGAACTGCCCATGAACACACAGATCACTGTGAGCATAGTCATAACCCTCGGAACTAGAGAGGAAGAGGAGGCAAGAGATGGACTAATAGGTCCAATGTCCAGTGTAACTACTACAAGAAATATGGCCACTATGAATGTGACTGCAGATAGAAGCAAGCAGATCAGAACAGTAGCAGAGCAAATGTCTCCAATGTTAAAGAACATTCGTTAGAAGTTATGTTTTTGTCATACTAGGCGAATGAAGAAGAACATCAATCCGATGTGTGGTTGCTAGACAGTGGATGCAACAATCATATGGCAGGTAACAAATCATTATTCTCTAATCTAGATCCATCTATTAATTCAAAGATCAAACTGGGTGATCACTATATCATTCCAGCTCAAGGAAAAGGTACTATTCCTATACTTACCAAACATAATAAGAAGAAGTACATAAATGATGTATTATATGTTCCAAATCTCAAGTTCAATCTGATCAGTGTGGGTCAACTAATTCAGGATAAGTATGATGTTAGGTTCATTGATTCCTACTGTTTTGTCTATGATAAAGCCCCTAGTAGAAGACTCCTAGCCAAAGTAGAAATGACCAAGAATAGAATTTTCCCACTCAGCCTGAGGAGTGCTATCCTATCACAGTCATATGCTCATGCTGTCTCTAGTCAAGATGAAACCTGGTTGTGGCATTGTAGGTATGGTCATCTACCCTTTCAGTGTCTCTCTCATCTGCAAAAAAAATCCATGGTCAAAGGATTACCAGTCATGAATGAACAGTCAAGTTCTTGTGAAGACTGTATTTTAGGGAAACACCAAAGGGACAGCTTCCCCACTTCCACATCTAGAGCCAAATAATAATACCTTCAACTAGTTCACATAAACCTATGTGGACCCATGCAAACCCAGTCTATAGGAGGTAGTCTATATTTCCTAACATTTATTGATAATTATAGCAGGAAATTCTAGATCTACTTTCTCAGAAACGAGTCAGATTCCTTCTCCAAATTCAAAGAGTTCAAAGCATTGACTAAATCAGTTAGGTAAAACCAATTAGAATACGCAGATCAGACGGTGGAGGTGAGTATGTATCTCATGACTTTGCAGAGTTTTGTAAGCAGCATGGAATCCAACACCAGTACACCACCAGATACACTCCACATCAGAATGGAGTTGCAAAACGAAAGAATCAAACCATCATGAACATGGCCAGGAGTATGTTGTCATACAAGAAATTATTAGATGAATATTGGGCAGAGGTTGTTGCATGTTTAGTATATCTACTAAACATGTCTCCCACAGTAAGTGTCAAAGAAAAGATACTTGAAGAAGAATGGAGTGGAACTCAAATTAGTGTCTCACATCTTAGAATATTTGGATGTGTTGCATTCGCACACATACCTGATGAGTTAAGGAAGAAGTTAGACAAGAAGAGTGAAAGGTGTATTTTCATAGGCTATAGTGAACAACAGAAATCCTATAACCTGTATAATCATGTTACCAAGAAAGTAGTGGTGAGAAGATATGTAAAATTCATTGAAGGTAAATGCTGGATTGATACAACAGACATTCATCAAACAGACAGTCCAGTACCACCAAAATCACTCAGAATGCCCAGACTTGAAGTACAGCAATAGCAACACCAAGAAGGGACACCAGTAGACAGTCCACCACAGAACCAGAGAACCAAAATCTTAAGGGAGTTATATGAACAAACTCCTGTCATTGATGAGTAGCTACATTATGCTCTATTTTCTTGTCAGCCAACATGTTTTGAAGAAGTAGCCAAAGATCCACAGTGGATCTAGGCAATGAATGAAGAGATTGAATCTATTGAGAGGAATCAGACTTGGGATCTAGTTGATCTCCCATCAGATAAAAGCTGCATTGGTGTAAAATGGGTCTATAAGACCAAGTTGAATGAAAAATCAGAGGTAGAAAAGTATAAAGCAAGGCATGTTGCAAGAGGTTTTGCTCAGCAATATGGTGTAGACTATGATGAAACCTTTGCTCCAGTAGTAAGGATGGACACCATCGGAGCTATACTTGCAATGGTAGTTCAAAACCAGTGTCTTGTTTATCAAATGGATGTAAAATCTATCTTTCTGAATGGAATACTTGAAGAAGAGGTCTATGTAGATCAGCCACCTAGTTATGTTGTCAAAGGTCAAGAACACAAGGTATGTAAGCTAAAAAAGGCCTTGTATGGTCTCAAACAAGCTCCATGATCTTGGTACAGCAAAATTGACTCTTATCTCATCAACAATGGGTTCAACAGAAGCAACAATGAACCTACTATGTATGTCAAAATAGATCAACAAGTTAACATTCTACTTGTTTGTCTTTATGTTGATGATATGATCTATACTGGAAATTTGATGCTAGAAGAGTTTAAGACAGTCATGAAAAAGGAGTTTGAAATGAGGGATCTTGGTCTTACGAAGTTTTTCCTTGGTCTGGAAGTTGATCAAAGTGAAAATGGAATCTTCATCTGTCAGCATAAGTATGCTACTAACATTCTGCAAAGATTCAAAATGGATAAATGTAAACTAGTAGAGACCCCCATTGCAACAAGAACCAAATTAAGTAAGAATGATGAAGGACCAACAGTAAATTCTATCATTTACAAAGGATTAGTAGGCAGTTTAATGTATTTGAATGCTACTAGACCTGATTTGATGTATGTTATCAGCCTTATTCCTAGATTCATGGAGTCTCCCAAAGACTCTCACTGGAAAGTTGGAAAAAGAATTCTAAGATATGTTGCAGGTACAATTGATTATGGACTTTGGTACACTCATTCACAGGACTATGCTCTCACAGGGTACACAAACAGTGATTTTGCAGGTAGTATTGATGATAGGAAAAGCACATGTGGTTATGCTTTTCATTTTGGTACCAGTATTATTTCTTGGGCTTCTAAAAAACAACCCATTGTGAGCATGTCTTCAGCGGAAGCAGGATATATTGCAGCAACTACAGCAGCATGCCATGCAGTTTGGCTCATAAGACTCTTGAAGGACATGGGACATACATAAAAAGAACCAACAACCATCTATTGTGACAACAGTTCTGCCATACAGTTGTCTAAACATAATGTATTTCATAGGAAGAGTAAACACATTGACACTCGTTATCACTTTATACGTGAGTTAGTCAATAATGGAGAGATTAGTTTGATGTTTTGTGGCTCTAAGGAGCAGTTAACTGATATGTTTACCAAACCTTTGGGTACATCTGCATTTGAGTTTCAGAGGCAACACTTAGGCATTGATAGTGCTGACCACACCATCCCACTTGAGATTAAGGGGGTGTGTTAAGAGTTGTTGGTTAAGTTAGTTGAGTTAGTTGTTGACTAGGTCATTAGTCGTCTCATGGTATTCACTGGCCCATAGTATTAGCCGGTTGTTTTGATCCTATGTGAAACTATATATATCTGAGTTTAATAATGAGAAGGCAATCAATATGCTCTTTGTGTTTTCACTCGTGTTCTGTGTCTTTGCAAACTTTATCAAGTACAAGATGAAAATTTGCATGTGGACGTTAACCATATTCGGGATATTATAGGACTGAACTCAATCGATGGAGTCGTATAGACGTTTGTTTCAAAATAAAAAATAAAGGAAGCCGGACCTGGTCTGCGAGAATGAAAATTTAGAGGTCTCTGGCTACTGTCGTCGTTTATTAACCATTGTTTCCTACCGAACTCGAGCTAGCTGGATGTGGGAAGGGCCATGTTTATTTATGCCTCCAAGCCCATCGAGAGAAGAGAAGAGATCACCATTCCTTACTTTGATGCCCTCGTTCCCTTGCCGCAGTGCCAAGCCGAATTCAAGAACCGGGGTTTCAATTGCAAATGCAGGAGATGTAATCTGGAGCACTCTTTCAGGACATCCCTGGACTGTGTAATTACCCTAAGGTTTGAGCAATTGCATGACAAGGAAAACGAATTGATGGTTGGAAGGCCTCATCAACAATAGACAAAGTTTGCAAGGCTTTTTGTAAAGGCAGAGGAGATCATCAGGAGTTCCCCATTGTCAGAAACGAAAGAAGAGAAGCGTTGGAATCTGGATTCGATTCAATATGGGAATTGTTTGGAATTGATTAACGTTGTTATATTACACAGCCCACAAGCCAGATATACCAGTAGCTTGTGACTCAAAATCCCACCGGGGTGAGCCTCTATCCCTGGGGTCGCCTACCCTTCAAGCCTTCTCACAAGGGGTCAATGCGCAACCCTACCCCCTGCCGGTTTTGAACCTATGACCTCCACGGTGTGACCTCCACAGAGATAACACATGTTCTTAAACATTAGGCCCACTCACATGCTCTGTAAGAGTTAGAATCTCTTAATAGTCATAAATATATGATTGGAATGGGTTAGAATCCTTTAGCCCTCCTATGGTAGGTTTAGCTCTTTATATTAATATACATTAAATTTTGGATATACACATTAAATTTATTTTTATTTTTTTTATATCTTAGAATTTGGAATAAATTATCATATATGTTTTTCCTAGATTATGATTAAAATTAAAAATAAATAAATAATTAAACATCATCATCTATGTTTTTCAATTATAAAAAACAATTATAAAAAAATGAAACAATTAAACACAAATTAAAAATAAGTTATTGAGAGAGTGAATTATTTAATAAGGTGTTTTATTTAAATAAACCATATTGTTTTAATTTAAATAAACCTTATTGTTTTAAAGGTTATAAAGCCTTTAATATCCAAAAATATTGTCTTTCTATATATTCATATCCTGTGAACTAATTATACTAACAGGCTCTGTGGCCATCATTAAAAAAATTCGACTAATCTTGATTAGTCCTTCACACATTCTGGTAGCATAACGAAAAGAAACATCAATCTAGAAATGATTTTTATCAACAATGATGTTCACTTACCTTGACTTGTTTGTGACATATTTTTATGAGTACTTATAATATGTATAAACCAGTATAGATCCATTTTAAAGGGGATCTATCAAACAAAGAGAGGGATCAAATATTTCTTGAGGTGTAAATTTTATTTATCTTAAATTTTTTACACAATAAGAAAAAATTTACATTTGAAGACACTCTCTATTTTTGATATATCTAAGTTTAAGATCAAATCAATATAATTTTTTAAGCCTACTTCATTTACATTTTTATTTCCTTTTTAGGGGAATGCCATATTACATAACATTCAGTTATAACATTTCCCCCACACTGGGTTGTATGCACCTAGCTACTCTGTGTGCAATAACCCATTATAATCAGTTTTTCAAAGTATAAAAAAAAGTTAATCAACTCTTATTTCATAAGACATATGAGTTAAACTTCAATGTATATTTAAACCCTTGTACAAAATCAAAACTACATCAAATATATTTAAATCATTCTACAAAACCAAAACTACATCAAACCAAAAACATCAAATATGTTCAAAGTTCAAACCCTTATAAATGTTTCTCTTTTTCTAGATTTGAATATATATGAATAAAATTCATAATCTTTCAATAATTTTTGTAATTTCCTAAAGAAAAAAAAAAACCAAAAAACCAAAACTACATTAATTATACTCAAACATTTATAAATATTTCTCAATTTTCTAAATTTGAACTTGTAAATTTTAATATTCCAAAAAACAAAACCAAAACTGTATTAAATATGTTTAAACCTTTATAAATAACCAAAACTATAAATCAAACATATTCAAACCTTTACAAATGTTTCTTTTATCTATATTTGAACATATATGAGAAGTAAATCCATACTTTTTCAATGGTTTTTTGTAATTTATATGAAGAGCTCAATAAAATATATGAAAAGATAAATGATATATATAAAAACTATACATCAAAGATTTGAATTCTGAAGCAAATGTACATTCTGCTGCTGCACCGAATGAGTTCATTCTTAGACACATATTTCGTGTTATAATAGAAAATGGAAAACTTCTATTTGTGTCGGCTTGTTAGAGTGTACTCAAGTCCCTCATGAAGAGTCGTGAGCTATGGTAGTTTTCATATATAAAAAGGCACTCAAGTCCCTTATGAAGAGTCGCGATGGTCAATTGCTCAACTATAAATTTTCGTTGTGATTTCTGAGTCTGTCTACGAATTCTCATCGATCTTTATCGTGTTTCAATCTAATTACATATACGTTGTGTATATACAGATCCGTCGAATTTGCGTTGTGATTTCTGAGTCTGTCTACGAATTCTTATCGATCTTTATCGTGTTTCAACCTAATTACATATACGTTGTGTATATACAGATAAGTCGAATTTGGTAGGGTAACATAAATTGGTTTCTTCATGGATGCATTTGAAGCACAGTTGGCAGCTTTAGGTCTAAGAATTGTTTCTGTAGCAGCCGATGGCAACTGTTTCTTCAGAGCGATTGCACATCAAATAGAAGGTGATGAAGAAAAACATACAAAATATCGTAAGGTGGTGGTAGAATATATGCTGGAGCACCGAGAACAATTTGAACCTTTTGTGGAAGATGATGCCAATTTTGACGAATACTGTAAAAGTATGAAAGAAATCGGAACATGGGCAGGGCATATGGAAATTCAAGCAGCATCCATGGTGACCGGCACAAACATTTGTATTCACAGGCTTCGGTCAAGCTGTTTGAACATACGCAACTTCGATGACAGCAATACGCTTACTCTTCAATTGTCATATCATTATGGGTTGCACTATAATAGCGTTATCCCTTCGGATGAGGATAGCGATGACGATGACCTATCGTATTATTCGGCTCTCAATGAATTAATAAAAATGTGGTTGCGTTAACACTCAAACTGTTGTTTAATTTATTAAATTAAAGAAACGAGAAATGATGGGAATGAGAAACGATTCCCTAACCAAATTGATGTCAGTTGAAGGATTTCATTTTCTTGGCATGTCTTCAACATTGTATAAATGAAAAATTATTGAAAGATTATAAGTTTCCTTTGTGTAGCTACATTAGTTTCTCTATTATTGGAATTGTATATCTTTAGATGAAATTATGAATGAGCTTTCCAACAATTCTCATTTTTTTGGCCATCCACGTCACAATGTTTGCAATGACTATTAGCATCTCTCCTCTTTTCAGTGATGGCTAGAAGATTCTTGTGTTTTATATTGTTGATTCTTTATTGTCCCTTTTTAGACACCCCCTTCTTGGAGTGTAACTCAATAAAGGGAGACTTCTTGCTTGTCTCATATATGCTATTTACACTAAGAATAAGGAATTAGCTTCATATATGTCCAAATAAACCTTCAAGGTACTTCATAATCTTCTAACCAAATACCCATCTCAATGGCTTGCTTCCTAAATCCATCAATGTACTCTTGCACATCTATCCTTGTTTAATCAAAGCCTTGAAATCCTTCCATTTTGTAATCATGGGGATTGTTGTTTATCCTCAATGCATCTACCTAACTCTCCCACCACAACATAACATATCCATACATATTCAAATAGGAAAAAGGAATACATGGTGTTCTTCTTGGATTTGATTAAGTCAAAAATAGATTTACATTTGTTTAATCAACTAGTTATTTAAAAATTCAACGTTAACTTGAGCATCAGACATTGGTATTTCAAGCTTCACTTCAACTATTGGAAGAATATTGGAAGATGAAGAAAAATTGTTGTCATGGGTTGGTGCAAAGTAATGCTACCCAATATAAAATGTTTGTTGCAATGGAAACCTGGGAAAATGGAACTAAAAATAAATAGTAGGCATACTTGCACAACCTTTTAGAACACGATGTAAAAAGATGAAACATAAAATCGAGTTACCTTCTGGAATATATAACTTAGATGGGTATGTTACTGTGTTTCTAAAACATAATGCATATGTTCATGTTAGGACCCAGTTTTGGTATGTAAATAATGCATTTTTTTCATAATTTTTTTTTGCAGTTTCTAAAACATAATGCATATGTTCATGTTAGGACCCAGTTTTGGCATGTAAACAATGCATTTTTTTCAGAATTTTTTTTCTTGCAGTTTCTAAAACATAATGCATATGGTCATGTTAGGACCCAGGTTTGGTATGTAAACAATACATTTTTTCAGAATTTGTTTTTTTGCAGAGTTGTAGATAACATGTGGTTCTTGTACAACACTATTTTTTCAGCATTTTTAATGTTATTTTTAATGATGATGATGATGGTTAATGTCCACTAAAACATAATTTGGTCTATCGGACCTTAGGAGAAAAGAAAAGAAAGGAAATAAATTATTTGGTTTGTTTTATAATATTATTCCTATGTTCAAAAAGCTTAAAGAGAAGCATTCCTAAGATGGGTAACTATTTTTTGCCAAATATGGTGATGACAAATGAAAATTTTACCCATGTATTAAATTGAAGCCCTCGAAACTCATATTTTCCATATGAATTTTGACATGCGGTTAAAAAACTAAATGTAGAAGTTGGCTTTACAATGATATTTAAAAAAAAATATACCAATGTAATTTATTGTGTCAAATTTTCATTTATTAAAACGTGTGTCCTTAAAAATTTGAAGAGCAATTAACAAGTGGCATGTGTGTGTGCAAAATATTTTAATGTTAAATTAATAATTTTAAAAAATGAAATATGTGAACATGATCTAGAGAGAATGCACTAGGGTATTTTTTAAGGATTATAATAATGTACTTAAGTATAGTATTCTAGGCGATTATTTTGGATTGAAAAAAACATATATATAGATTGGTAGGCGAATATTAAATATAAAACATACAATTTACTACTAAAACTTGTAAATTTTGGCGAATATTATGATAAAAAAAACATATTTTATGTAAATATAAGCGATATTAGAGACTAAAAATGACCAAATAACGAATTTAGTTTTTGAAAAAATGCCCAAAAAATAGTCAATTGGGGAAATTTCGCCCTTAAAAATTTTCCTCGAATGCATTAATGCATACATATTTTTCTCAAAATATTATATTTATTATTATTTTTTGAAACTGGCCAGTGAATATTTTAGTGGCATTTTGCGCACATGTCTGTGTGTGCGCCAAATATTTTGATTGTTTACATAATTTTCCAAATTAAAAATACTCTTTTGAAGAGGACGCACTGATGTAGCACTTGTATATTTTTTCAAATTTTTTGGATGTGTATTTTGAATGTTGTTGATTTATCTTTGAGCTCATTCAAAGTTGTCGACATGGTTTTTCAGGATAAAATTTAGCAAAATTTTAAAAAAGAAAGACATACAAAGATCAAAATTGGTCAATTATATGTCCATGGATAGATGATTCATTGATGAATATAAAGGTATCAATTTCGCCCATTAATATACATTTAATGACATAGTTTAAGCCCATGAAAAGCACACAAAAATTCTTTTTGTAAAGAAAAGGACTATGGGCTTGTTTTTAAGGGCTGGTGTACTCTTCTTACAAAAAGACGTGTAGCTCAAATGCTTGAGGACGAGCGCTTTCAGAACATCTTCACTCTGTCTTCCAAGGACACTCATGCATGCTTCCCTTGCTAATTCTGATGCATGTCATCTCCTAAAATATCCTTCATTTTCATCTCCCGTCCAACGCAACTCACATTCTATTAACTACCCAGTAACCATGGAGAGATTTCGAGAGTCCTGGGGCAAAGTGCTTTGAATGACCAACTTACAACCTCTTAACTTACACAAATTACTTTTATTTATACTATAATTTAAATATAACAACTCTATTTTAAAGATTATTTAAATTTATCTAAACTTAAAGAATGATTATGATAAACATTTTAATCATTATTATATAATTTTTTTTTAAATTTCTTTTATAAAAATAATACACGCAATTTATTAATATAAACATCATATCATTGATATTTTTTTAAATATTGATTTTTTTCTTAGTAATTAATAATTAATATTAATATAGTTAAATCTATGATATTCATCCTTCATTTTTTTCACAAAAATATCAGATTTTTCAATTTAATTGTAATCTTTTCTTTGATTCTTCATTAAAATCTGTATCTGTAATGTTTTCTTTATTTTGCAATAAAAACATTCAGATTTCAACATAAGTAAGTGAACATTATTGGGCTGTTGAAAGAAAAAGATAACCAGTTGTAGTGTTTTTTTTTGTTAAATTCTTAAGTTTGTTTAAGTTTTGTGTTCATTTGCAGTAAAACCAGCATAGATCCATCTTAAATTCGCATCTATCAAGTACCGAGAGAGATCCAATTTCTTGAGGTGTATTTCTTTTTTTAAATTTAAAGTCAAGAAATTTGATCTCTCTTGATTGATAGATCCAAGTTTAACTTTTAAGTTTTTATTTTATAAATGAACATGTATTTTTTAATTACTTTTCATAATATTTTATTTTATGAACCAACATGGATTTTTAGGCCGACATAATATTTACTAGTTTTTACTTTAATATTACAAACGCTACATTATTACTTTTTACTTTAATTACTTCAATATTACAAACCTTACATCACTTTAATTTCTCCCATAATATTCACTATCACTATTCTTTTTGGCCAACATGTTACAACGTTACTAATGTTACATCACATTAAAATATCTCTCCCATAATATTCACCATCACTATTATTTTTGGGTGACATGTTACTAACTTTACAGGATCTCTCCCATACTGGGCTGTAGAGGATCTCTCCCATAATATTCACTATCACTATTATTTTTGGCCGACATGTTACTAACTTTACAAGATCTCTCCCATACTGGTCGGCATAAGAATGTGCTTCTTATTATGCCCTCAGATGTAGCTATATTGATAAATGAAGTGAAATAAAAATAATAATGTATATAAAGATTACGAGTTGAAATCAAAGTTGATAGTTTGAAAACCTGTTCAATAACTAAAATTTCTCTCAATATAATTTTTACATAATTGTTCAATAACTAAATTTTCTCTGAATATAATTTTTACATAATTATTTTGAATTTTTTTTAATAATAATAGCAACATGTTACTTTTCCTGTAAAATATAAGAGTTACAGCCAGTTATTCAGGAAAGATCTCCACTATCGTTTAGTTGGATAAATATTACGGAATTGAGCCTACTTACAGGAAGTTATTTATGAAAGAATACAGGCAGTTTTCACTTGATAAGACACACAAACTCGTTTTGATGGATCAGTCTCTGGAATTGCACAAGGGGGCGTTATCCAAATCCCCATCAAGTTGGTATGAAAGATAGCGTAGAAGGTCAACCATGTCCCTCATGTAATATCAAGATGGGTGAGGGCCCAGTAGGATCTGCAACGAATGAGGACAACGAGAACCAGAACTCTCCCACCAATCCAAAGACAACAAGGTCCAAGAAGGATCAAGAACAATCAGGATCAATCACATGAATTCCTAAATCGACCACGGTACCCAAGTATGAGATAACATCTTCACGAGTCTCTAAATATATTCAATACATGCATGATAACGCGATCATATGCAAGTTCATGGGGTTATGGCCATCAAAACTAGCTATGATAGGCTAGATCAAGCACAAATGAAACCCCAAAGGTCATTATGATCTAAAATTGGGATCCAAATGATTCTTTATAGTTATCTTTAACCACCCCGATGATTACATCGCTTCCTTTAAAGGGTGCCCTTACTTCTTCAACGCTACATGCTTATACATGAGACCTTGGAAAGAAAACTCCAGTCCAGACAAAGAAGACTTCAAAGAGGCTCTAATATGGATCAAACTCTACACCCTCCCTCAGGAATAATGGGATCTTGAAACCATGGAAGGTATAGGAAACACCTTGGGATGCTTTGTCAAAGCCTCAGAAGCCACCCAATAAGGACACTATACCTCCTTCGCCAGAATCTGTGTCTACATGAACATATTGCAACCTCTCCCGGAAGCCATTTTCCTAGACTACAAGGACTCAGAATGTCTCCATACCTTAGACTATGAGCACATCCCTTTCCGTTGCAAGAAATGCAATGAACACAGTCATCTTTTCTGAGATTGTCCCCTCAATAAATTTGCACCTCAACCTAATCCTTTAAAGATAAAGATTCAAAGAGTTTTTCCAAAGTTACTAATAGAAGAAGAAACAATAAGAAACCTCCCCCCCTCCTTCCTCGACAACAATCCCCACTTTCAATCAATTTGACTATCTGTTCAACCATCTAGGAGAAGGTGAAGCTTCCAAATATGTTGATCAAGATACACTACAACAAAATACAAACATATAAATGGATAGTCCAGACTCAGACATGCAAGACCTCCTAGAAGACATGGATGACACGAAGCTGGGGGATTTCAATATTCAAAAAATTAAGGAAGTCAGCAAGCAATAAATTCCCATATTAGAACCCCAGCTGAAGCTCTTTAAGTAGGGATTCTTAAAGGCAAGGTCAATACCAAATAAAACTCTCAAAACCCCAACAAAATATCTAGGACTAGGAGTAAAGGTTAACAGGAAGAAAGATCTCAAGAGATAGTACCAGTAGGATAAGAAAAAAAGGACGCAGAACCAACCATCAAAGATTGGACGAGGTGGGAAACCTAATGCTCGACTCAGGGAAATATAATCAACTAACAGAATAATTCTCTGCTCTCCCCCCTCATTTTAAGTGAAGATAATACCCTAGAATATCAGAGGGTTAAACAGTCCCTCAAAGCAACGCCTCCTCAAAAATAAAATTGTCATGGAGAAGCCTAAAATTCTTATATTGCAAGAAACAAAGTGATCAGCTCAAAATATGGATAGAATTGCAATTTGTTTTTGGAAAAATGCAATGGCTACTGCAGTAGATGCTACGGGAGCTTCAAGTGGCCCTAGCACTTCTTTGGAATCCCTAAGAAACAGTGTTGGACAACTTTGTTTCCACTCCAAGAACCATCTCCACAAGCTTTCACCTCATAGGAACTAACAAGAAAGGTCTTGTCACGAACATCTATGCCCCTTAGATTACCGAAGAGAAGCTCCATCTTCTTAACCGTCTGTAATGGTTCCATGATATTCACCAAGATGGTCACTGGATCCCGGGGGGATTTCAATATGGTGTAATACCTTGTGTATTAAGCCCCAGACATATGTAATTTGTAATTGTTTATTATTGTGGCACTAGGTGGAGGGACAAAGGTCTTTAAGGACCAAGATACATTATTATTTTGTAAATAATTAATTAATAAAAATAACTGGCACACCGAGGACAACTAAAAGAGTTTGGGAGGCATAGATCCACAATGTGAGGGGAAATGGGGACATTCCTAGCACTTTAGAACTTGTTTGGTTGAGTTTGGTCTGTATTTATGCCTTAGTGGCTTTATTAGTTGATGATCACCCAAACATTGTACAACAGACCCAACTTTGATGATTTTAGCCTAAGTTGGTACTATCAAGCCTAATTCATGGTTTAGTGGGCCTACCTTGGTTAATGCACCCTCCTTGGTGCTTGGGTGGATTCCACTTGTTGATTGAGCCCATTTGGTGGTTTTGTAACTCCTTTTTGGAGATTACACTTGCACAAGTGCACCCTCACTAGCTATTTTTAGCCTTGGTATGTGTAACTCCTTGTGTAACCCCTCCTTTTCTATTTTGGGAAGATGCTTTGGCTTGTGTAACTCATCACCTCACTATTTTGAATTCATCTACATGGATGAAGTGTCCACACATGAATTTGAGTTGGGTGGAGTGACTTGGAGCCACTCTCCTCAGAAATTCAAATTGCTTGCGTTGGATTAGAGTTAGCCTCTTGTGGTTGAGTTAAACCCCCCTTGGGTTGACTCAAGCTGGCTTACCTTGGTTTGATATGACCCCCTTGGGTTCGAATTACCTTATTTGGTCTATATATCCATGGTTGATCTCCTTGGTTAAGGTTGTTGATTATTGTGGGATGTTCTTGGTTGTTCATGCCATTGATGTTGATAGCTTGGTAAGCTTGTGATCTTGGGAAGCCATGTATGCTTTGCTATGTGAATGAACCTTGTGCTTGAAGCACCGTGATCTTGTATGGTGTTTGTGGCAAGCCTGGACAACTCTGGTATAGTTCCTATGTGTCCACTGCTTGTCTCTATCCTATACTTGCACATAAATCCTGATGGTGAATGGCGATGTGGGGTGGAGGAGAAAGCAGGTGGTGAGGAATTGAGTTGTGGTTTCTCAAACTGATACTTGAGCTATCCTTGAGTGCACCTCTGTTGTGAATATGTGGCCTCAGCTCGGGGGTGGCCTATCAAAGTGATATTTGGCTTGGAAATGGCTTTGGTTAGGTGGAATGTGGTTTGGTTGATTCCAGTTGCACATTAGTAAGATAAGTGGCTTATTTGTATTTAAATTCATATGTTTTTATGATGTTTCCACTGTTGCCATGGCTGAACTATTTATTGTTGAAAAGCTTAGTAGAGATATCAATGGTTGGGTGCAAATATGATGGTTTAATTGCTTGGAAATTGGTGTATTCCCCTTGATTTTTAGATATGATCTTGATGGCTGCTTGAAATATGTGTATTAAAGTGTTATTTGATGTAGCTTACTTTGCGAATGCACCATCAATGCACTAGTAGAAAATGAGAGATAAATGATAAAACACATGACCAAGATCTGCATATAAACGACCACTTTTGAGTTGGCGACCACTAGTTGTAAATTAGCGGTCATTTATCACACAACAAAAAATGTGGCCATATTTAGCTTGGTCATTTATAACTTATCTTGTGGTCATATATTTGGTCATTAGTTGTGAGAATTAATGATCAAATATACAACCAAATTAATGACCAAATATACAACCAAATATATGACCACAAGATAAGCTATCAATGACCAAACTAAATATGACCACATTTTTTGTCGCGTGATAAATGATCACTAATTTGATACCAGTGGTCACTAACTCAAAAGTGGTCATTTATATGTGGATTTTAGTCTTTTTTGTCATTTATATCTATTATGTAGTGGTCATTTATCTCATTTTAGTGGTTTCATAATATATATAGGGTACGGAGGAATCGAACCACCAACCTTCTACCTTTAAGGAAAGTGGTCTTCCATTGAGCTATCACCTGCCTTTAAGGCAGGTGCTCTTCCATTGAGCTAGCACCCTTAAATAGAATATATTATATAATTTCACATCAGTGATCTAAGACACAAGCATGGTCTCTTTCAAAAGGTTCTAAGGTCACTTGCTCAAATGACTTAAATTGTTCCTTTTGCAACTTCTTAACTTCTTAGGAAAACACTGCCTCTACTAGCACAATAGAGTCATTGAAGTTTTCTTATAATAAGGATTAAGCACAAAAAAATGAGAGAGAAGCATGATGTCCACACTTACTTCAAAAGTACAGGAAAGGGAAGCATAATATGTACCTTAATAGATAAGACAAAATGACCACCATTTTTCAAAAAATAATGGCCATTTAATGCCACAATGCATACATGTATCCAACCAAACAAGGTTAATAATTAAATCATTGAACTCTAGAACAACATCGAAATAGAAGGGAAAGCACTACATTTTTTAACAAATGTCCAGATTATCATAATAGCTAACGACACACTGTTTGATATGGAAATGGTAGATTCTAAGAGATTAAACTGGTGCTTGTGGTATGATGCCTAGAGATTTGTGCAAATCAGCCAATCCAATCTTAGAAATGTTGCATTCATCAATGAGAATATTTCCACTCTCTAGTTCAATAATGTGGAATAAGGCTTCTAGTATCATAAGCAATAGTGCCCATCTAAAGTCCATTTGTAAAATGAGAAATACTAATAAGGATGGATAAGATGTTTTCAAATTATCATGCAGTGAGCCAAGAAAACATCAAAAAGTGGTTCCCCAATCCAAGGGTAATAACTCTTAGATGAAATATATGGAGCTACACGTTTTACTAAAATGGACTAAATTTAAACGTATTATTAGATCCAAATACAGATTAATAGCATTTATAAAATATCCATCCACATGGAAATGCCAAATTCCATGTTTAAATGTGCAAGCAACTAAGCAACTATGAACAAGTGCTATACATGTTGAGACAACCAACTCTATGCTAATCAAGTGAATCTCAAGAGAAAAATTCCGAGATGCAAATCAAGTGAATCTCTAGAGCCAAATTTATGCTTTTTCATTTTATGAGAAATGCTTTGAAACAAGTACAAGCTAAAGTTACCACCCTTAAATAATACAGGATAAGATTTCTCCAGGATAGGGACGAATGCTCCTTGATAAGCTTTCTCCATGACCATCGACCCTTTAAGGACTATGCTATTGCACAAATGTGAATATAAGTATTTCATGTTGATGTATTTGTAACTTCGGAAGATATTCTTCTATGTGTTACATTTGTACTTTATTGTATATCCAACAAAGATGTTATATTCCTCTAATTGGAAGTGTCGTCATTTGTATTTGCAAGTGTCGCAACTTACATTGTAAGTGTCGTCATTTGTATTGATGGGTTATTAGACCACCAGTGTGGGGTTGGCCCTGGTTAGGTCATGTGGTTGGGTTATTAAGATTCCTTAGGAAGTCGGCCCTATTGTATTATTGGCAGGTTAAGTCAATGTATAAATAGAGGGTGTGCCTCTCTCATTCTATTCATTCACTCACTTCTCAAGCTCGCATAGCTAAGAGAGAAAGTGGCACACATGTGGAGGAGGCGTATCTGCTAGAGAAATCTCTTTGGGTTTGATCATTGTGATCTTGTATTGGGGTTTATTCTATCTCTCAGGAAGTTACGAGGTTTTTCACCTTCTTGGTTTTCCCCGAGGAAACTCTGCGTCTCTTGTGTGCTTGTGTTATTGTGTATATGATTGATATGCTGTAGATATGTTGTACATGTTATTCTCATAGTGATCTTGAATTATAATGGAATGAAATTATCAAAAAATTAACATGGTTTCAGAGCTAACCTAAGAAGAAGGCAGTATGCAGCTGCGAAAGCTAGGGCTTCTTAATCTTTGGGTTTCTCTCCATAGATCATCAAAGGCAGGAGGCTAGATTGAATCTCATAGCAAGGGTGCATCTTTCTATTGAGACAGAATTCAATTCTGAGCATTTTCAATTTGACCTAATCTCTATTGCGGGAAATTAGGGTTTCAAAGAAAGTTGGAATTTTTGGAATCTGAGACCACGGCTGGAAGATCCTATGAAAAATCAAAGTTTAGAGACCAAGATCGAACTTTTTGGTTGGGTGAAGCTCCGAGAAAATCAAACCCTAGTTTGGGGTCCTGTCAAGTGAATCCGAAAGTTTCAAAGGCAATTTTGAGGGGTCAAATTTTGCAGTTTTCAAATTTGGAGTATACCAGCTTCACCAACTCAGCAACGCACATCCTTCTATCCTTTCAGAAGTTCGAAATTCAAATTTTGAATTTTTAGGGTTTCTCTGACAAACCCTAATCCAGCTCCAAATCTAGTTTCAGCAAATCAAGTGGTAAGACCTAATAACTTTTCTATTTCCATTTGAAGTACTCTTTAAGATGTCTCACCACACCAAGCTTGGGGATAAGCTTGAAGGGTTGATAACTTCCAAGCATGGAAGTATAGGATTGGGTTAATTCTAGAAGAGAATGAGTTGGACACTTATATAAGTGAAGAGGTTCCAGTTCCAAAGGGAGAAGAGGCTAAGGCCTTACACAAGAAGAACCTGGGCAAGGCTAAGAGAATCATTGTTGATTCTTTAAAGGACCATCTCATACCCCATGTGTCTTTCCTAAAGACACCTAAGGAGATGTTTGACTCCTTGACCAAGCTATTTGAAGGAAAGAACATAAATCAGAAGATGACTCTCTGGAACCAATTGAAAGGGGTAAAGATTCAAAATGGAGAGACCATACAATATTAATTCTCCAAGGTCTCTCAAATCAAGGAACAACTTGAAGCTGTGGATGAAGTAACGAAGAATGGAGAAATTGTAATGACCACATTGAATGGCCTACCAAGGTCATGGGACTCCTTCATCCAAGGAATCTGTGTAAGAAAGAAATTGATCTCTTTCAGTAGACTGTGGGAGGAATGTTCACAAGAAGAAGCTAGGCTTGTGGCCCAAGAAGAAAAGATGGAAAATGAAGATCAAAGCTCAAGAGGGAGCAACCTTATCGCAAGAAAATTCCTCACCATCATCATAGAGATAAGAAAGATTTAAGGTGCTTCACTTGTAATGAGAAGGGACACTTTTCCCCAGATTGTCCTAAGAACAAAAATAATAACAACAACAACTACAACAAGAAGAGGAAGAGTAACAAGAAGAGATATCATGCTCATGCTGTCGAGGATGATGAACCTCCCAGGAAGAAGACTAGAGCAGAAAGTAATGACTCATCAAGTGAAGATGAATATGTTCTAATCTCTGCTCTCACAGGGACTATCTCTCATGGATGTAATGATTGGCTTATTGATATTGGGGCTTCCAAACACATGAATGGGTTTAAAGAATCCTTTGTAGATCTTTCTGAACATGAGTCACCTCATAAGGTGAAACTTGGGGATGAATATCAATATCCTATAAAAGGAAGTGGTGAAGCCTCCTACAAACTAGACTCCGGGAAGTCTTTGAAGATGAAAGATGTTCTATATGTACTTGGACTTAAGAAGAATCTTCCCTCCATATCATATTTGGATGCAAAAGGAATGAGAGTTGCATTTGTGGATGGCCAAGTACTCATGTGGCCAAAGGGCAAGACCATAGATGATGCAATAGTGATTGGAGATCAAGAGGGAGGATTGTACAAATTGAAGGGACAACCTGAACATGCCATGGTACATGAGTCCATGGAGCCAAGTGAAATTTGGCATAGAAGGCTTGCACACATGCACTATAGAGCACTACCAATTGCAAGAAAAGCAGTAGAAGGTCTTCCTGAAATCTAGTCAAAGCATGAAGGTGTTTGCAAAGGATATGCAAAAGGAAAGAACACAAAGAAATTATTTCCAAGCAGTGAAAGCAAAGCAAAGGAAATCTTGGAAATTATCCACTCCGATGTATGCAGTCCGATGTCATCCAGTTATCTGAGTGGGTATGTATACTATGTTTCCTTCATTGATGATTTCTCTAGGAAGACTTGGGTTTATTTCTTGAAGAATAAAGATGGAGTATTTGATAAGTTCAAGGAATTCAAAGCCATCATAAAAAATCAAACTGAGAAGAAGATCAAGACCTTCAAATCTGACAATGGCAGAGAATTCACTTCAAGTGATTTCAAGAAACTATGCAGTGATTCAGGGATTAAGAGGGAGTTGACTGCTCCCTATAATCCACAACAAAATGGAGTTGCAGAAAGGAAGAATTGAACTATCATGGAAGCAGCATGGGCAATGCTTCATGACCAGGATCTACCTATGCACTTATGGGAAGAAGCAGCTAGGACAACTGTATATGTGCAAAACAAAACACCTCACAAGATACTTGACAATAAGACACTGGAAAAAGTTTTCTCCGGTAAGAAACCTGAAGTTAGACATCTCAGGATATTTGGATGTCCAGTATATACACACATTCCAAAGGAAAAGAGGACAAAGCTAGATCCTTCATGAAAGAAGGGCATCTTTGTGGGTTACAGTGAAAGCTCGAAGGCTTACAGAATATACTTTCCAGGGTTCAAGAAGATTGACATCGTCAGGGATGTAACATTTGATTAAGACTCAGCATACATCAAATCGAGGAAGTAACCTGTTGAAGACCATGAAGAACCAAAGGTAACCAGATTTCAAGACACCACTATGAAAGAAGCAATTCCAGAAGAAGATCGTGAAATTGAAGATCCACAAGAACCTGTAGAACCATCCCGTGAGAGGAACTCTCACAAGAGGAAACCTGCATGGGCTAGAGAGCTCATCCAAGATGCATAAAGGTATGGCATTCCAGAAAAAGAACACAAAGAAAGGAAGAGAGCTAGATCACATACCAGTTATGTTTCCTTGCTCAGTGACATTATGAACAAAGAACCTTCCAGTTATGAAGAAGCGGCAAAAAGAAAGAATGGAAGGATGCCATGATCGAAGAGTACCAGTCGATCATGAATAATGATGTCTGGGATGTGGTCTCGAGACCAGAAGGGAATTCTGTTGTGACTTCCAAGTGGATCTACAAGATCAAGCATGTTGTAGATGGTAGCAAAGAGAAATGCAAGGTGAGGTTTGTAGCTCGTGGCTTCTCCCAGAAAGAGGGGATAGATTATGAAGAGAATTTTGCTACTGTAGCCAGATACACTTCCATCAGAACAATACTTGCTCCGGATGTAGTGATGAAGTGGAAGATACACCAGATGGATGTCAAGACAGCTTTCTTGAATGGTGTAATTGAAGAGGAAGTGTATGTGGAGCAACCACTCGGTTTTGAGACACATGACAGGGAGTCATATGTGTGCAGATTGAAGAAATCCTTGTATGGCTTGAAGCAAGCTCCTAGGACTTGGTATGGTAGGATAGACAGCTTTATATCCAGTTTGGGATTTACTAAGAGTAAAGCGGATTCCAACCTTTACTACAAGGTTGAGGAAGGCAATCCTGTGATACTACTTTTGTATGTGGATGACCTGTTTGTTATAGGTGAGGATAGATTGATTTCCGACATGAAGAGGAAGATTGCTTCCGAGTTCGAGATGAAGGACTTGGGGATGATGCATTACTTTCTAGGTATTGAGGTATGGTAGAGTGCAGATGGAATCTTCCTTGGACAAGGGAAGTATGCAGTAGAGATACTGAAGCTGTTCGGGATGATGGACTGCAAGGCCATGGATACACTGCTATGAATAAAATAATAATAAAATAAACATCAACATATATATATAGATATAATAATAACAACAAACAAGAATAATATAATAATATAATTAATTAGTGAAATGGTGTAACTCTTTATGAAGAGTTGCATTAGACACCCTTTAAACAATTATAAATACGGGAAAGTCTATCTTGTAAAAGACATCATCTTTATATAATCAAAATATATTATTATTATTCATTATTCAAAATGAGAGTCGGATTCGACTATTAACCTAGTGAATCGATTCGTTCACCGCATTTGGTATCAGAGCGAGGCTTGTAGCCACCAATCTAGGATCTTGTCCAAAACCAAGCCCGTGGCCCAAAGAAGTAAAAAAGAAAAAAAAAAGAAATAAAAAGGAAAAAGTAAAAGAAAATAAAAAGAAGAAAAGAAAGACAAGTAAAAAAGAAGAAAATAGAATATACAAATAAATAAAAAACAAGTGAGAAGAAGTGAAAAGGGAAAAAAAAAGTAAAAGTAAAGTTTAGAAGTGAGTAAAAGTAAGAAGTGAAACCGCACATGGTTTTAAGGTGCACGTGGGTTTGTGAAAAGTGGGTTTGGTTTTATTCCCTAAGAACAAACCAAAAGTGAGATTTGAACTTGGGTGGGGAAGGTAACAATCATTCCTCCCAACCACCTAATCTACACACAATCCACAAAGAAATTAATCTAAAGCAAAAGGTTAACCAACGTGGAGATTAATTAATATTGGTCCATAATTGTAAAATATTACAATTGTTTGGGAAATATATAATATTAAAATAATATTATTATTACATTTAAATAATAATAATTATTATAAGGGAAAGAAAAGCATCCCTCGTCAGAGAAGACAAAATTGAAGAAGTCAAAATCAAGTCAAAGGGAGACTCCTTCGTTAAAAGAATTGAGGCTATCTATCACCAGAGAAGTCAAAATCAAAGACATTCTATCATCTAAAAAGTTGAATACTATCTATCTCCGAAGAAGTCGAAACCATGGAAGCTGGTTCGCGATTACAAATAGAGGAATTAGAAGCCACGTTAAAACATTATCAAAAAGACAATGAAAGATTGCGTGACATAAATAACAGTTCAGAAATAAGAATTGAATTACAAGAAAGGTGCAATGAAATAAAAATATCTGACCAAGCAAGGTGTATAGAAAAATTGTATGCGCAAATTGATGAATTAAAAGCCAAAAATGAATTCAATCAGAGGTTAGGAAATCAAGATATAAAGAAGGAAATAAATAATTATGAATCAGAAATAATACGCTTGAACAAAATCATTAGCGACAAAGATGAAGAACTAACTCAGATACGACATAAATTAGAAAGTCAAGAATCAGAGGTCGGCCAATGTCGACAACAGATAAAAGTTCTTCAACAACAAAATGACGACTCTAAAAAGGCACATAAACTGGAGATCGCAAAGAGTAGTAAAACACTATCCAACAATTTCGAAGAAATTTTCAGATTAAGAAATCATAACAAGACACTAGTCACAAAAATTAAGAAGTTGAAAAATAGTAGGAAGACAGAACAATCTATGGAAGACATTGAAGGAAAACTTCTAGACAAGCAGGAAGAAAATAGCTGCATCAGAAGTCATAATGAAGATCTTAAGGAACAACTTAAGAAGTCTGAAGATGACAGAAAATCGCAAGTCGAATTGATCAAGAAGCTTCAAAATGATAACAAGCAGTTAGGAAACAAGTTGGAAAAGATACAGAATAAAACATTAAAACCTCAAGAGATGAAAATAAAAGTCCCAGCTCAAATCAATGCTCAAAAGACGACACTCGTAAAAGAAAATGACATTGTGAAAATTCCCTATCGACACCCCAACCATAAAAATCGATATTCTGAAAAGAGGGAAATGTCGAAAGACGACGGTACTAATGTGATCAAAGCTCTTAATGACAGATCAGTGGGGAATCCCAACAGTCAACAACAAATCAATTTGGGATGGATTGACCCATCCACATATCGGAAACTATGCTCTACACTTAGAAGTTCGTACCGACATGTTTTGTCAACTACAACGTCATAAGGAACGGTGTGACAACGTTATAAGGCTTTGAGGACAAAGCTTTTCTAAGAGAGAGGCAATGCTATGAATAAAATAATAATAAAATAAACATCAACATATATATATATAGATATAATAATAACAACAAACAAGAATAACATAATAATATAATTAATTAGTGAAATGGTGTAACTCTTTATGAAGAGTTGCATTAGACACCCTTTAAACAATTATAAATACGGGAAAATCTATCTTGTAAAAGACATCATCTTTTATCCTATCATCTAATATATTATTCTTACTTATTATCCAATATGAGAGTCGGATTCGACTATTAACCTAGTGAACGGATTCGTTCACTGCATACACCTATGGAATCGAACCTAAAGCTATTGTGTGATGCTTCTTCAGAGTCGGTTGATGCCATGATGTATCGTCAGATGATTGGGTCCTTGTTGTACTTGAAGAACACGAGACCAGATATTTGATTTGTGGTGAACACATTGATCCAGTTCCCGACGGATCCCAGAGGTGTTCACCTGGTTGCTGTAAAGCATATTCTGAGGTACCTGAAGGGTACAGTTGATTATGGGCTCAAGTATGATGCGAATCAAAGGTTTAACCTAGAGGGTTATGTTGATTCAAATTGGGCAGGAAATGCTACAGATAGGAAGAGCACTTCTGGGTGTTGCTTCAGTATGGGATCATGTGTGATATATTGGTTTAGAAGGAAGCAGTCTTGTGTAGCACTGAGTACAGCCGAAGCAGAGTATATCGCAGCTTGTTTGACTAGTTGTGAGGAAGTATGGCTGAGGAAGCTATTGTCTGAATTATTTGATATCCTATTGGATGCTACCTGTATATTCTGTGACAACCAGAGTTGTGTGAAGTTGTCTAAGAACCCGGTGTTCCATGACAGGTCAAAGCACATTGAGATCAAATATCACTATATCAAGAATATGGTGCAGAGAGGAGCAGTGAAGCTCGTGTATGTTGCGATGGATGAGCAGGTTGCAGATGTGTTGACGAAACCACTATCCAGAGTGAAGTTTGAGTACTTTAGAGAGAGGATTGGTGTTCTTTAATTTGAATATACTTCGAGGAAGAAGTGATGGGACAAATTTACAGGATCCATTCCAAGCATGGTGATAGGAGGATCCTTCCCATGGCTATGGATGTAAGCATTGTGTGATGAGCATTAGGACGATGCTGCAGTTACTGCTTTGTATGATCAGTTGGATCATGTATTTGTATATGCATCAGGTGGATGATTTGTATGATCAGTTGGATCATGTATTTGTATATGCATTAGTTGTATGCTTTGTATGATCAGTTGGATCATGTATTTATATATGCATCAGTTGGATGCTTTGTATGATCAGTTGGATCATGTATTTGTATATGCATCAGTTGGATTCTTTGTATCATTAGTTGGATCATGTATGATGATATGCATCAGTACAATGCAGTGACGATGATCAGGATGATCATGTGATGATGTACATCAGGATGATGTATGATGAGTATCAGGTTGATACTCTGTGGCTGTGGACAGGTTGTGCAGATAAGCATATAATCTTGTCCTGGGAGATTTGAAGATACTCTTTCGAGGTTTTACCTATGGCATGTAATATTTCCCTGGGAGATCTAGAAAATGCTCTTTCGAGTTTTTTCTTTGGGAGGACATATAATATTTCCCTTGGAGATCCGATAGGTTGACCAATACACTCATAATCAGTCCTGGGATGCTCTTTTGAGGTTTTTTTCCTATGGCAGATAATGATTCCCTGGGAGATCTGATAGGTTGAGTAGTAAGCTCGTAATAAGTCCTGGGATGCTCTTTTGAGGTTTTGTGACGCACGTAATAAGTCCTGATAATTCCATAGTATGGCCAATGTTGATGAAGACTTATAGGAGGCTAGGCCTACATCCAGCATGAAAAAGGGCTGGCTCTGTAGAAATTCCTATGACGAGAAGAATTATGAGATAGCCCAGTGCTCAAGATGTCGAGTATAGCAGTAGTGATGTGGATGATGCTCTGTGATCCATTGATGATTATCCAGCTCCAGAATTGAAGACTTGGGCCGATATGTATTGATGACCTGTGTTCAGACTACCTTCCTAGTTAAGAGGTAGTGTTGATGTATTTGTAACTTCGGAAGATATTCTTCTATGTATTACATTTGTACATTACTGTATATCCAACAGAGATGTTATATTCCTCTGATTGGATGTGTCGTCATTTGTATTTGCAAGTGTCGCAACTTACATTGTAAGTGTCGTCATTTGTATTGATGGGTTATTAGACCACCAGTGTGGGGTCGGCCCTAGTTAGGTCATGTGGTTGGGTTATTAGGCTTCCTTAGGAAGTCGACCCTATTGGATTATTGGCAGGTCAAGTCAATGTATAAATAGAGGGTGTGCCTCTCTCATTCTATTCATTCACTCACTTCTCAAACTCGCATAGCTAAGAGAGAAAGTGGTGCACATGTGGTGGAGGAGGAGTATCTGCTAGAGACATGTCTTTGGGTTTGATCCTTGTGATCTTGTATTGGGTTTTATTCTATCTCTGAGGAAGTTGCGGGGGTTTTCACCTTCTTGGTTTTCCTCGAGGAAACTCCATGTCTCTTGTGTTCTTGTGTTATTGTGTCTATGATTGATATGTTGTAGATATGTTGTACATGTTATTCTCTTAGTGATCTTGAATGATAATGGAATGAAATTATCGAAAAATTAACATGTCGTAACTAAATTTCTTTTCTTTATTAAGAAAACACAATATACTATTAACAATAAGTATGTCATTATTCCATCTACAATTTTGCAATTTCGTAAATTTTAACACTACAGATGGATTTAGAATCCATCTGTAGTATTAAAATTTACTAAATTTGGATTTTGAAAAAAAAAATCACTAGATTCCTACAAAAAAATTGAATAAACAAAACGTCTAACAAATAGACTACTCCTATATATATGCTATACTAAATATATAATATAATTATTTATATTATATATAATAGTTAATATATTAAAATTTTAGTTATTATATATTTATACACTCTATTTTATATATATTGTAATATAGTTTGTATTTTAATATATATAGAATAAATAATAAAAATAATATAGATTGTATTTTAAAATACATAAAATAAATAACAAAAAATTCACAAAAATAAAACACAAAAGATGAAACATATGTCATAATGCACTAGGTCCCTGTACCATGACTTCGGAGCTGTAAAAATTGGACATACATCGATCATGTTCAGCTCGGCTTCATTCCTCCAATCTAGCTCATCATCAGCTGAATTTTTAGTAAGCAACTTGCATAAGCCTTGTCCTTTGATAATGGCAGCAGGTTTCAATTCCAAGTCATACTCCTAAGAGCAGTGACCCAATTTCCTCTCATTTCTCCCAATTTCCTCTCATTTCTCCTAATTCTTTCTGAACGAAGAGGGATTTGAAAGCGAGATGAGGGACTATGACTTTAGTTCTATTTTTTAGAATATATGGCCTGAAGTATTTTACTGCTTTCAAAACTGCATATGCTTGCTTATCTACCATGGGGTAGTTCCGTTCAGCGCCCTGCATACCAGTGCTCATAAAAGAAATTGGGTATTCATCTCCTAATTTCGCCTTTTAAGTGAGCACAGTTGCGAGAGAGTTATCAAGAGCAAAGGTGTACAAGATGAAATCCTTTACAAAATATGGACTTCTTAAAGAAGGTGCATTAGCTATGGCGGCTTTGATTTCTTTAAATGCAACCTTTTCCAAATCAGTCCTCTTAAATTGTACACTCTACTTGACCATTTGTTGCAAAGGTTTAACGATCTGAGCGAAGTCGGGTAGGAACCTTCGAACAAAATTTATGGTGCCCATGAATGATTGCATAGACTTCTTGCTATGGGGCATGGGAATCTTGCTGATAGCTTGCACTCTCTCTTGATCTATCGGGATTCCCTCCTTTGAAATGATATGACCCAAAAGTTTTCCCTCAAGAACAACAAAATAATTTTCTTAGGGTTTAAAGAGATACCATACTTCCTGCAGCGATCAAAGATTTGCTTCAGATGGAAAATATGGTCTTCCCTTTTCTTTGAGAAAACTGTCACATCATCTAAGTAAACTACTACACATTGATTTCCCAATCCTTGGAAAGAAATGTCCATGGCTTGCTCAAAAGTAGCTCCTATGTTTATCAAGCCAAAAGACATTCTTCGATATGCAAAGGTTCCCCACTTTGTACGAAAAGTGGTTTTGAGCCGGTCCTCTTCCTCTACTAGCACTTGGTTATAACCAGAGAAAACATCTAGTAAGGACAATAGTTCTGATCATGACACCATCTACAAAATTTGCTCCATTAGGGGCACAGGATAGTTGTCTTTATTTGAAGCTTTATTTAAGTCCCAGAAATCTATGCACAGTCTGATTTCTCCCGATTTCTTCCGCACGGGAACTAAATTAGCCACCCATTCAGAATGTCGAACTTTAAAAATAATCTTGGCATCCAACAATTTTTTCAATTCTTTTCGAATTAAAGGCTTGAGTGTCGGATGCATCCTTCTTAGCTGTTGCTGGAAAGGTTTGACACCTTCCTTCATTGGTATTATGTGTTGGATGATGTGGGTATCATATGTTTTCAGATCGTTGTAGGTCCAAGCAAACACATCTTTATATTGTTGAAACAATTTGATGAGTTTACTTCTCTTGCCCGGCGTACAACACTTACCAATATTAATATATTTTGGTTCAGCTTCCATGCCCAAATTTATTAACTCATGCTGTGTGGATGAGCTGTGCGTTTTAGCATTTACAGGTCTTATGAACTTGCTCTGTAAATCAAATAATGCTTCAAGAGTACTCACGCCTTTAGGCATAAAGTTTCCCTTTACAACATTTTATTTTGCAAATCTGAATCATGCTCTTCTTCATCTATTATGGCCTCTTGGAATACATCTTCATTTGTTAAGAAACTAATGATCTGATCATCATCATCAAATACCCTGAGATTTGTCATGTTATATGGAACAGAGGGCCTGAAAATTAATTCAATAGAACATTTGTTATTAGTAGGTACTAATCTGGAAGCAGAATTTGCTAACAAATCAGTTGCAACATTCTTTAACCTAGGAATAGAATTAATATTGAAAGCATGAAAACATGAAATCAGATCTCAAACCTCAACCTTATATCCTTTTAAGTGCGGTGAAAGGAAATGAATTGTATTCCTTATTTGTCTGACAACTATTTCTGAATCACCAAAGACCTTCAAATACTTGACATTCAAACCAATGGATTTTTTTAATCCATGGATCAGAGCTTCATACTCAGCAGTATTATTTGTACATTCGAATTCTAATCTACAAGATAAAAAATGGTTACTTCTATTGGGGTCAATCAAAACACAACTGGCTCCAGATCCTTCTTGAGTTTTGGAGCCATCAAAGTAGAGAGTCCAAAAATTCCTTTCTTCTTTAACTAAGTTAGTGCTATTATTATCTAAGTTAGTAACTAGATTTACTATGTTACAATCGATATCATCAGTCTATGAAAAATGAAGGAGATCGGATTGTTTGTCTGAATCATGGCTAGCATCTTCTGATTGATAATTTCCAGGTTCAATTTCTAAGAAATAATTTACCAAAACTGAAGATGATAAAGCTATAGCTTCATTCTTCTCCTCTAACTGAGTGACATTTTGTCTCATGTGGGGTTCTCTCAATATTTTGATTTGATTTTGTATTTTGATAAGGTAGCCATAAATGGGACCAATCCATTGCAAAGTAACCGTTCAATTTCCCAGACTAGTATCTACTCAAAATTAAACCATAAGCTTCGGGAATATCGACCACCATTATATCAACGAATTGACACACTCTCGAATCAGCTGACAGTCTAATAAGCACATCCTTTAATTCACCAATGACTTTGATAGCAGTTCTATCCAACTGTATGATTTGAGATGGGGATGGGATAGGATGGCCATTAATATTCTTGCAGATAGACAAATCCATGACATTCGAACTAGAACCAGAGTCTACCAGAAAATTATGAACGTTAAAATTAAAGATTTCAAAAGTTAAGAGAAAAGGCAGAGTATGAGATTTTGATTTTCCGCCAATGCTGGCTTCATTAATTTATGGGTTTTCATCTGTGTTTTCTAATGAAATGCTTGTTTGTGGATCAAAATCTTCCATTAACATCTTCCTCTGTTGGGGCAGGCTACACATATCAAAGATAGAAACATTAGCTTTCGCTTTCTTAATATCCTCGATTATTTCGTAGCCCATGTCACATTCTTTCGAAACTTTAGGTTGATTTTCTGTTTTGTTTGAAGAAACTTTTGGTTGTTTCAATATTTCTGCGTTTGATTCCTTTGTCACTGTGGGGTTTACAGCTGGAATTGTCTTAGGCTGGGGTGGGATGACAATTATGTGCCGTTTTGGTATTTGATTTGCAGATTTAGATTTAGGCACATCTACTGTTTGATCAAGAATTGGTCCTTTACTTCTAGTAGTAACATTAATAGATGATGGTTGTACTTCGTCAACAAGATCTTCAAAAGACGATTCTTGGGTAGGATTCCAGTCCCAAAGGATCATTTTGGTGTCTGAAATGGACTCTTCCCGCTCAGGAATTCGTTCTTGCTACAGATATGTTTTCTCAGAGATTTGTGCATCTAACATTTGATTCATTACCAAAATCATTGAGTTAATCATCTGTGGACAGCTTTTTTCTAAGTGTTGTTCTTGATGAAAGGTACAGAAGTAGTCCATGCCTATTTCATTTAAGTTTAGCACAACATAATTATTTACCGATGGGATTGGCTATGTATTTTATTTTTATTTTTATAGAATGGCTTGAAAGGTGGCCTTGAAGATCTAGTTTCCTTATCTTTCTCTAGATCTACAATTTTATCAGAGAGTTTTTGCATCATTTTTATAACATTTTCTAAATCTGTTGTGGGTTCTTCTTTATCCCTAGTTAACAAAAAAGGTTTTTTAACGGCTGCTGGCTCTACTTCTAGATCGAGAGCGTGTTTGGAAATACTATCGGCCTCTTCTTTTGCCTTCTTGGCTTCTTCAAAGTTTTTTGTCAGGGTAGTCTTCTTCGTTCTTTTGACAAACATTGCTAATGGGGGTTTAAGAGCTGTTGTATAATATTCTACCAAGCATTCCTCAACGAGATTTGTTGCATCACTAAAATTATTTAACAATGTCGTAAATCTTTGATTAAACTCTTCAACTTTATCGTTTTCTTTCATTCTCATGGATAACAATTCTTTCATAAGAGTACTTACTGCCTTTTGATTTCCATACTTCTTTAAAAAATATTTTTCAAAATATTCCCAACTTACTATCGAGCTAGCCTGTAGGCTAAAGTACCAAGAAGACACTTTGGATTCGAAAGTATAAGGAAAAAGACATTAGACTACATCTTCATGTTCTACATTAAGAAGACTCAGAGCTAAATAATAACTTTTAAGATGATCTTCAGTAGAAATTCCTCTCCCAGGGTCGTATTTAGGCAAAACTTTCTCTAGGTTTTTGGGAAAATCATGGAACGATTGTGCCTTGGAGTGTGCGGTTGTTCTTGATTTGTGGGAGTTTCAGGTCTGACCTTGTCAAAAGGTTCAGTGATTTCTTCTAGAGATAGATCCAATAATTCTTCTAGACTCTGAACTAGAACGGAATCTGTAGTGCATTGAGGATTTTTTCTAGGAGCTCTTATTCTGGGAAGCAAAGGAACAATAGTTAATCCTCCTAGACTTCTTACGTAGGAACGGGTATGTCCTCTGAAGTGGATTACTTCTTCAAAAGGGACAGCATACAATGTTTCTTGTTGTTCTGTCTCAGAGTTAAGATTTTCTTGATTTCTTGATTCCAGATCTGAAATGTTTGGGATAGTTGTTTCGGATGGGTCTTCAATGGAAAATTTTCTAACAAAAGGATCTCTTTTGCCAGCCATGCACTGGTGGCCATCCTCTAGAGCCAAAAACTGTTGATGACACGAAAATCGTAGCATCAATCAGCAAGGGATTCTCCCCAGTGAGCAATTTCAATAAGATCGCTCACCGTTTGGTGTGGGGAATCCGTCCGATTAACGGTTCTGGCTACCGTGTAAGATTGTAAAGATTTGTTTTGCTTTCACCATTGCGGCCCGATCCACCGTTTATGTATTTTATATTTCAGAATGATATGCAAGTGTTATAAGCTAAATGCATGCAATAAAACAACTCTAATCTGAAATATTTAAGCTAATTTAACCTATACTTGCAAGGAGCAAATCGAAGGTATGAGAAATAGACTGAAAGAATCATCTAAATATTGAATAGATAGTCGTTTAATCAGATAAATGTATTTCCAGCGGGATGTGAATGATATCAAAGACAACTCTGATTTAATTAAGACATTCCATTACTCATATAGCATAGAAATTTTGCGAAAGAACTAGAATCATTCATAGCATAGAATTAGTTCACAAAAGCTAGGAAAGATCTCACTGAATGTATATGAAAAATGCAGAAATAGTTCAGCCAACATTCGTGACAATTCCAAACAAAATACTGCACCAGCTTCCACAGGCCAAAACGATTTCTTAATTTATGGAGCATAAATAGTTCATGTACACAAGAAGAATGTCCTTTCACCTGCCAAAAGTCCTTTTATTCTCCCTTAATCACCTATATATAGCGTTACAAAATGCTCCAAGAGCTGCCACCTATCCCCTAACTCCCAAGATTCTTTTAATTTTTCTTGTAGTACCCAATTTACAAAAAAAGGTAAAAAATCCCCAAAATAGTAAGAGAGGGGAATGGGAAGTAAAGTCCAGATGTCCTTTTAATACTTAAAATAGACAAGGACAAAAGAGAGCCTACTGGCTTTTGAGTATCAAATACAACAAAGATAAATCATCCTTGGGCTAGCGCCCCTGCTTCCTCTTGATCTTTTTCTACAGATGGTGTCTCTGCTGGAACTTGTGCCACCAGTGCTGATGATACTTCAGCTGAAACTGATGTCCTTGCTACTACTGCTGGTACTTGGTGTGCTTCTGCTACTATTTCCCTATCCGTTCCTTCTATATAATTTACCCAGAGACCGGTTTCTCTGATAACACCATTTGTAGAAAGAAGGAGTGTAAGTTGTAGAGAAACTTCATGCTTGGCGAGATCTTCTTCAAGGTTGATTACCTCTCTTGCTGTGACTTGGAGGCTCTCTTCAAGAAGATGTGCATGAACAACAGCTTGGCAAATCCAATCGTGAAGGTCTTCTGCGGTCAATACATCCATCTTCTTTACATAGTCCATTTATGCATTTAGCCCGTCCCTTAACTCAGATAAATGAAGAGCCTTGTCCGAAAAGTATTCCATACTTTGAGGCATTATCATTTGGAAATTTTCTTGGATGGTTCATATCTTAAGATACGAACTTTCACATTGTTCAAGAGTGGTCATGGCTACAACATTCAGTTTCACTCCACAATCTTTACAAAAGGCCAAAAGGCGCAAATCTGCTTTAAAACCAGAGACATATTTAAGAGGGAGTGTTGCTGGGAACCCTAGCTTTCCTTCTCTCCATTCCATGTGTTTCTTAATGTCTTCACTAATGCGTGCATATTTCCTCCTTCTTAGTAGCTTCAGCATTGATTTCTTTGGTTCTGGCCACTACTGCTTTTAGCTTGCAAACTTCTTCCGTTATGAGCTCCTGGACCCTGTGGGTCCTTTTAAATATTTCACAAGCTTTCTCATGAAAAGGACTCATATCATCAACCTTGTTGTTCGCATGTTCTAACTGTTGTTGCAGCAAATCCCTACCATCTTCCAACTTCTCCATATTCTCTTTCATATCTTCAATCTGTTGAATAGTATCAAATTTTTCGGACTCTAGTTGCAGGTTCCTTCTTCCAAGGTTATTCTTCTCTGCTTCCAGGGCCCTCATTTGTATCACCAAAGCTCTCTTTTCAGCTTCTAGATGTTGCAATCTTCTGTTTAGTTTTCCCTTCTCTGACACAAGGGTGTCACATTTCTCAACCATCAAATTAGAATAATTTTGTTCTTTGACCAGAGTTTCCTGCAAATGGCAAGCTCTCCCTTTTTCTAATTCTAACTCGTCTACTAATATGTTGATGTTGTCGGTAGTCGCTTGAACAGAGGCCACAAAAATAGATACCATGAGTTTGTGTGCACGCTAAGTACCTTTCATGATTGTGGTTTCATGTTTGGTGACAATATATGCTTGAAAAGGTCTCTTCATTCTAGTCACTGTTTCCTTGAGGATGGATTTCCTCTTCTTGTTATAAGAAAACCTATCCCATTGGGACACCGTGCTAATCTTTGATGTTGTAAAAGGGAGAAGTGGGAGGTATCTTATAAGGATGTCCGCATCCATGTCTTGGATGTTTGGTATTTTTGGTTCAACATCCTCCTTCAGTTTGTTTTCTTCTTCTGCTTGTCTTTGCGCTTCCTCTTCTGCTGCCTTCCTCTGAGCTTCTTGTGCTTGTTTGGCAATTCCTTCCAATCTAATTTTCTCTTCCTCTTGAACTCTTCGAGCTTCTTCCTCTACTACTTGGACCCTTCAAGCTTCTTCCTCTTGAAGTTCATCCTCTTTAGCTTTGTTTTCTCTTTCAACAACTTCTCTTTAGATTCTATCGCCTTCTCCCTTGAGCCTTTGTGCTTCTTTGTAGAGAGCTTCAACGACTTCTGTTGTTTCCTTTTCTTGATGCTGTTCTGCTTCTTTAACAACACCAGAGCTAGAACTTGCCCCCCTTTTGCTGAGTTAGAAAATTTGTAGTTCGGTCATGTTACTGACCCGTCTATATACTTCCTCCTCTTCATCATAATAGTAAGCATATTCAAAGTGGGCATGAATATCCCTGCAATGTTCTACAGCTTTGCCCCACTATCATTCCTCTGAAAGATCCTTTCCCCAAAGTGAAAATCCTTCGGTTCTACAATAAAATATTCCGCCAATGCAAATTTTGAAAACTTATAATCCCCAACATAAAAAGGCAAAGCGGGGAAAGAAGACTTCTTTGACCTATACAAGTAACCACCAACCCCGTCAAGGAAGACTTGCCTTACTGGCTCCTTGTGGACTATGTAATCAGTTGCATATCTGGGCAGGATATATGGGGCTTTAGACCCTCCATACATCCTTATAAAGGTACCTCCTCCGAAAAATAGAAGTCACCATAGTTATCCATGACCTCCATGGTGTTTTCAGATAAAAAATTAGGTTCTTCGTTAAACATCAACTCGTATAAAGGTATAATGAATTCCTCACAAATAAGCTTGTAGCTCCACCTATAATTCTGGTCCCAAAGCATTTTGTAGGAAATGAACACTGGGGTGTTGGCTTGGTCCCAAAAGCAGCCCAAATTTGGGAAAGGATGCTTTGACAAAATACAATCTATTAAGTAGGAAGCCATGTAAAATTATGACTTCTTTGCCAATAACCCTTCTTGTGCAGTAGTTATAGCTGACGATAGGCTATCTGAGAGAATGTCTGCCCAATTAAAAATTGTTCCTTTGAATTCTACATAACGGATGATGGGGACCCATTGGAGCCTAAAAACAGTTTTGTCAGCCATACCAAATATTCTACTTAGCATGAGAGCAATCATTCTGAAATGAGGCCTCAGTTTTTGGCCCTCATATTCGTCATTGTCCTTCCTCCTGATCTGCTTGCCTGTATTTAGCAATTTCCTGGCCATCTCTAAATTATTTATCTTGATATTCCTGAGCCATTCATCGTTCAGCTGCTACTACGGACGAGGTAACTTATAAGCCCCTGCTAAGTAGGATGGATGAAATGATGCAAAGGCTTCCTTTTTGCTGTCCGAAAGGACTCTTGTCTTAGCATCTGCATTCTGCAGGATCCATCCAACTACTTCTGAACAAGGAAAAATCTTGAGACACGTGGCTACTTTAGATATGTAGGATTTTCTGATGTTCTGGTATAGATATCCTTCTTCCAAAAGTGCCTCAGGGATGTCTTGGTCTCTTATCATACGGTATACGTCTCCCCATTTTACTTCTAGAGGCACGCCTATAGTACACTTAGTGTCTTCAAATAGAGTTTCTACTCGCGTGTCAGCTGGTTCTGGTTCGATTTCCTTTGACTTTCTTTTGCCACCTTTAGGAATTTTGACTTAAAACCTGTCCAAAATCATGCATAAGTATATAAGATACTTTCTAACATTCTAAATATAACAAGTGTCTCTAAGAGATATAGCAGTGGACACAATCATAATGCATTCCCATGATCACAATATGCTTCATCAAATGGCATGGGAAAAGTCGTAGCAGGATAGGAACACCAATGTCCTTCTCACAAGGTTAGATGGTACTGACTTCAATTTCACAATGCTAAAGATTTCTGAAACGAGGTAGGAGCACGCCGCATATTTTCTTAATGATTAAGTGATGGGTGATCATGGCCCTACAACTTTAAACTTCTATGCTCTCATGAAACTAGGCTTGCATGTGTCTAGCTGGATAGGGGCGTGAGTCGGCCGTGGATATAATAGGAAATAAAAACACTGCAAAGTTAAAATGGGCTTGGATAAAACAAACAGAACCACGACTACGGCTTTTATCTTAAAAGAAAAAAGAACTAACCACTGCAATCTAGCATACAGGGCTCGAAATGTACCAACCTGGTAGAATTTGATCCTATATGGAGGTGATAATGCTGTTGTGAAGTTGGCAAGCCTGGAGCAGGTGCTCGTAGTCTTAAACGGAAAATGGACACAAGCCTCAAACCAATTGAAACAATGAAACTTAACGAGGTTTAAACCCTACTTATAGGAATTTGACGCGTGCGAGCCATAGGGTGGTTGTAAGAATTTAAACGGGGTTATTGGGCATATGGACAGGGTCAAATCGGCATGTTAGGCATTAAGTGTTACCATCAAAACCGAAAATACTTGGCTAACGTCTTCGAAAGTTTCAGCAAGAACTCGCGAGTTTGGGCCACTGTTGTGGGAAAGTTAGCCGAGTTCTTCCAAAAATTGGAGCTATGCATTTCGCCGCAAGAAAAGTGTTGAGCCGTAAATCGAATGACTTAGCTGAGTCTATCCTCCGTTGGGGGAATATTGGCTGAGTTCTTCCGACGTTGTGGGAAATTTGGTGGAAAAGGATCCGGAAGAGCTGGCGCAATTCTCCCGAAACGGTGAAGTTAAAGTCTCAATCAAACCTTCCGCCCATTGTGGTGAAACTCAGTGAGTTTATCCAAAAAAAAATGAAGCTTCAAATTCTGAGCGAAGTGATCTGCCGTTGCAACAAACTTGTCTGAGTTCTTTTGCCGTTGCGGAAGGACTTGGCGATTTCTTCCGCCGATTTTTAACTTAACCAAATTTTCCCGTCGTTGCGAAAGATTTGGATGAAATCTTCCGTCGTTGCGGCTTAATGTCATTATTTAGGCCAAAACAACAAAATCAAACTCGAGCAAACAAGCAAAAAAATTTTCTCAAGAAAAAACTAAGGAAAAGGTTTTGATGTCTTTGACTTTTAGGCAAACTTTCCTTCTCTTAAAAATAAAGGAGGGGCCCCAATATTTGCAAAAAAAATTGAGGGGGATGTTGCAGCAACAATAAATGGTGATTCGCTGGCGAGCACAGATCTTTGAAACAAACTCATCTCATGGTCAGAAAACTTACAAAGTGCTGGTTTCATTTGCAACAACATTTCTTCATAGTTCATCTTCTGAGAATGCAGTGATCACTCTTATCATAATGGTGATGAGGGAAAAGGAAACTTTGACTCAGCTTTCCTTATCGCTCTCTAGGGGCCAAAATTGTGAGGTTTATTTTAAAATTATGCCTTTCAAAAGCTTACCATTATAAGACTCCACAGGATCGTAACAATATCTCATAGACATATTCATTTGTTCCTCATTCCCATGTTATTTTGCATCCTTTTGGATGTTTCTTTAATTCATGACTTTTGTTGTTTGAGCCTTCCAGAAATGAATTTCTTTAGTCTTTCAATGATTGATATAGATTCTTCAATCCATAGTGTCCTTTTGTGTGAGCAAAAGATTAATTTATTTATATGCTTCACAGATAGAGTAGAACCTTGTTGGGCTGGCTTATTTGAACAGCTTCTCTGATTTGAAAGTTTTATTTGCTTCTCTCGGCCATGCTTTGATTGAGGCGAGAATTTATAGAAAACAGACTCCTTGATATAATCCTTTTGGCTTTTACTTACAGCATGGGATCATTTTAAGTACCATACATCTGTGAGACATGCTTCCTCTCCATGGGTCCATCATAGTGAACTTCCTGAGGCAATCATTAATGTTAGAGTGAATGGAGCCCTAAGAAAGTCAGAAGGAAATGCTGAATTTTAGTTATTTGACAAGGGTTATATATACCACACAAAAAAAGAATAATTGCATTCATGGAAACCACTCAGAGAAAATGAAGTTACACATATCTTTTTCCTTTATCAGTGAGCTTCTTCATGACCATCCCTTTGAATTTTCCTGGAGTCTCATCTCTAAACTACACCAAAATTGAACTTAGCTTTATTTAAACAAAGGACTCAAACAAAAAGGGAAAAAAACAAATCAAGCTAACTAACAGACTAAAAGGTGGTCAAAAGCGAATGAAAATGAAACAAAATAAAAACAAACTAGAAAAGAAAATATAGTGTTTTATTTATGTACAAAAATCCACCTAGGACTCATGCGAAATATTGCTTCAGGGCGAGGCCATTGAGAGGGAGATTTACTTCCGCTCCTTGCAGGTCTTTCAGTTTGTAAGTCAAAGGGACAAGCTTCTCAGAAATTTGGTACAGGCCAACCCATAAGTGTTGAAAGTTTGTGTGCATTCCCTTACCTTCATGTTGGTGATCCCATTTCAGCACTAAGTCACCTACTTCGAAGTGTCTCTTACCAAATTTCTTTTTATCAAACCATCATTTGACTATGTCTTGGTGATGATGGAATTGGTCCTTGGAATTTTGTCGTGACTCTTCATGTTTTAGCAGGGTATCAATTCTAGATTGGAGGGCTTGACTGCTAGAACCTCGGGAGGCTTGGGACAATTGCAAGGATGGGATTAAGACATTCAGGGGAAGGATGGCTTCCTTTCCATAGAATAGGGTGAATGGAGAGACACCTAAGGCATTCTTAGGAGTAACTCTATGTTCCCATAAGGCGTTTGGGAGGGCTATGTTCTAGCTTCTCTGATTTTCAATCATAGTTTTGTTAAGGATTCAAATGAGATTTTTATTGGTAGACTCAACTAATCCATTTCCTTAGGGATAGTAATTGGATGAATAATGGAGTTTAATTCCTTTCTCATACATGAATTCATTAATCATCATTGAAAAAAAATAAGGTTCATTATCAAAGATTAGGGAAATTGGAAACCCAAACCTGGTTATGATATTTTCCTCCCGGAAGTTGATGACTGTATCTTCATTGACTTTACGTAGCGGAACGGCCTCAGCCCATCTTGTAAAATAATCTATGGCTGTTAGAATATATCGGTGTTGCAGTGAGTAGTTTGGGTTTATTTCTCCAAGAATATCTATGCCCCATTGCTCGAATGGCTCAAAGATGATAATTGATTGCAAGGGTCCTGCTGCTTTTGGTAACTTTCTGACGCTTCTTTGGAATGTGTCACAATTTCTGGCATAGGCATGAGCATCCTTGAAAAGAGTGGGCCAATAGTATCCAACTCTGGGAATTTTGTGAGCTGTAGTATCTCTAGAGTAATGTCCCCTAGCAGGGCCGTCAGGTAATTCTTTGACCACATTGCTCGCATCTTCTTTCTCCATACATCTGAGGAAAATGCCACCATAGTTCTTCCTAAAAAGAACTCCTTCAATAATTTGGTATGCTTCTTATTTAAGACGGAGAGCTCTTCTTTGCTTCGGACTCTAGTGCTCTGGAAAGTACCCTGATTGTAAATAATGCACTAGGTCCCTATACCACGACTCTAGAGCTGTAAAAATTGGACATACATTGATCATGTTCATCTCGGCTTCATTCCTCCAATCTAGCTCATCATTAGATGAATTTTTAGTAAGCAGCTTGCATAAGCCTTGTCCTTTGATAATAGCAGTAGGTTTCAATTCCAAGTCATACTCTTGAAGAGCAGTGACCCAATTTCCTCTCCTTTCTCCTAATTCTTTCTCAACGAAAAGGGATCTGACAACGGGATGAGGGACTATGACTTTAGTTATAGTTTTTAGAATATATGGCATGAACTACTTTACCGCTTTGAAAACTGCATATGCTTTCTTATCTACCATGGGGTAGTTCAGTTCAATGCCCTACAGACCAGTGCTCATAAAAGAAATTGGGTATTCATCTCCTGATTCCTCCTTTTGAGTGAGCACAGCTGCGAGAGAGTTATCAGAAGCAAAGTTGTACAAGATGAAATCCTTTTCGAAATCTGGACTTCTTAAAGAAGGTGCATTAGCTAAGGCAGCTTTGATTTCTTTGAATGAAACCTTTTCCAAATCAATCCACTTAAATTGTACACTCTGCTTTACCATTTGTCGTAAAGGTTTAACAATCTGAGCGAATTCAGGTACGAACCTTCGAACAAAATTTATGGTGCCCATGAATGATTGCATAGACTTCTTGCTATGGGGCATGGGAATCTTGCTGATAGCTTGCACTCTCTCTTGATCTATCGAGATTCCCTCCTTTGAAATGATATGACCCAAAAATTTTCCCTCAAGAACAACGAAAATACTTTTCTTAGGGTTTAAAGAGATACCGTACTTCCTGTAGCGATCAAAGATTTGCTTCAGATGGAAAATATGGTCTTCCCTTTTCTTTGAGAAAACTGTCACATCATCTAAGTAAACTACTACACATTGACCGCCCAATCCTCGGAAGGCAATGTCCATGGCTCACTGAAAAGTAGCTCCCGCATTTATCAAGCCAAAAGGCATTCTTCGATATGCAAAGGTTCCCCACTTTGTACGAAAAGTTGTTTTGAGCCAATCCTCTTCTGCTACTAGCACTTGGTTATAACCAGAGAAAACATCTAGTAGGGAGAATAGTTTTGATCATGACATCATCTGCAAACTTTGCTCCATTGGGGGCACAGGATAGTTATCTTTTTTTGAAGCTTTATTTAAGTTCCGGAAATCTATGCACAGTCTGATTTCTCACGATTTCTTCTGCACGGGAACTAAATTAGCCACCCATTTAGAATGTCAAACTTTAAAAATAATCTTGACATCCAACAATTTTTTCAATTCTTTTTTAATTAAAGGCTCAAGTGTCGGATGCATCCTTCTTAACTGTTGTTGGAAAGGGTTGATACCTTCCTTCATTGGTATTATGTGTTGGATGATGCGGGTATCATATGTTTTCAAACCATTGTAGGTCCAAGCAAACACATCTTTATATTGTTGAAACAATTTGATGAATTTAATTCTCTCGCCTGACGTACAACACTTACCAAGATTAATATATTTTGGTTCAGCTTCCATGCCCAAATTTATTAACTCATGTTGCGTGGATGAGCTATGCGTTTTAACATTTACAGGTCTTCTGAACTTGCTCTGTAAATCAAATAATGCTTCAAGAGTTCTCATGTCTTTAGGCATGAAGCTTCCCTTTACAACACTTTTATTTTTCAAATTTGAATCATGTTGTTCTTCATCTATTATGGCCTCTTGGAAGACATCTTCATTTGTTAAGAAATGAATGATCTGATCATCATCATCAAATACCCTGAGATTTGTGATTTTATCTGGAACAAAGGGCCTGAAAATTAATTCAATAGAACATTTGTTATTAGTAGGTACTAATCTGGAAGCAGAAGTTGCTAACAAATTAGCTGCAGCATTCTTCAACCTAGGAATATAATTAATATTGAAAGCATCAAAACATGTAATCAAATCCCAAACCTCAGCTTGATATCCTTTTAAGTGAGGTGAAAGGCAATGAATTGCATTCCTTATTTGCCTGACAACTATTTCTGAATCACCAAAAACCTTCAAATACTTGACATTCAAACCAATGGCTTTTTTTAATCCATGGATCAGAGCTTCTTACTCAGCAATATTATTTGTACATTCGAATTCTAATCTACAAGATAAAAAATGTTTACTTCTATTGGGGTCAATCAAAACAAAACCGGCTCCAGATCCTTCTTGAGTTTCGGAGCCATCGAAGTAGAGATTCCAAAAATCCCTTTCTTCTTTAACTAAGTTAGTGCTATTACTATCTAAGTCAATAACTATATTTACTATGTTACAATCGATATCATCAGTCCGTGAAAAATGAAGGAGATCGGACTGTTTGTCTGAATCATGGCTAACATCTTCTGATTGATAATTTCCAGGTTCGATTTCTAAGAAATAATTTCCCAAAACTGAAGATGAGAAAGCTACAACTTCATTCTTCTCCTCTAACTAAGTGACATTTTGTCTCATGTGGGGTTCTCTCAATATTTTGATTTTATTTTGTATTCTGATAAGGTATCCATAAATGGGACCAATCCATTGCAAAGTAACCGTTCAATTTCACTGACCAGTCTCTACTCAAAATTAAAACATAAGCTTCGGGAATATCGACAACCATTATATCAATGAATTGACACACTCTCTAATCAGCTGATAGTCTAATAAGCACATCCTTTAATTCACCAATGAATTTGACAGCGGTTCTATCCAACTGCATGATTTGAGATGGGGATGGGAAAGGATGTCCATTAATATTCTTGCAGATATACAAAGGCATGACATTCGAACTAGCACCAAAGTCTACTAGACAATTATACATGATATAATTAAAGATTTCAAAAGTTAGGAGAAAAGGAAAAGTATGAGGTTTTGATTTTCCGCCAATGCTGGCTTCATTAATTTATGGGTTTTCATCTGTGTTTTCTAATGAAATGCTTGCTTATGGATCAAAATCTTCTATTAACCTCTTCCTTTGTTGGGGCAGGCTACACATATCAAAGATAGAAACATTAGCTTTCACTTTCTTAATATCCTCGATTATGTCGTAGCCCATGTCACATTCTTTCGAAACTTTAGGTTGATTTTATGTTTTGTTTGAAGAAACTTTTGGTTGTTTCGATATTTCTACGTTTGATTCCTTTGTCACTGCGGGGTTTACAGCTGGAATTGTCTTAGGATGGGGTGGGATGATAGTTATGTGTCGTTTTGGTATTTGATTTGCAGATTTAGCTTTAGGCACATCTACTGTTTGATCAAGCACTGGGCCTTTATTTCTAGTAGTAACATTAATAGATACTTCTTGTACTTCGTCAACAAGATCTTCAAAAGACAATTCTTGGCTAGGAGTCCAGTCTCAAAGGATCATTGTGGTGTCTGGAACGGACTCTTCCCGCTCAGTAATTCGTTCTTGCTGATGATCTGTTTGCTCAGAGATTTGTGCATCTAACATTTGATTCATTACTAAACTCATTGAGTTAATCGACTGTGGACAACTTTTTTCTGAGTGTTGTTCTTGATGAAAGGTATAGTAGTGGTCCATGCCTATTTCAGTTAATTTTAGCACAACGGAATTATTTACCGGTGGGGTTGGAAGTGTATTTTTTTTTTATAGAATGGCTTGAAAGGTGGCCTTGAAGATCTAGTTGCCTTATCTTTCTCTAGATCTACAATTTTATCAGAGAGTTTTTGCATCATGTTTATAACATTTTCTAAATCTGTTGTGGGTTCTTCTTTATCCCTAGTTAACAAAAAAGTTTTTTAACGGCTGCTAGCTTTACTTCCAAATCAAGAGCGTGTTTGGAAATACTGTCGGCCTCTTCTTCTACCTTCTTGGCTTATTCAAAGTTTTCTATCAGGGTAGTCTTCTTCGTTCTTTTGACAAACATTGCTAACAGGGGTTTAAGAGTTGTTGTATAATATTCTACCAAGCATTCCTCAGCGGGATTTGTTGCGTCACTAAAGTTATTTAACAATGTCATAAATCTTTGATTAAAATCTTGAAATTTCTCATTTTTTTTCATTCTCATGGATAACAATTCTTTCATAAGAGTAGCTATTGTCTTTTGATTTCCATACTTCTTTAAAAAACATTTTTCAAAATCTTCCCAACTTACTATCGAGCTAGCCTATAGGCTAAAGTACCAGGAAGACACTTTGGGTTCGAAAGTATAAGGAAAAATACGACAGACTACATCTTCATGTTCTACATTAAGAAGACTTAGAGCTAAATAATAACTTTTAAGATGATCTTCAGCAGAAATTCCTTTCCCAAGGTCGTATTTAGGAAAAACCTTCTCTAGGTTTTTGCGCAAATCATGGAACGACCCAACTAAATTCAACGCTCCTCTTGCTCTCCATGCATGCGCAACCATGACTCTTGGTGGAGAACGTGTTGGTGTGTGCGGTGGTGAATTATGCGGAGTGTGCCTTGGAGTGTGCGGTTGTTCTTGATTTGTGGGAGTTTCAGGTCTGACCTCGTCAAAACATCCAGTGATTTCTTCTAGAGATAGATCCAATAATTCTTCTAGACTCTAAACTAGAACTAAATCTTTAATGCATTGAGGGTTTTTTCTAGGAGCTCTTATTCTGGGCAGCAAAGGAACGGCAGTTAATCCTCCTAGAATTCTAACATAGGAACGGGTATGTCTTCTGAAGCGGTTTACTTCTTCAAAAGGGACAGCATACAATGTTTCTTGTTGTTCTATCTCAGAGAAAATATTTTCTTGATTTCTTGATTCCATATCTGAAATGTCTGGGATAGTTGTTTCAGATGGGTCTTTAGTGGAAAATTTTCTATAAAAAGGATCTCTTCTGCTAGCCATGCACTAGTGGCCCTCCTTCTAGCGCCAAAAAATATTGATGCCTCAAAAATCGTAGCATCAGTCAGCAAGGAATTCTCCCCAGTGAACAAGCCCAATTGGATCGCTCACTGTTTGGTGTGGGGAATCCATCTGGTTAACGGTTCCAGCTACCATGTAAGATTGTAAAGATTTGTTTTTCTTTCACTGGTTGCGTCCCGATCCACCGTTTATGTATTTTATATTTAAGAATGATATGCAAGTGCTCTAAGCTAAATGCATGCAATAAAACAACTCTAATCTGAAATATTCAAGCTAATTTAACCTACCCTTACAAGGAGCAAATCGAAGGTATGAGCAATAGACTGAAAGAAACATCTAAAGATTGAACAGATAGTTGTTTAATCAGATAAATGTATTTCCAACGGGATGTGAATGATATCAAAGATAACTCTGATTTAATTAAGACATTCCATTACTCATATAGCACAGAAGTTTTGCAAAAGAAATAAAATCATTCATAGCATAGACTTAGTTCACAAAAGCTAGGAAAGAGCTCACTGAATGTATATGAAAAATGCAGAAATAGTTCAGCCATCATTCATCACAATTCCAAACAAAACACTGGACCAGCTTCCATAGGCCAAAATGATTTCTTAATTTATGTAGCAGAAATAGTTCATGTACGCAAGAAGAATGTCCTTTCACCTGCCAAAAGTCCTTTTATTCTCCCTTAATCACCTATATATAGTGTTACAAAATGCTCCAAGAGATACCACCTATCCCCTAACTCCCAAGATTCTTTTAATTTGTCTTGTAGTGCCCAATTTACAAAAAAAAAGTAAAAAATCCCCAAAATAGTAAGAGAGGGGAACGGGAAGTAAAGTCCAGATGTCCTTTTAAAACTTGAAATAGACAAAGACAAAAGAGAGCGTACTGGCTTTTGAGTATCAAATACAAAAAAGATAAATCATCGTTGGGTTGGCGCCCCTGCTTCCTCTTGAGCTTTTGCTATAGCTGGTGTCTCTACTGGAACTTGTGCCACTGGTGCTGATGATACTTCTGTTGAAATTGATGTCCTTGCTACTACTGTTGGTACTTGGTGTGCTTCTACTGCTATTTCCCTATCTGCTCCTTCTATATAATTTACCCAGAGATCGGTTTCTCTGATAACACCGTTTGCAGAAAGAGGGAGCGTAAGTTGTAAAGAAACTTCATGCTTGGCGAGATCTTCTTAAAGGTTGATTACCTCTGTTGCTACGACTTGGAGGCTCTCTTCAAGAAGATGTGCATGAACAACAGCCTGGGAAATACAATGGTGAAGGTCTTTTGCGGTCAGTACATCCATCTTCTTTACATAGTCCATTTCTGCATGTATCCCATCCCTTAACTCAGATAAATGAAGAGCCTTGTCCGGAAAGTCTTCCATACTCTGAGGCATTATCATTTTTCAATTTTATTGGATGGTTCGTATCTTAAGATACGAACTTTCACATTGTTCAAGAGTGTTCATGGCTACAACGTTTAGTTTCACTCCACAATCTTTACAAAAGGCCAAATTCTGCAAATCTGCTTTAAAACCAAAGACATATTTAAAAGGGAGTGTTGCTGGGAACCCCGAATTTCCTTCTCTCCATGCCATGTGTTTCTTAATGTCTTCAATAATGTGTGCATATTTCCTCCTGCGCTTAGTAGCTTTGGCATTAATTTCTTTGGTTCTGGCCACTACTACTTTCAGCTTGCAAACTTCTTCCGTTATGAGCTCCTGGACCCTGTGGGTCCTTTTAAATATTTCACAAGCTTTCTCATGAAAGGGACTCATATCACCAACCTTGTTGTTCGCGTGTTCTAACTGTTGTTCTAGCAAATCCCTGCCATCTTCCAACTTCTCCATATTCTCTTTCATATCTTCAATCTGCTGAATAGTATCAAACTTTTTGGATTCTAGTTGTAGGTTCCTTCTTTCAAGGTTATTCTTCTCTACTTCCAGGGTCCTCATTTGTATCGCCAAAGCTCTCTTTTAAGCTTCTAGATGTTGAAATATTTTTTTTAGTTCTCCCTTCTCTAACACAAGGGTGTCACATTTCTCAACCATCAAATTAGAATAATTATGTTCATTGACCAGAGTTTCCTGTAAATGGCGAGCTCTCCCTTTTTCTAATTCTAACTCATCTGCTAATATGTTGATGTTGTCGGCAGTCGCTTGAACAGAGGCCACAGAAATAGATGCCACGAGTTTGTGTGCACGTTGAGTACCTTTCATGACTGTGGTTTCATGTTTGGTGACAATATCTGGTTGGAAAGGTCTCTTCATTCCAGTCAATGTTTCCTTGACAATGGATTTCCTCTTCTTGTTATAAGCGAACCTGTCCCATTGGAACACTGTGCTACTCTTTAATGGTGTAAAAGGGAGAAGTGGGAGGTCTCTTATGGGGATGTCCGCATTCATGTTTTGGATGTTTGGGATTTTTGGTTCAACATCCTCCTTCAGTTTGTTTTCTTCTTCCGCTTGTCTTTGCACTTCCTCTTCTGCTGCCTTCCTCTGAGCTTCTTTTCTGCTTGTTTAGCAATTCCTTCCAATCTGATTTGCTCTTCCTCTTAAAATATTCAAGCTTCTTCCTCTGCTGCTTAGACCCTTCAAGCTTCTTCCTCTCGAAGTTCATCCTCTTTAGCTTTGTTTTCTCTTTCAACAGCTTCTCTTTCGATTCTATCGGCTTCTCCCTTGAGCCTTTGAGCTTCTCTGGAGAGCGCTTTAGAGGCTTCTGCTGTTTCCTTTTCTTGCTATTGTTCTGCTTGTTTAACAACACCAGAGCTAGAACTTGCCCCCCTTTTGCTGAGTCCGCAAATTTTTAGTTCGGTCATGTTACTGACCCCTCTATATACTTCCTCCTCTTCATCATAATAGTGAGCGTATTCAAAGTGGGTGTGAATCTCCCTGCAATGTTCTGCAGCTTTGCCTTTCCTATCATTCCTCTGAAAGATCCTTTCCATGAAGTGAAAATCCTTTAGTTCTGCAATAAAATATTCCGTCGATGCAAATTTTGAAAACTTATAAGCCCCAACATAAAAAGGCAAAGGGGGGAAGAAGCCTTCTTTGACCTATACAAGTTACCACCAACCCCGTCAAGGAAGACTTGCCTTACTACCTCCTTGCGGACTATGTAATCAGTTGCATATTTGGGTAGGATATATGGGGCTTTAGAGCCTCCTCATATCCTTAAAGGTACCCTCCTCTGAAAAATAGAAGTCACCGTAGTTATCCATGACCTCCATGGCGTTTTCAGATAAACAATTAGGTTCTTCATTAAACATCAACTCGTATAAATGTATAATGAATTCCTCACAAATAAGCTTGTAGCTCCACCTGTAATTCTGGTCCCAAAGCATTTTGTAGGAGATGAACACTAGGGTGTTGGCTTGGTCCCAAAAGCAGCCCAAATTTGGGAAAGGATGTTTTGACAAAATACAATCTATTAAGTAGGAAGCCATGCAAAATTCTGACTTCTTTGCCAATAATCCTTCTTGTGCAGTAGTTATAGCTGACGATAGGCTATCTGAGAGAATATCTGCCCAATTAAAAATTGTTACTTCAAATGCTACATAATGGATGATGGGGAACCATTGGAGCCTAAAAACAGTTCCGTCAGCCATACCAAAGATTCTACTTAGCATGAGAGAAATCATTCTGAAAGGAGGCCTCAGGTTTTGGGCCTCGTATTCTTCACTGTCTTTCCTCCTGATCTGCTTGCCTGTAATTAGCAGTTTCCTAGCCATCTCTAAATTATCCATCTTGATTTTCCCGAGCCATTCATCATTCAGCTGCTGCTGCGAAAGAGGTAACTTATAAGCCTCTGCTAAGTAGGCTAGATGAAATGATGCAAAGGATTCCTTTTTGATGTCTGAAAGGACTCTTGTCTCAGCATCTACATTCTGTAGGATCCATCCAATTACTTCTGAACAAGGAAAAGCTTGGGACGTGCGGCTGCTTTAGATATGCAGGTTTTTCTTATGTTCTAGTACAGATATCCTTCTTCCAAAAGTGCCTCAGGGATGTCCCGGTCTCTTATCATACGATATACGTCTCCCCATTTGACTTCTGGAGGCACGCCTGTAGTACACTTAGTGTCAACGAATAGAGTTTCTACTCGCATGTCATTTGGTTATGGTTCGATTGCCTTCGAATTTCTTTTTCCACTTTTAGGCATTTTGAATTAAAACCTGTCCAAAATCATGCATAAGTATATAAGATACTTTCTAACATTCTGATTATAACAAGTGTCTCTAAGAGATATAGCAGTGGACACAATCATAATGCATTCCCATTATCACAATATGCTTCATAAAATGGCATGGGAAAAGTCATAGCAGGATAGGAACACCAACGTCCTTCTCACAAGGGTAGATGGGACTGACTTCAATTTCACAATGCTAAATATTTCCGAAACAGGGTAGGAGTACGCCACAAATTTTCTTAACGATCGTGTGACTAGTGATCACGACACTAAAAATTTAAACTTCCATGTTCTCATGAAACTAGGCTTGCATGTGTTTAGCTGGATAGGGGCATGAGTCGGCCACGGCTGCAATAGGACTAAATAACACCGCAAAGTTAAAATGGGCTTGGATAAAACAAACAGAACCAAGACTACACGACTTTTATCTTTAAAGAAAAAAGAACTAACCACTGCAATCTAGCATACAGGGCTCGAAAGGTACCAACATGGTAGAATTTGATCGTGTATGGAGGTGATAATGCTGCTGCAAAGCCGACAAGCCTGGAGTAGGTGCTCGTTGTCTTAAATGGAAAATGGACACAAGCCTCAAACCAATTTAAACAATGAAACTTAACGGGGTTTAAACCCTATTTATAGGAATTTGACGTGTGTGAGCCATTAATAGGGTGGTTGTAAGAATTTAAACAGGGTTATTGGGCATACGGACAGGTTCAAATCAGCACGTTCGGATTTAAGTGTTACCGTCAAAACCGGAAATACTTGGCTAATGTCTTCGAAATTTTCGGTGAGAACTCGCGAGTTTGGGTCGCTGTTGTGGGAAAGTTATCCAAGTTCATCCGAAAATTGGAGCTATGCATTTTGCCGCAAGAAAGGTGTTGAGTCGTGAATCGAACGACTTAGCTAAGTCTATCTTCCATTGCGGGAATATTGGCTGTGTTCTTCCGACGTTGCGGGAATATTGGCTGTGTTCTTATGACGTTGCGGGAATATTGGCTATGTTCTTCTGACATTGCGGGAAATTTGGTGGAAAAGGCTCTGGAAGAGCTGGCGCAATTCTCTCGAAACGGTGAAGTTAAAGTCTCAATCAAACCTTCCTCCCGTTGCGGCAAAACTCAGCGAGTTTATCCAAAAAAAATGAAGCTTCAAAACCTGAGCGAAGTGATCCGCCATTGCAGCAAAGTTGTCTGAGTTCTTCCGCCGTTGCAGAAGGACTTGACAAGTTCTTCTGCCGATTTTTAACTTAGCGAAATTTTCCCGCTGTTGCTGAAGAGTTGGATGAAATCTTCCACCGTTGTGGCTTGAAGTCATTATTTAGGCCAAAACAACAAAATCAAACTCAAGGAAACAAGCAAAAGGTTTTTCTCAAGAAAAAAGTAAGGAAAAGGTTTTGATGTCTTTGAATTTTAGGAAAACTTTCCTTCTCTTAAAAATAAAGGAGGGGCCCCAAGATTTGCAAAAGCAATTGGGGGGGATGTTGCAGCAACAACAGGGGCGTTTACTACTGTTGAGGCCGCCTTAAGTGGTCTTTCCCAACCCAAGAAGTTGTAGTGACGAAAAGATGAGGAGAGAAGAGGAGAAGGAAAAGGGAAGGTCAGGAAGAGGAAGGGCTAGCTCAAAATCCAAGTTTTAATCTCTATCTCTCAACTCATAATCATATTAGAGATGGCACACAAAGTGTTTGACATAATTCCTAAACAAGCAAGGTAAGCAGATAAATTTCATAAATGGTGTTATTCTTTCCAATGGCTATAGGCTTCTTCAAGTTTTTCTTAATGTATAATAATTTTCACACGAAAACACTATTAATCCTTTCCATAATCCATCTCGAGCTAGTTTTCATAGTTGGAGTAGTGGTTTTCCTTATTGGTTCAAATCTAATATTTTATCCATAGGAGACTCTACATTAGGGCCCCCATCCCCTTTTCCTTGACATGTTTCCCAGGTTTAATGAACTGGATACAATGCTTATGTGATTCTTTGAACTGGATATGAATGATGTATCCTTAGACACACACCTTCAAAATGTTTGCAATTTCTAGATATACTTCTTGATATTGGAATCCACGTCCTTCACCTTCTTGTGCATATACTTCTTCAAAGTGGCTTCCATACACTTCTTCAAACTACTGTAGGAATGTTGTATCCACTTTGACATCAATTGGCATCAATGACTCAAACTGCATCAGTTGACATCCTCTTTTACATTAGTTGACATCAATGACAACCAAAGTTCAACACTCATACAGATATATCTAGTAGGTGCGCTCGAGCTATCTTCATACTCTCCACATGCACCAAAAGTATGCTAGGGTTCATTTTTGCCTCCACTCCTCCTCTCCACCATCTTATAGTGCTAGCGTGAATCCTTGACCAGTGGTCCCTTCTAGTTTGGTTTTTTCCTCATAGGTTATGCTTTCATCAGGTCCTGATATACCCTATTTCTCCATTGTTTCAATGGTTACTCCCTCTTCAAGGCTAGATACAGAATTTGTAAGTGCACTTATATAATGCAAGAGGTAAGCCCATATCCAAGTTCATTTTTCTCTTCAGTATTCCAATTGGGGTGTGCTCAGTTTATGATTATCATGCCACCCCGTTGTGAACCTTCCCCTGAGGATTCATCTTCCTCTAATTCCTCACCTATTTAATACTTGGCCATGCACTTACATTAGCTAATTGGTCTACAATGAAATTCTCTTGCACCCATGCAATTGGATACACTACTTCATTTTCCTATGTTCTGAAGTCAATTCAATGGGGAGGCTATCGATTCTTGGATCCACAACCTTTCCACGTATTTTAGTACCTACCAAGGGATATCTAAGGACAAAAAGAAGAAAATAACTAGTTTGCAAATGGAAGGCATGGTTTGCGCTTGATAGGACACATAAATGATTGACTCTTATTTGGTGGTAGATCTGCAAACTCCACCTTCTTCAGGCGCATCACCTATTTTCTCATGGGATGGACGGTGCCAGGAATTGTGTAGTAGATTCTACCCTCCAGAGTATCACCAGAGCCTCATTGCATGTTGGTTACAACGTAGACATTTCTCTAGATAATCAATTCAAAACTACATTAAGGTCTTTACAAAGCTCCACATTCAACTCCAAATCTAGGAATCTAAAGAGGTTCTCAATCTAAAATTTAATTTTGTTTTTTCTTTATTTTATGCAAAGAGGTATATTTATTTGATAATACCTCCTTGGACAAGGATTTTTCTCGAGACTTGGTGTTGGAACGTAACGTCACCCCTAGGATCCACTCTCCTCGACTAAAATATATCCCTTTGTCCAACTCATCCCCTCCTCAGTCTCCCACCTCTCCTAAGACTAGTGAATGGTGCACTTTCCAGAAGTATTATTTTCATTCATCTACCAATTGGTGTGTCCTTCATGGCCAAGCTGCATCCAAAACACTTTTTGTGAAGACTCTTAAGACATATTCCCATGCTACTAAGCCTAAATTGATTCCTTTGGATAATCTCACCTCTCCTAGTCCCTCCTTATTACTCATGATGATTTCTTAGACTACGCCTTACTTAGCACCTATTTTTATCCATAATTTCCAAATAAAACAATCCATGGCCATGCTTATACTCGACAATGGAAGTCAAAAGGATTGGTTCACTTAGGATTTGGTGCAGTGGTTATCTCTCCCTACTACCCCACACCACGCCCCTTATTAGCTCAGTTGTGTCCATAAGAATGGACCTCACTTGATAGTGATGAAACGATGTGTGGTGACATTTGTTATTGGTCCATTCTCTGATTATGTCATGTGTGATATTTCTCCCTTGAATTGTGCCAATCTTATCATGGGTATCCCATATTAGGAGTAATGTTAGGTGGTCTATCATGCTCGCATACATCAGTATCAACTTCAACAGGATGGTTGCACCTATATCCTCACATATTCCTCCTTGAAATCCCCTTTTTTACTTATTAGTTAGGCCACTATATGTCAAGTTAGACTTAACAAAACCATCTCATTGTGTCTGGTGCTCCCTGTCAAACCAGACAATGAGCTGCAACAAGTTAACCCTGATATGTTTTCCTTGCTCACCAAATTTGTTGATTTTTTTACTCATCCCATATGATTACCTCCCCCTCGTTCCATTGAGCATTCCATTGATCTCATTCCCAGTGATCCCTTATCGAATTCCCCATCCTATCGCCTAGCTCCCCGTTATTAGAAAAAGATTGAAAGGAAATTGCAACAAGTGTTGAATGAAAGCCACATCCATCCCAAATCCTCAACTTGTGCTTCACCTACATTCAACATTCCCAAAATGAACAATGATGAGTGGTGTCTTGTTACTAACTACCACACCTTCAATAAAGCCACATCTAAGAATCATTATCCTCTACCCTGCAATGATGATTTGCTAGTCCAGTTAAAAGGGTCTAAGCATTTTACCAAGATGGACGTTACAGTTAGGTATCACCAAGTCCGGATGCACACTTTTGATACATGGAAGACCACTTTTAAGACCATATTTGGGATTTATGAGTGGATGGTGATTCCTTTAGGTATCAACAATGCTCCTGCCACATTCATGCGACTAATAAATGATATTTTTCGAGAACAATTGGCTCGTATTGTTTTCATCTACTTGGATGACATCTTAATCTTCAACAAGACCTTAGAGGATCATTTGCAGCATGTGCATACAATATTGACTATTTTCCACACTCACAAGCTTTAGGTGACAGAGTGTATGTCTTCTTTTAGCCAATCTTCTATTCAATACATTGGGTTTTTGATCGACGAGGAAGGGGTGCACCCCAAATTTGCTAAATTCAAAGCTCTTTGTTAGTGGCATGTACCTTAGTTTTCCTTAGCCCTCAAAATTTTCATGAGAGGCATCAATTTCTTCTGCAGTTTTATAGCCAACTTCTCACACCTATCCCAACCATTGCACCACTTGTCCAATGAAGATACCTTTATATGGACATCATTGGCCCAACAACAATTCCAACGCCTCAAGGGTAATCTATTTCTACCCTTGTCCTTTGATTATCCTTTTGAGATAGAGACAGACGCCTCTCAGCATGTCATAGGGTTCATCCTTAAATAGGGAGGACATATGGTTTATTATCATTTTGAGACATTGACGACTTCTAAATGCAACTAAAACACCTATGACAAGGAATTTTACATCCTAATTCAATCTCTCCTTATTCAATTCACCAAAATTCTAAACAATGGGACACCACTCTCCATATTATCCAATAGAGCTACAATAGAGCAATACATTTGTCCACCAACCTCTCTCCCTTTGAAACCTGTTTTGGATACCAACCCTTGGAACCATATGAGCTTCCCTTGACATTGCAACCTATAGGAACCCCCCATCGGCAACATGGATAGACCTATGCTCTATCCTTTTTGCAAACCTTGTCCTGCAAACATGCCCAGGTATTTGAAGCACTAAAGTATGCCCATCAATGTTATAAAGAGCACCATGATCCTCACCACACACCTCTTCCCTTCAACCCAAGGGACAAAGTCTGGTTTTCCATGGACCACCAACGGTTTAAGACACATGACACCTCAAACTAAAACAATTATGCTATGAACCCTATATTATACTTCAAAAAGTTGGTGACGATGATTACCATCTAAATTTTCCTCCTCAACTGGGAATTCACAATGTGGTCAATGTGAATATTCTCAAGTGCTTTGAAAACCTCCTCCTTAAATATATGGTTACGATTTCCTGTCCTATTGAGTTGATTCCATATCTCAAACCTAGCCTCCTTCAAAATACTTTGCTAAACACCCACACTACTTCTACCCGCAAACAACAACATACCTCTTACTTGGTGGGTCGCAAAGGGAAAACCCCAACACAACCCAAATGGATCCTTGCTTTAGTTATGCAATAACAGTTCCCTCAGTTGTTGATGGAAGTAGGGACACCTTCGAGCTTAAACAAGGAGGAATTAGGCAACCTTCCGTCTTGGGACAACTTAGCCAACATGGAGAAGCATACCCTCTCGGACTATTAAAGGAGAGGAGTAGTTGGGAACGAGTTTCAATGAAGGAGTGGAGCTAGCCAACTAGTTGTTGGAGTTATATGTCTTTTGTTCAACAAGTGTGAACTCTTTTTTATTTTAACTAGTTAATAAGTGGATAGGTTAAAGGTTTCCTTACTTATAAAAGGCTCACCTATCTCATAATAAACTTAATGGTCATTTTGCTATCAGTTCTCTCTTGTTCTGTTATTTTGTCTATTTCTCTATGATTATTCAATGTTGTTTTAGATCAACAATTGGATTCACACCACCTTCACACAAATGATACTTATTCAAACATTAATATGAATTCACACACAATCAAAGCTACACAAAATTTATACATAAAGTACTTATTTAAATCCCCCAAACCCCTTATATACATAATTATAACCCCCATGATATCTACATGTTTTTAGTATATTAAAAATACCCCTTCACCCTTACATACTAGGCAATATATTGCATCCAATTTTTACTCTTAGTTAACCCCTCGCTAGAAGCTCATTATTGAATTTCCAGACTTACTATACTTTATTAGGTTCTTCTTCTCTATGTTTCTCTTCTATTTATGTTCTACCATCATAACTCCCTTTTTCAAATCCTTTATTTTCTTAATTTATATTTTTCTTTAATTTTAATGGTTTCTAATTTCTCTTTTTCATTTATTGCCCTATTTATCTAATTTTAACTAATATTATTACTTACCTCCATTTCTTTCTTATCCACCTTCTTGAATAAAACCCTTTCTTTTTCCTTAAATTTAAATGCTTATAAATGGCATTCTCAAATATGCAATGAGCTAAGTACAAACAACATAGTTAAATTATTTACTATATGGTTTCTATAACAAGAAATTAGGAATTATGGAAAAAAATTATAAGTATTTGGTAACTCAAAATTGATTGTGGTAAATATTTTCTATGTTTGTCTTCTATTTATGTTCTACCCTCGTAACCCTCTTTTCAAATCCTTTATTTTTTTAATTTATATTTTTCTTTAATTTTAATGGTTTCTAATTTCTCTTTTTTATTTCTTGCCCTATTTATCTAATTTTAACTAATATTATTACTTACCTCCCTTTCTTTCTTATCCACCTTATTGAATAAAACCTTTTTTTTTTCCTTAAATTTAAATGCTTATAAATGGCATTCTCAAATATGCAATGAGCTAAGTACAAACAACATAGTTGAATTATTTACTATATGGTTTCTAGAAAGAAATTAGGAATTAGGGAAAAAAATTATAAGTATTTGGTAGCTCAAAATTGATTGTGGTAAATATGAAATGTAAAATTAATAATAGATTTTTTAATTTTGTTGTCAATAAAGTAAAAAATAGTTATGAAACTCTAAAGGTGAATACTAAGGCTCATCAATTTGCAAAGGAAGTTTTGTTATTGTAGGAAGAATCTAGTGAAAATATTAAAAGTATTATTAATTTAAATTTAAGAATCTAAAGACATGATATGATATAATTAGCATAACCACTTAATTTGTGGTTGGTGAATACCAATAGATTCCAAGTTAAGTGTTATGAACAAGTTATTTATTACTTGTTCTCTATACCTACCAGATAATGCTTGTTATTCATGCAAGTTATTCCCATGTATAGCTATGCCATAAAATCAATCTGGGTTGTACACTTGTCTTGCAATCTAGGAAAAGTATAGGCCATAGTCCAACCCAAATTCTCAGATATAAACACCTATAAGTGTAATAAGAAAAATTGAGATAATATAAGAAGGTGATCAACCATAATCTAAAATATCAAAAATACGTATATTTTCATAGTGAATAAGAAACAATTCTTAAAAATAATGAGATGAAAAAATTTGTAATCTTTGTGAATCTAAGAAAATTGGAAATAAAAATCACTTTTTAATTTCACAATTTTTTAAAGTTAGAAATTAAATTCTTAAAAAAACCTTAAAACCATGTAATTTTTAGTTTTTAGAGATATAATAAACCAAAGTTATCTGACTAGTTCAATATGGCCCGGAGATCCATTGAGGTCAATTCGGTGGGGAGAGATGAGCAACGAAACGGTATAGCCAGCTTTGGCCGTTTTCAGGAAATGTGGTTGGCTCGAGTGGCACGCGCCCTCACAATCACACTAACGTATTCGAACCGTTAGTTGCGTCTTCCGTTTCAAATTTCGAATTTCGGACCCATGGCTTTTACGAGTCATTAACTCTGGTTCGGTTAGTTTTTTCTTTCCCTTTAAATATGATTTTGGCGGACGAAAGAAATCCGTAACTCAGAACAAGGAAGGAGAAGGTGGTGAAGTTGAAAAGATTAAGCCATGCAGAAGACCAAGAAGAGAAGACAAAGAAGAACAGAAGCAAAAGAAAGGACCGAGAACCTGCATCGCTTAATGGCCTCGCTTCCACCATCATCTGCGGCAGACGCCTATCAGAGGTTCGACAAGCAAGCCCTTCTCCAGATCCACGACTTAGCCCGTCGTCATCAACTGGAGAACATGCAGCCAGCAGACATTTTTCAATCAAACTTGTACTTCACAGATCCCATTGGCAGCAGCGGCACAGCTAATTCTTTGGTTCCACTGGAAAGCCTGAACCCCATTTCCTTAACCCAGTTGCAGGTTGGGCAAGTCCACTGCGGTCGGGTGCTCTACGGTACTCTCTGTGCGGAGGCTTTCAGGACGAGCGGTATCATCATGACTATGCTTGAGGACGATAATGGCGATGCCGTCAGGCTGGCGATGTACGAAGCGGCTCATTTACAGACGAACGTCAAGAAGCTTTGCCCTAGCGGAGCCAAGTTGGCCATCAGGGACCCCTATTTTAAGTGCGCCGGCGACGGTAGCCTTGCCATCTGTATCGACAACACTACCAACGTCCAGATGCAGGTGACTCAGAAGGATAAATGTACAGAGAGCATGCTGCTTGTCGATGTGGAGGAGCAGATGAAGAAGGGCAACAGTTGCTACATAGAAAAACGATGGGACGCAGCGGACGAGCATTATACTAAATGCATTGATGCCGCTCTGCTTCAGCTCAAGAAGAGGCCGTCCTCTAATGACAATAATAATATCAACACCTGCCTCCTTTACGCGTATTGCAACCGGGCAGAGACAAGGCTTCAGCTGAAGGAATTTGAGCTCGCGCTGGAGGATTCCAATGAGGGCCTTGAGATCGATTCCGGCAACCTCGAAGCGCTCTATAGAAAAGGCCTGGCTCTGGTCGGCCTGAGGCAGTATGCGGCAGCATGCGAATATTTGGAGAAAGCCGGCAAGGCCAGCCCCGGCCATAAGGAAATACAAGGCGCCCTTCGTCAGGCTAAGGCTTTCCAAGCTCAGAGCCACAGTGAAAAGTATGACATCTCCCAATTCCTCCTCGGTATCGGACGTCCTCCGGAGGTCGCCGATTTCGTTGGCCCCGTGGAGATCAAGATGACCGAAGACGGCCGCGGTCGGGGACTTTACGCCACTGAAGAAATAAGCACCGGGCAATTTTTGCTGGTAAGCAACGCCGTCGCAGTTGCTTATGAGGACAACGATCGGAGCGCCAGTTGGACGGTATCGAATGTGGACCACCGCGGAAACATTAACCTGCCGTCACAAGAAGATCTTGTCGTTGCCGTAGTCAGTGCTGCCGAGAAATCGGAGAGATTGCTGCAGCAACTCTACAGTTTAGAGGACTACTTCTCGCCTGTCAACCTGGACGTTCCAGCCATTGATCTGTTTAAAACTCAGGGCCAAATATCTCAAAGCCAAGAAGCAGCCGGAAAAGAAAAATTGCAGATAGACGTTAACCGTATACGGAATATTATAATTCGGAACTCATTCGGCGGAGCCGAACAGACAATTGTTTCAATATCGAAAAAATATGAAGCCAAACTCTTTCAACGAGGCCCGAATTTTAGCGGTCTCTGGCTGCTGCTGTCTTTCATTAACCATTCCTGCCTGCCAAACTCTACCAGAATGGCAGTGGGAAGCGCTATGTTTATTCATGCCTCTAAGCCCATCAAGCGAGGAGAAGAGATAACTATTTCCTATTTCGATACTCTCTTCCCCTTGCTGCAGCGCCAAGCCAGGTGCGAAAGATGGGGTTTCAAGTGTAAGTGCAGGAGATGCATTCTGGAGGTCTCTTTGAATGCAGCCCTGGAGCCTATAACTACACGGTTCGAGCAGTTGCATGGTAAAGTATTGGAGGAAATCAATGCTGCAAGGTCGCAAGAGCATTTCGACCCGAATCAGCTTCCACTATGCGTAGAATTTGCGAAGATTTTTGTTGAGGCAGAGGAGATTATCAGGAGCACCGCGTTGTTGAAAACAGAAGAAGAAAGAAATTGGATTCGTGCATCATTTGTGTCCGCATATTTTGCAGGAACAGAGTCGGACGACTCCTCCACAATGTTGACGGACTGCGTTCCTTCCGGAGAAATTGTACTAGCCGTTCAAAATACTGTGCCCGGAGACATTCGAACCCTGGTCATTGCAGCCCGAACCCTGGCCACTGTAGCCGGGATTTTAAAAGAACCCAACCATATAATGGGGGTTGAAAATGAAGAATTTATGAGACGATATGCATTAGAGCAGTCGATGGAGGCATGCATCAGAGTCTTTGGCAAGCACAGAGAAGGTGTTGTGAATGCGCTGGTCTTAAAGCATTCAATCTGCTATTTATTTTAGCAAGACTAGAATTGCCGTTTGGATGATACGTTCATATCCGATCTTGAAGATGCACGGCAGAGTGCCAAGTTTTAGGTTCAAGTTGCCTTAAATCTTTGAATTAATTAGTTACATTACCATGCTATGCGCAAGTATTCGACCAAGACAAGACTATCAAAGCTGCCTGACTGTTATTATTCGTTCTATGACGAAAAGCACAGGAGAATCTAATACAGTTTTCTTGGGGTGCAGGGCAAGATCTTAAAAAAATAATTGGGGTGTAAAGCAAGATTTTTGAAATAATAAAAAATAGAGATGTATTAATGGAGGGATTTCGTGGTTAACTTAGTTAAACCACTCCATAATATATTCAGAATTGTTCCTTATCATTGCATTCTTGTGCTCGTAAGAGTTTACTATATAAAACTATTATTTTGATTGTTATGCAGTAAATTCTCTGTCATGGGTAACCCTCCATTATTGTAAAGAATCCCTATAGCCTTTGCATTAATTTTGGAAACTTTGGTTAGAGGCAATTTTTTTGACTAATTTAATGTAAATTTAAGAAAACACAAGTTTGAATGTGGGGTTTAATCTAGCTTAATTTTAATAAAATATATATATAAGTAAATATTTATGGAATTTGAATTCGTGATTTTTTATTTACAATTTCTCATTTTGTAATATAATAAAATTTAATTAAATTATATTAAAGTATAATTATTTTTAAAAAATTGTAATATAAAGTATTGGGATGATTTTGGTATAAACTTTTAGATTCTAATGATTTTGGAGTAAACTTTCAAAAATTGTTATTATTAATGATGACATTTTGTTAGAATGAATAAAACCCTCAACAAACATAAATCACTAGTTAATGTTTTTTAAAAATTGTAATTTTAAATTTTTTATTTTAAAATAGATTTATTTTAGTATTTTTATATGTACATTTTTATATTAAGTAATATTGATCATTATATTTACATATTTAAAATATTTTAGTCATATATTAATACTGATATTTATGTTTATGTTTGTACATTTTTTTAATTTTACTCGTAAAAAGTTACACTATTTGTCATATCAAAATAATTTTAATTAACTAGTTTGCTTATTTATTGTCTACTTCTCCTCGCCTTATTAGATGGTGTCTGTCAACTTGATATGGTGCTTTTTTTTCTATCATATATGTACTAAATCATTTTTATTTACAAATTTGTAATACATTTTTCATATAAAGAAAACAATAAAATAATTAAATCTTATATTATTAATTACTAAAAAAATTTGTATTAACTTTTTATATAGTTTTTTTTTAAATATTGATGTTTTACATAATTTTTAGAAAAAACTTCTTCTCAAATAAATGTAACTCATCTCGTTTACAAAACTGAAAGGCATTTCCGATTTTACAATTTGTCAAAGCAAGATGTGTGTCCATCTCAAAAAAAATGATTAATATTGTGTAGAGATGAATGTGAAATGAAAGACTAATAATTTCCATTTCAATTAGCATTTCTATTAGTATGGCTTAGTATTGATATATTAGAAATAATTGAGAAATATGCTTGTCTACTCTAAAGTAAGGGTTAGGTTGATAGTGATAAGTTGTGTGAAGGAAAAGTGGAAAAGTAAGCATTTAATTTGTTATCAATTTATCAATGCACGTAATATACTTATGTAATATGCTTGTATATGTAATAAATAATTGATGTGCGTTAATGCAATATACTACATTATGATGTGTTCAAAATTGTGATTGAGGTGTTTTTCTTATTTTATGTTTTGGTATCAGAATTCAAGGAAAGATGTTCCAATAATTTGTTGGAAAAAGAAAGTGTGTGAGATAAAATTGTCATATAGCATTAAAGAATCAAAACCTAAGTTGTTGAGACTAAAAATAGATGGTCACCAATTCTTCAGAAAATCATTGTATTATTGGTCCTTCATTTGCTTGCTTGTTTATTATTCAAATTAAATTTGACAAATTTTTATTCAAATGAAACCATTAAGATGAGTGAAATGATGTAAATGGGAAATTTAATATATAAATGTTAATAAAAAATTAACATATTTAGTCCATTGTAATCAGTGATAAGGTCAAACCAGCTAATCCTCAAGTTGTAGTCATAAAGTAAATATAAATTAAAAATAAAACATTTGTATGAAATACCAAATCTATTTTGATACCATCTTGTAACTAGTAGTAACACACTGCAATTAGAGTCTTAAATACTGAATCAAAGTCCATGTATATTTTGTAGTTTTGTAAATGTGTATGAAAGAATAGTCAATAGCTAACGAAGCATGCAACCATAATTCCAAATGACAAGTGAATATCAAATTTTTACACGCGTTCTGTATCGATATCTGAAAGCAAGGTCTTGGAGATGTTCCAGAGTTATCAAACAAACACAAAGCCAATGATCCCACAATACTTTGAGCATACACTTTATCTAAAAATAAAGTTAGTTACGTTACGTGTTTGTTTGAATGGTTTTACTTCTCCGTATTAAATCATGCCTTCCAGATTTGAATCCAGTCGCCCCTTATTTCTCAGCGGGACTAACGATTAAACTCCGCCATCCCGGGCCACGACTATTAAAGATGATACATCCAACATTTAAATTTAATGAGAAATATATAGCCATTGGGATCCAGTCCCGTTCCAGACATCAGTGTAAGATACTCCTTAGTTTCTAGTAAATAAGTAAATGAATACGGGTAAATGGTGTTCCTCATTTTTTACTTGTCCATCCCTCAAGAGGACATACCGTTTCTATAATTTTCCACCTGTCCATTCCGTGCGGCTGTATCCCAAGTTTTTGCAGTTGTGTTAGCATTGTAATGATGGCAGTTATAGCTGGTTAGTGCTCAGGTGGTTGCCATTTTATAGATCATGATGATCAATGGTTAGTATAGAAGTGGTTAGAGTGTTAAAGTTATTGTTAATTAATTTAAAGTTTCATATTATTTACAAATGAGTATAGATCTATTTTAAAAGGGATTTATTAAGTATAGAGAGGGATCAAATCTCTTTAAGTACAAATCCATTTTTAAAGTGTAAAAGTTGAGAAAGTATTTTAATTTTTTAATTTGTGTAGTTTTATTTATGTCTTTGTAAATATTTTAAATAGCCCACATGTTATTTTTATAATATATATATATTTTTAAATGATAAGTATCAGCTTCAAGATGAGCATTGAGGGAGTTACACATCCCCCTACTAGGTTGTAGAATGCACCTTTTAAAGACAATTTTTTAAACAAATTAACACAAACTAAACATTTTTTTTTCACAAACCATTTTTTTAGGCAAAACATGAATTGCTAGTGGATATTAGAACTTGTTTGACTTGATGTGAGATGGAATTTTTGAGTTGACAAAAGAATATATGCAGTATGTATTTATTGGGTATCATCGAGATTCATGATTGGTGGATTAGCCTCTTAAACTAGACCACATATGGCATAAATAAATATTCAAAATAATTTATATATATATATATATATATATATATATATATTTAAATCAATATTTATATTAATTGGTGTAAGAATAACATTTATTGGTGTAATTCTTTTCACTTTTGATCGGGGTGGAGGTAGATCTCTATGGATCCCATATTGGAATAAGATGAGACAAGTGTATTGTCTAAATTGATTTTATGGTAGTGGTAATTCCAAATAAACAATTAAAAATATATATATATATAAAATAATTAATAGTTGATTCATGAATAATCATAATAAACAACAAATTTAACTAAAAATCTAAACATATTCACACGGTCATAAAATCACCAACCTTAATGAAATATTCACATTGTCATAAAATCACCAACTTTAATGAAATACAAAACCTAAACTCACTAGTAAAATTGTTGAAAAAAGAGATAAAGTGTTCTCTAGACTTTGCAAACGTAAAGGTGAAAGTGGATAGTCTACTAGGAAACGTAACTAACAAATCGATTCGCACCATCTTAAGAATAAACAAGCGCTGCAAGAAGTAAAGTCCTTGCTTTGTCTTTGATGAAAAATTAAAATCAAAACGTAACTGACAAATTGATTCGCACCATCTTAAGAATAAACAAGCGCTGCAAGAAGTAAAGTCCTTGCTTTGTCTTGGATGAAAAACTAAAATAAAAATCCTTGCTTTGTCTTTGAAAAATTAAAATAAAAATTTAGAAGAGAATTGAAAAGTTATTGAGGATTATTTTTTAATTTTGAAATAAATATTAAAAAAAAAAATAAAACAATAAAACATTATATATATATATATATATATGAAATTGTTAATCAAGCACCTTGAAACTTTTCTTTATTCAATTCTAATTATTACGATACTAATGGTATTAATAGCTAACCTGTTCGAAAGAAAGGAGCTTGTGTTAAAAATGATATGGTTTCCTTATCCATCGGGAAGGATATATAGGATTAGCCAAAGTTCCTTGTTACCTCAGATAGGCTTTAGTCGGACGCTTTTGCGAAAAATCGGTAGGACAACACGCGTTAAAACTTTGGATGGATCAAAATTGGAAGCCAATTCTAAGTGGCATGCCTCATTTCCACATTTTGTCACGGGGTTGGATTCTTTTTAGAGTAAACTCAAATGAAAATAGTCAGTTACTGTTGGATAATTCATGGCGATGGGGACCATATGGCGTCATCTTAAAAAGATGGCAAGTTTATTTTGACGTTGCTAGAGAACCTCACAATTTACAAAGAATCTGCGCTATTCTTCCTGAACTACCAATGATTTTCAGGCAGAAAGAGATTCTTGAGGCTATAGGAAGGAAAATTAGGAAGTTTATTTCTCTTCAAGATAATTGGGAGGAAAAAATTGACAGAAGGTGTGCAATAATTCTTATTGAGCTCGATATCAGAGACGACCTGTATGAGGAAATTGTTCTGGAGGTGAATGGTAGCATATGGAAACAGCGTTTGGATTATTGGAAAATCCCATTTCGTTGTTATGCATGTCGTCAAGTTGGTCACGTAGCCAAGGACTGCACAAAGATCTCATCGGGCTTTGTGCGTCATAAAAAAGTTTGAGTTAAAATGCCAGTCCAAACAAACATAGACAACAAGGACATGAAAGATGGCGGTAATGACATGACAACTCCTATGGACAACTCAGCTATTCCGGTTTCGGGTAAGTCAACTCATAAGCCCCCCCCTTCTGTTTTTACTTTCCCTGCGACAGAAGTTCCTCTTTCATAAGTTGTGAAGTCCTTGGTTCCTCCTGATCCCGAGAGCTCTTTCACAAGACAAGAAGTCTCTAAAACTCCTTCTCTCCCTTCATCGGACCTTCCTTGTGACGTCCCTCCATCACCTCTTTCCTTACATCAGGTTGTAACGGATCCTATTTTCTCAAGCCCCGTTATTTCCCTTCCTAACGTGACCAATCCAAAAGAGACAGAAAAGGACCCCCCTTCCCGGGTAAATCATAAAACCTACAATACAAGGTCAAGGAAAGCCAGTTTAGAGGGAGACCCTTTAGCCTCTAAAGGCGGCTTATCCTTAAATCTTGTCCCAAAAGTGACCGTAGGAATAAAGTCTCATATTATGAAAGCAAAAACACAAGCTAAGCTAGAGGTAAAATCTGGTAAGCAGGCAACGATAGGTAGGGACCTTAGAGCAGGGAAATCCCTAGTAGGGGCACCTTGATGCTTTGCATGTCCTTAAATGCTAGGGGGTTGGGAAGCTCCCCCAAGAAAAAAACTTTCAAAAGGATGGTTTCTCTTTTTAAGCCTTTTATCATTTTCTTTCAAGAAACCATGTTGGAAGGAGTAAGAGCAAAAGAATCCACTGAGCCGTGGTTAACCAATTGGTCTTTTGCTCATATAGACACTGTAGGGCATTCAGTAGGTATTTTAACTGCTTTGAGTCCAGCTTTCAAATAAAAGAATGACAAAAAAACGAATAATATCTTGAAAAAAGTATTGGAATCGGTGGGATCTGGGAAAATCTTCTCCTTTTTGAATGTGTATGGGCCTTTTACAAACAAAAAATCCTTCTGGGAGTCCTTTTTCTCATCCGGCCTCCTTGATTCTAGGAGGGTGATTATGGGAGGGGATCTGAACCTGACCATAGCAGAAAGAGAGGTATGGGGATCTTAAGAAAGGAAGGACAATTTGAGTGGTTTTTTCCGGTCCATCTTCCAACTCAATGGATTGGTGGATTTTCAACCCGTAAAATTAGAACCAACATGGAGAAATAATAGAGGAGAAGATCAAGCAATTTCCAAATGCTTCGACAGGTTTCTGGTCTCAGAGGATGTCTTACACGGACCATTATCTGTAAAATTATGGGTTGAAGTAGGAGGCCTTTCGGATCACAGGCCAATTTTACTCTCCATTAAAAAAGCAAAAGATCAACCTCCCTCTCCTTTCAAGTTTAATCCGGCATGGCTCCTAAAGGAGGTCTATAAATTACTAGTTGAAAAGACCTGGAATCCTCTACAAGAGAATTCCTTTGTCTCCTTCATGAAACAATTCTCAGACAATATCCTAAGAACTAAAAAAGAGTCAAAAATATGGGAAAAAGCATACAATGCTAGACAACAAGCACAGCTAAAAGAGGTGGATGCAAGGATAAAGGATTTTTATGTTCAAAATAATGCAGGAACATTTTCAGAAGCAGAACTGAAAGTAATAAAAGGTTGTGAACTTCAAAGACAAGAGTCGTTGGAAAAATAAGAACAACTTTGGAGATTAAAAAGTAGAGCAATTTGGATAAAGGAGGGAGATAATAACACGAAATTCTTTAACATGTTTGCATCCCACAGGAAAAATGTAAACTCGATCCCAAACATCAAGGATGAAAATGGAAATTCATTAGAATCCTTTAAAGAAAAGGCAGAAGCTGGGAAATATTTTTTCAAAAATCTCTTCTCAAAACTGGAAGGATGTCCTATTCAAGAGATTCTACAAGTTATCGATATGTTCCCCTCTATGATCACAGAGGTCATGAACAAAGAATTAGCAGAAGATAAATGATGAAGAACTGGAAAAGGTTGTTTACTCCTTCCGTAAGCGTAAAATCCCAGGGCCGGATGGTCTTATTATCGAATTTTACCAAGGATTTTTTGAAATGCTAAAATCGGATCTTCTGAAGGTTGTAAAGGAATCTCAGAACTCTGGGAAGGTGCTTGGAACTTTAAACTCCACCTTCCTGACTCTAATTCCGAAGAAACAAAATACAACGTCCTTTGATGATTTTAGACCCATTTCATGTTTTAATGTAGTCTATAAGATCATTTCCAAAATCAGTGCTCAGCGTCTGAAACCAATCATAAGAAATATTGTCTCTCAGGAACAGTTTGGGTTCCTCTTTAACAGACAGATACATGATGTTGTATCACTAACTCAAGAGGATTTACACTCGATTCATAAGAATAAAATTTAAGCTCTAGTTTTAAAGCTATACCTCTCAAAAGATTATGATAGAGTAAGCTGGACGTTCTTAAGATTGCTTTTAGTCAAACTAGGATTTGCAGTGAACTCAGTAAACTGGATTATGGGGTGCATTCAATCAGCTTCCTTTGTTGCGCTCATCAATGGTTGAACCCCTTCCACCTTTTTTAGAGCCTCCAGAGGCCTCAAACAAGGTTGTTCGCTATCTCCCTTCCTTTTTCTTCTAGTAGCAGATGCCCTAAGCAGACTTTTTCTTCAAGCAAAAAATTCAAGATCCTTAAAAGGTATTAAAGTAACAGAGAGTGAAGAACTATCTCACATTCTTTTTGCTGATGATTTTTTATTGCTAGGAGAAGGATCCTTAAACAATTATAATGAAATGAAAAAAATATTGAATCTGTATACAAAGGCCATAGGGATGCATATAAACGTGGAAAAATCAGTCTTAGTTGAAAACTCTCCTCCACCAGTAGTCAAAATAAGATTAGAAGCCGAAGTCCCTTACACCATGAGCCCCTTATCAGAAGGGTTCAAACATCTAGGCTTCTTCTTAAAACCAAATTCCTCTTCTTTCAAAGATTGGCTCTGGTTGTTCAAAAAAGTGGAAAAAAGAATGGATTGTTAGACAAACAAAACCCTTTCCAAAGGAGGCAAACTGGTTCTTATGAAAGCAGTGATCCAAAGAATTCCAGTGTACAGGACCTCAATAGCCTATATTCCAAAAGGGATTCTCCACAAGATTCTAAAGAATATTTTCTCCTTTCACTGGTCAACCAGCAAGCAAAAAGAAGGAATCCCTCTTGTCAATTGGAAAATTGTGGCTAATTTGAAATCTCTTGGAGGATGGGGCGTCAAAAAACCTTTCTTATTTTGTCAATCACTTGCAGGTAAATCTCTGTGGAGGATTATTAAAAACCCTTCTTCATTTTGGAGTAGATTTTTTCAGTCAAAGTATTGCTCGAATGCATCACTTCTTGATTGATTCAGATCCCTGAATAAATCCTTTAAAAATGGATCCATAGGCTGGAAAGCCTTTGTTCTTTCCTTTCCATTGATAGGAGAATGGTTATCATGGAGCATAGGAAACAAAAGGGAATTCTGAATTGGAAAAGATCCCTGGATCAAGGCAGGTAATAATTTCAAACTTTCTTTGACCACCTTAGAGGCTCTTGCTCTCCAAAGAGTTCACATTTTAGCCGATGCCCAGATTCCAACTGCAGTAGGAGCAAACAACTCTTGTTGGAAGTCCGCATAAAAACTCAATCTAGAAGGAATCGAAGCAGTAGAATGGAACTCCTTCCGAGGAAAAAAAAAGAATGGAACTCCTATATTTCGATGTTAGACTCCTCCTTTATCATCCTAGATGAGACGTTTGAAGATCGGCTAGTTTGGTCGAAAAAATCGATTACAGGAGATTTCAATGCAAAATTGGGATATGAAACAGAGGCCTTGAAATCTTATGTGGGTCCAAAAGAGTGGTGGTGGATTCCAGTTTGGAATTCAGCTGGTCCTTTAAAATCCAAGCTTATCCTGTGGCTAGCGTTAAGCAATAAACTCTTGACCTGGGATAACCTCTTAAAAAGAGGTTGGCAAGGCCCCAACCGTTGTATTCTCTGCTTTTCACAAGAAGAATCTGTTTCTCACTTGTTTGTTTGTTTCCCCTATGCAGCAACAGTTTGGAAGGATGCGATTGTAGAACTAAAATTTCATTCAACCATGATCAAAACTTCTCTTGAACAGCAGTTTCAGACTTGGTGGAGTGACGAATCGATACGTCCTTACAGTGCCTTTCCTTTCTCTTTTATATATGGATTTTGGTGGGATCGGAACCTTGCACTTTTCCAGAACTGCTCAATCCCAGTTGAAGTAACTTCAGCTTTGGTTGTGCAGTGGACGAAAGAACACAAAGTATTGGAAAAATAAAAAAAATCCCAAGCTACTTGTACCTCCTACAATTGACAAATATATACCATGAGCTTTCTTCGATAGTGCTAGTCAAGGAGATCCTCCTTTGGGCGGCTCTGGTGGAGCTCTATATTTGGCAGAAATCACAAATTTCAACTGAAATACGCTCCTGGGCACTGTACCAATAATAGAGCAGAGCTAGCAGCCTTACACTCTATATTGGATTTGGCTATCTCAAGGAAGGTGAATTGTTTACAACTTTTTGGAGACTCCAAAATGGTTGTGGATTGGGCCAACAAGATATTGCATATGATTCAAAGCTCCACATCTTCAACACCTCCTCAAAGCCATCCAAAGGCAAAGAGATCTCTTCTCCGTTTTTTCAATCTCACATGTATATAGGGAGTTAAACACTGAAGGAGATTTGCTCTCCAAATATGCCCTTCTGTTAACTCCTAGACATACCATGGTTGAAGAATCCTGTGACTGAATTAGATTTCTGTAACATCAACATCAAGGTAGTTTCTTTTGAAGACGGGAATCTAAGAAGATTTAGGTGAAGGTTGGAGAGCTAACCCAGCCTTTTAAACCATGGGCTCTGAGTGTAAATAATTGGGCACATAACAGGACCAAATAGATAGAGAGCACAACTCAAGCGAAGTGAGAATGATTGCAAGCTATTTTTGGTGATAGAATTTTGCAATGGCAATATATATTTGTAAATATTGTAAGCCAGAAAGGCAAGTGTATGAAATTTTTGATACAATGTTTGAATACCACATATGTTCATGTAAGTCCTTTGAGGACACTTCATGATCACTCTTTATTTAGAGTGACAGATATTTTCCTATATATATATATATATATATATATATATATCTCTTCCATATATATATATATAGATATATATATATATATATATATATATATATATATTTGTGTTCAATTAATATAATTAATGTTTTGTTTGAAAATTTCCAATTTAACTTGTAATTATGATTTTATGTTTATTAAAAGTGGATTGCTATTGACCATACACTATAAGATAAGATTTGTAAAAAAACATATAATTAATATTATGTTCGAAAATTTCTAAATTAAATTGTAATTTTGGATTTCATGTTTATTAAAAATGGATTGGAGTTGACCCTAAACTATAAGATTTGTAAAAAATATGGACAGAAACTATAAAATTTGTAAAAAAACATAAGCATTTATGTACATAAAGAGATAATAGGAATATATATTGTTTTATTTGTAAAATAAAAAACACAAATCAAATTCTCTAATATTTGAAAGTTTATATAACCAATAAAAATAAAACAATTATTAATTTTTTTATATATACGATTATTCTTAAAATCAGGTTAATTCTTGGAAAAAGTATGTATAACGTGTAAAAATAAAAATAAAAATTAAATAATATGCATAATCATTATTCATATCACAAGCTTATTAATTCACATAAAACACTGAATCACATTTCAACTTTGTAAATTTTCTTATAAAGAAAATCTATGAATAAATTCTTCCAAAATATTGATAAAATAAATATATATGAGCTTCCAACCTTTGAACATACTTTCACAAAACAAAAGCATATATGTGTATTGTATTAGGTGAAATTGCAATTTGTCATCTTATTTTCATGTTTTCTTGCATTAAGTATCAGCTAACAAAAATGAATGAAATAAAATGCAACATTAGGAACCCCTAATATTAACGTATCACATATTTTCTAGCATTTAGTTATAAAATTTATTATTAGGAATTTCTTTTTTTTTAATTTATGATTTCAAAATTCAAATAAAATTATTAAAATAATTATAACTTCTACACATTCTCATTAAATCTGTCGTAAGCATGTAAAAGAACATAGACATCGCATATGGAGCAAGTCAGAATCCCACCTAGTTCGAAATTAACAACTTTGAATCCCACGTAGATCAAAATTAGAACATGAAGCAACTGTCAATGCAGCTTTATCATGTGTTTCAGAGATTGGTAGGTACATATAAAACAATAGTCCCTACAAGTAGGGGCTGTCCCTAATACAGGAAGGAACTAATAAAGCTACATTCCACGTTTCAAACCTGAGTTTAGAATCTTGGAACTAATAAAGCTACATTCCACGTTTCAAACCGGAGTTTAGAATCTTGGAACTAATAAAGCTACATTCCACGTTTCGAACATGAGTTTATAATCTAGATAGTTATGTAGCTATTTTTATTTATAAGATTGATTAAGCAATAATTTCAAGATTTTATTGCACAATCATGAATAAGTGTATTTTGAGGTGGTCCTTAATTGCCCTGCCCGGGATGAATAGATAACGATGTGAACAATTATTGAAATACTCATTCAAGGAAGAACTTTAGTGCCACCTATGGTATACCATCAAAAGGATTTCAAAGAAATTTACATAGAAATTAAAATAAATCAAAATATTAGTGATATATTATATAGTAAAAAATTAAAAGTATGAAGAGAATATTATTGAAAAAAAAATAATCTTTATAGACGGAAGCTAAAATGATAAAACTAACAAGCCATATTAATAATTAACAATTAATAATATAGTTTATATAGGTCGATCGACCTATATTAACTACATTTAAATGTGTGGTCATGGTTGAGATACATTTGTCGAGAAGGATTTTTGAGTTATTATTATTATAATAATTAGCAAGCCATATTAATTATTATTATTATTAATCAATGGTCAACCAATAGTTGACCATTAGTCAACCAATTGATTTGCATTGGTTGACCACTGGTTAACAAATCATCAACCATGGTCAACCAATGGTTAATCATAGTCAACCATAGTCGACCATAGTCAACCAATGGTTAACATTGGTTGATCATGGTTGACTATGCTTGACATTGGTTTACCATTGCTTGGCTATTGGTTGACAATGGTTGACTATTCGTTGACCATGGTTAACTATTGTTTGACCATTGGTTGATTAAATTATGGTTGATTATTAGTTAACCATGGTTGAGTTTGATTGACAATGGTTGACATTAGTTAACTGTGCTTAACCATTGGTTGACTAGATTTGTTGACTATGGTTGACTTTGGTTTACCATGGTTAGGTTTAGTTGACAATGGTAGACCATGGTTGACTTTGGATTACGTAGGTTGACTTTGGTTGGCTATGCTTGACATTTGTTGACCATGGTTGAATTTGTTTGACCATGGTTGACCTTTGGTTGAGTTTAGTTGATCATGGTTGACTTGGGTTGACCATGCTTGACTTTGTTTGAGCATGGTTGACCATCCTTGACTTTTGCTGACTTTGCTTGACCATGGTTAACTTTGGATAACCATGGTTGACTTTGGTTGACTAAGGTTGACATCCGTTGACCATGGTTGACTTTATTAGACCATTGTTGACTTTTGGTTGACTATGGTTGACTTTGGTTAACCATGCTTGCCTTTATTTGAGCATGGTTCACCATTGTTGAGTTTTTTGTGACTTTGGCTAACCACGATTGACTTTAGTGTACCATGGTTGAGTTTTGGTTGACTATGCTTAACCATGGTTAACTATGGTTGAATTTGGTTGACCATGGTCGACTTTAGTTGACCATGGTTGACTTTTGTTTACTTTGGTTAACCATGGTTGGCTTTGGTTGACCATGGTTGATTTGGGTTGATTTTAGTTTACTATGGTTAACTTTTGGTTGACCATGGGTTGAGTTTGGTTTACCATGATTGGCATTGATTGAGTTTGGTTGAGTTTTGTTAACCATGGTTGACTTTAGTTTACTTTTGGATGACTTTGGCTGACTATGGTTCAACCTGTTTGACTATGATTGAAATGGTTTGACTTTGTTTAACCATGGTTGACTTTTGGTTGACCATAGTAGACCATGGTTAACCATAATTGACTATGGTTTCCCATGGTTGACGTTGGATTAACTTATGGTTGACCATGGGTGACTTTTGGTTTCCTTTTGGTTGATTATGGTTGACCATGGTTCACTTTGGTTGGGCATGGTTTACTTTTAGTTGGATTTGGTTAAGCATGGTTGACTTTTGGTTGATTATGTTTCACTATGGTTAACTATGGATGACCATGGTTGGCTTTGGTTGACCATGATTGACCTTGGTTGACCATGGCTGAATCTCGTTGACTTTGGCTTACCATGGTTGACTTTGTTTGACTTTCATGGACTTTGGTTGACCATGGTTGACCTTGGTTAACTATGGTTGACGTTGGTTGACCATGGTTAACTTTGTTTGACGTTGGTTGACTTTGGATGACTATGGTTAACCATGGTTGATTGTGGTTGACTTTAAAATCATATGGTTGATTATAATTTCACTATTGTTTGACTATTGTTGAATTTAGTTAAATATGGTTAACTATAGTTGAATTTGTTTTACTATGGTTAACTTTAGCTTACCATGGTTGATCATGGTTGAATATGGTTAACCAAGATTGAATTTGGTTAACCACGTTCTACTTTGGTTTACTTTGGTTGAGCATGGTTGACTTTGGTTAAATATGGTTGATTACGGTTGACTTTGCTTGACCATGGTTGAATTTGGGTTACCATGGTTGACTTTGGTTGACCATGGTTTAATTTTGTTTACTTTTAGTTGAATTTGGTTAACTATGGTTTACTGTGGTTGACCATGGTTTGTTGTCCTTTACTTTGTTTGAAGATCGTTGACTTTTTGTTGACTTTAGTTGTCCATGGTTTATTATGGCTAAACATAGTTGACGATGGTTGAATTTGGTTGTCCATGGCTGACTTTTCGTTGACTATGGTTAACTTTGGTTTTCCATGGTTGACTTTGGTTGACCATGGTTGAATTTGGTTGACTTTGTTTGACATTTTGGTTGACAATGGTCAACTTTTGTTGACTTTTTGTTGAACATGGTTGACTTTGGTTTTTTTTATTATTATTATGTTTGAGTATGGTTGACTTTGTTTGAATTTTGGCTTATTATGTTTGTCCATGCTTAACCACGGCAAACCATGCTTGACTTTGGTTGACCATGGTTCACTTGGGTTGACCATGGTTGACTTCATCTTGACTTTTAGTTTACCATGGTTGACTTTGGTATAAAATGGTTAACTTGTGGTTGGCTTTGGTTGACTATGATTGACTTTAGGTTAGCTTTGGTTGACCATGGTTGGATTTTTGTGGGCTTTTTATTGGCTATGGTTGACCATGATTAACTTTGGTTAGCTTTGCTTGATCATGGTTGACTTTCGTTGACTTTGGTTGTCCATGGTTGGCTTTGGTTAACTTTTGGTTGGCTTTGGTTAACCATGATTGGTTATGGTTGACCATGATTAACTATGGTTTACCATGGTTGACTCTAATAATTATTGTTCAGCATGGTTGACTATGGTTGTCCATGGTTAACTATGGTTAACCACGATTAACTTTGGTTGACCATGGTTGACTATGGTTGACTATAATTGACTTTGGTTTACCATGGTTGACTATTGTTGACTATGTGTGTTCATGGTTGACCATGGTCAATGATGATCAACCATGGTTGACTATGTTTATTCATGATTGACTATTATTAATGATGGTTGTTCATGGCTATTTATGGTTGATTATGGAAATTGTTTGACTTTGGTTGACCATTGTTGACTATGGTTGACTTTGGTTTACCATGGTTGAGTTTGAATGAATTTGGTTGACCATGGTTAACTATGGTTAATCATGGTTGATTATGGTTGACCTTGGTTAACTATGGTTGGCCATTGTTGATATGGTTATTCATGGTTGACCATAGTCAATGATGATAAACCATGGTCTACTATGTTTACTCATGACTTACTATTGTTGATCATGGTTGACCATGGTTGACCATTGTTGACTATGGTTGACCATGGTTGAATGTGGTTGACTTTGGTTGACCATGGTTGTATTTGGTTGACCATGGTTGACTTTGCTTGACTATGGTTGACCATGTTTGCCTTTGGTTGAATATGGTTAACTATGGTTAACTGTAGTTGACTATGGTTGACCATGGCTAACCAGGGTTGACCATGGTTGACTTTGGTTAAATATGGTCGACCATGGTTGACTTTTGGTTGGCTTTGGTTAACTATAGTTGACTATGGTTGACAGTGGTTTACCGTGGCTGACTTTAGATTACCATGGTTGACTTTGGTTGAATTTTGGTATTCCATGGTTGACTATGATTGATATTGCTTGACCATGGTTGGTCTTGGTTTACTATGGTTGACTATAGTTAACCATGGTTGAGTATGATTGAATTTGGTTGACCATGGTTGACTATGCCCATGGTTTATATGTTATGTTCATAAATGGTTATATCCCAATTTCAATGTTTAGGGTTATGTGTTAATGCAACATTTTTTATGTGTTTTGTTAAATTACAATAATTATCAATGCATACATACAATGCCTACAATTAATACCTAGTAAAAGTATACACTGTCACATTGGAACATTCCCATAGGTCATGTTAGAATGCAATGATTGTTATATGTTATGTCAGATTGCGATGTACATGTTGATGTTTATGAAATATAAATGTTAATATCAATATTAATGCTAACATTATCAATAATTTGATAAGGTTATATTATGTTTGAGGTTGATGTTATTTCTTGTATTTAAGGTTATGTAAGGTTATGATGTAATTATGGTTTCATTAATGAATATTTAATTATGCTTTAATGACATTGGAACTTTCCCAATGGTCATGTTGGATTCAGAATGTGACATTGATGTTGGTGTTAATGAAATCTTAATGTTAACATTAGGATTCATTTGGTAAGGTTATGTTATGTTTGAGGTTTATGTTAATTATTGTATAAGGTTATGTAATCAATATGGCTATGCCTAATTAATGTTATGAATAATGATTATTAACGATTAATAATGTTAATAAAATGTTTGATATTACGTTAAAATATTAATAATAAATAATAATAAATATTAACATTAATGATTAACATTATAATTATTATAATTATTTAAATATAATTATAGTTTAATATGATTTGAAAATGTAATTATAATTTAATTATGGTTTCAATATATAATATTGGTATACTTCTAATTTTAAAATTTATATTTAAATTTTTTTTTAAATACATATAATTTAAAATTATTATTCAATATAATTTGAAATTATCATTTTTACAATATTCTTTAAGAATTTGCAATTATAATTTTCTTTAATATACCTTTATATATTTATATTATATATGATTTTCCAAACAACATTAGCATAAGTATACCTTTACATAAATAAAAATATAAAATATAAAAAACCCTAATCATATTATTAGAGTTATTAATATTTTGTACTTATATTTATTATATATAAAATTATAAATATTTTGTGTATAATTTTTTTATTATTATATATAATTATCAAAACTTTATATTGATTGTAAAAATTTTACATTAGTTAAAAGTTAAAACTATAACAACTATAACCATATTTTAAAAGGATTATTAATATTTTGTTTCATATTTTATTTTATAATTTAAAAAATATATGTATATCTATTAAAAAAACTAGAAATTATTTTATAAATAATAAATAGTTTTTTAATATTTGTACATCATAAGTGTATTATTTTAAAAGAATTAGAAGTTAACTTTTTTATATTTATATTTTACATATAAAATAAGAAATTATATTTTTAGAAAAGTTTAAATGAAAAAATAATATTCAAAATTGTTTTGGCACTAAAAAATAAATAAATTTTAAAAATTAAATAGAAAATGATAGAATATGATTTAAAAGATTTTTTTTGAAAAATAAAAAATATGTAAATGTAAATAAAATCAAAATAAAATAGAAATTCAGAAAATTTTCATTTAGATCTAGATTGTACATATTCTCTTAAATTGTTCTCTATATTGTTTTTGAGATCATATCAATTTTAATAATATAGAATGTCTTTCCATGTTAATATATTTTGAGGCTTGTATTTATAAACATAATTAAGTTTGAATATATACCATTTTAATACTATAGAATGTCTCCCCCCCCACACATATATATAATCATTTGTCACTATGATTACAATTCTATTAATATAAATTATATATAAAATTTAAAAGAATGATGGTCCTTATAAAATGAAGATTGACTTATGAAGAAACCTCTCTTCAATTCCAATTAATTTAAAATATATGTAAAGTAAAGATTGATCTCATAAACTATATATAAAATTAAATGTATAATGTCTCATGTAATATGGGAAATAGTTCTCCATAAATTATCATTGATACAATAGATGAACACTTGTAACAAGAGCCACGTGGTGGCAATGTGCTTGACATTGCCACCTGCTCTATTTGTAGAAAGATATAGGAAGGATATATTTGCTTGGAGTTGTGAATGATTAATAGAAGTTAAGAGGAAAGATATATTTGCATGAGAGGAGATGCCAATTTCAGGGCTCTTAGTTCCTGCAACTCCTCTTGCAGTTTTATGTTTGCAGCTATAAGTGACTCGTTACATGTCTTCAGAAGCTTTCCTTCAATTTCCCTGTGATTGAAATTTGTCCTGAAACAAATTAATGACATTCAAATTATGTATAACAGAAAATCTGCGAATAAAATATCCTCAAGATCAAAACTTTTGTGAGTGACAAGTATGCAGAAATTTGTGTATAACATAAAAACTGCTAATAAAATAGAGCGCCCTGAGCATCAAAAATTTTCTAAGTGACAAGTATGCAGAAATTTTAATGTCTAGAACTCTTCAAATTTATAAGCTAATCAATTTAGCAGTCGATTCCAGAAATGGGCTTTGAAATATAAATATCGATATGTACAACGAATCAGTAAAGAATAAGATCTAACCTTGATCATTTATTCTGGAACCATACTTCAACTTGATGAGGGGAAATATTCAATTCTCTTGCCAAGGCTTGCTTTTGATTCTGAAGGCGACCCAAGTCATATTGAGAGAAAAAATAGATAAATCATTTTTTAAAAGATTAAAAACATCATTGTACAATAAGTTTAAATAAAACATTCATAGCCAAAAGATCAGTGGTCTAAGGAAAAAATTCCTCCCTCACGATACTTGTTACTCTGACCTTTGAATAAATATACTGACATAATTTTGGAAAAGAATAACTAAAAACAACCCACAACAACCATTCAAACTAAAAACATGATTTATTTTAACAGCTAAAGTCAATTTATTTTAATTACTTCATATATTGCCATGCCATTTCACTTTGCAATTTGTATGCATAAATGCAACAAATTCTTTCAAAAATGCAGCATTTGTATGCATAAATGCAACAAATTCTTCTGAAAATGCAACATCTTCCTCTCTTTGACTACTGATAATATCCATGTGCCACATATCAAAACTCTGCAAGGAATCAAATGCTCGTAAATTTGTTGCCACGGAGGGCAGGCGGACTGAGAAATGATGAAATATAATTTATTACGTCTGCGAAAAAGTTGCAGCAATCTTCAAGAGAATGCAGTAAAAGAAGACTGAAAACTTAGAATAGCATTCAGTGATAAGTCGTTGGCAAAAAAATTTGTAAAATACATAGCACTGCTAAAAAAATGTATGATCAGATGTATGTACATTCACAAAACAAAGATCAATGGAGAAATAAAAAATCAATCCCTCGTATCTGCAGGCACGACATCAAATATCTAGGGTAAATACAATGCTCATACTTCTAAGTTCTAATCATAATACAAACAACACTTTCTTTCTATTTTCTTTTCTTTTCTGTCAAGAAACGGATCACCAGACCGTCAAAAGAGATTGTAAGGGAAGGCATCCAAGGGATGGATGAGGTAGGTCAGAGCCAACGCCATGAACAAGAGCACGTAGGCTATTCCTTGATCGACGGCCGTGCCTGCAACAAAAATATACATTCAATCAATCCAAAACAAAATCCTATAATTGTCAAAATAAAATGGTGGAGGACCGAAATCGTACCGTCGGACATTGGAGGAGGAGCCGGAGCCTGTGCATTGGCGCAATAGAGAGCATCAGCAACGTTACGAAGACCGTCGAGAAGGTGATGAATCTAATTAAACGGTTTTATATGTTTTAATGGAGTTCCATTCCAAACTCCAGTATTTTTTCCTGCATTCAAATTTGAAAACAAAATTTTAAAAAGGAAAAGCAGAGAAAAAATAAGGGCTAATGACAGCCAAAAAGGAATACGTAACAAGAAATTCTCTTCAAAGGTTGGCGACATATGGATGGGTAGTAAGTAGCAAGATGCTTATTAATCCTTACCAATTGTGCCCCTCGTTGGAAAACTAGATAAGGACCTGGGTTGAGATGGGGTTTTTCCAGTTAATATATTGAAGCCAGCTGGGAAAACCTTGTGGAACCCTCATGAGAAAACAGAAAATATGACCCAATGCCGGACGAAAACCTTAAAAGGTAACTAGCCTTAGGTCTAATGGATTCTAAGTGGGAATCACCAGATCATCCTCGTGGAAGTTGGGACCCTGACACAAACAACAGATCACATAAATATGTGACTGCGAGACTAATCCCAATTATCTCACAAGACTATGACACCCATTTCTTACGAAACAATCAATACCCTCAGCATTCCTTTGTTCTTGCAACAATAAATCAGAAGGGTGCAGGGATAATAGGTCTCTAAAACATGAAGAACCCAAAAATCCTAAAACAAGAAATCAAAGAAAGGCGTTGGATTACAGAGAGCAATGGGCTGGAAATAAGTACCTTAGATTCTGAAAAGGCCTGACCTTGTTTGCATAGAGAGGCACATGATCTCCGTTGTTGTATTTGTGATCAGAGTAACTTCCTTGCACTTGATCACCCCATGCCAATGCTAACAGCAGAAGCAACAGAGGAGACATCATGGCATCACCTAGATCTGGAAAAGCTCAAGAAGTTAATGTAACATGACTTCAATTCTTCTTGAGTGGCTTCTAACCATATTTATTTCCGAATCCAAATGATCTGGGAAGATATATCAGGTTCTAGTTCTAGACCACACCTACTGAAAACAAATATAAAATAAAATAAAAATTCACAAAGTCTTCTCTTCGCCTTGAAACAATCAAAATGAAAAAAATATATCAACATCATTTGTATTAATAAATTCAATCTCAAGGATCGAAGCTTATGTCCTGTTGTACATGTTTAACTGGAAAGAGCCATTTAAAGCTCTAGATTCCATGGAAACGTAGAGTGCCATGATAATTTCCACACACCAAGCCAAAGTCTGAGAGAAAATCCGAATACCCAATCCAGTATTCACTGGATTCCGATGACCCAATACCCAAAATTCAATGAAATCCATCACTTGGGAGAATCGTATTGAATTGGGCCTCTAGATCGCTGCCTCCCTATAGACTCATGCATATGCCTTTGATAGATAAAACCAAATCATTCTCTTGATATGGATTCAAATTGTATACTACCAATTCTCATTGCAATCAGTTTCAAAATAATATTGCATATGCAACTATAGATGGATATGGACATATATTGATCAAAATATTTCTAAGAATCAATCTTCAGTATCATAATATTCAAAGTAGTGTTGAAATTGCTAATGTATGGCTAAATTCCCTACATTAATTGACAATGTTTAAAGTATCAATTCATGAACATTAGAATCTAGCATCATGTTAAAGAAGCATATCAGAGAACATAAAAATATAGTCTTTGGCATGCATTCAGTGGATATATTTTGATTCAAGATAAATTGAATCATGTCTTTAAAAAGGAAAAAACCATCAAAGAAAACCCATGCACCTCCTATCCATTCTTCGATAATATGTCTTTATTCTTTTTCCTTGTCATGATTCTTTACGCTAGACTAAATGTTGAAACTTTGAGTAGCACACCAAAATGAGGAATAAACATATTCTCAAACAAACTATAATTTCTTGCTATCCAAATGCCCCATGCTACTAGCATAAGCAAAGTTGTTGCCTATTGGATCAAAGGGATTCCAAACCAATTTCATTGGGCCATTTAGGGTTTTTTTTGTTACCTTGATTAGAGAATACAAGTCTATCCTTAAATTTTGTGAGGTCAAAATTGATACTTTTCTTAATTGATTTACGTAAGTGTATATATTTATGTGTGTGTGTAATAATAATAATAATAATAATTAGTAATATTATTATTAGTAAAAGTCACAACTTAGCTAGACATGAAATTACACATGAGACCCTTTCATTATGAGACAAGGGATCTCTTTGTGCAATGATTTAATTGCTTACTCTACAGAGGTGTACGTACCCTATGCCCTTCATAATTGAACTTGTGACCTAGAAGGAGGAAACCCATGTTATTTAGACCCACTCAATCTGGATATTCATATCACGCTTCTACAAGTCTCAATTTGTTTAGTGACCATTCCCAGATTCTATATACAACGAAAGTTACATGTTAACCAATATACTATCAACTTCAACAAATCCAATAAGAGATTGCAAGTATGAAGTTCCAATTAGCTCTAATTGATAATCTTACTGCTAGGAGCACCTTTATTTCCGAGTTACTTAAAAACCTAAGATTATTGTTCTTATCTCCACTCTCCCTAACCGTAGCCTTAGGAAATGGGCTAGGCTTCCTAGTATAGGGGGAACACCAACCAAGGTAACACCTTATACTTGTTCTTGAATTAATAATCTTCATTGAGAAGTAATATTGATGATTTGAAATGAGTGACATTCATTTCCAATTCCAAGCTCCAACAACTGTCTTCAAGTGGAAATTGATATCAATTCCCAAAAATAGAGATCCCTCATTCATATGTTAGATAAGAGGAGAAACAACAAAAGGAAGTACAAAATCTCCAAAGGTTACCGAGCTATCAATGAGGACTATTCTAGTCGAGGAAGTGGATTTGACAAATTTTATTAATATGTCCATATTCTATTATGATAATGTATGTAATTAGTTCATGGTATCACCCTCTCTTTCATTTTTATTTTCAGTTACCTACTCTATTTATTATATAAGAGATTGCTCTATAGGCAACAAATCATTAGTTATTAGCCATATAAGCCATTTTCATAGATTTTGTTACCATTAGTGTAGTTTTTTTTAAGTGAATTAATAATAAACTTTTATTTATAGAAAAGATTGACTGAAAATGAGGAAAAATTTAATTAAATAAAAAATATCATATTAATAATTTTCTTACTTAGTTATTATTAAGCATTTGGAGTGTACATTCCACTCATCATCATATTAATTCAGTTTTATGATTTTTTTAATTGCGGAAAGGGAAAGATTGAATTTTGCTCATATAATAATTTTCGTACAGGTTTAGAGGTCTCAATAATGCAAAATCCTTAGATTCTAGATGTGCACACCAACAGACCTAACTTACGTAGCAATGCAAAGCAAGAAGATTTGATGCTTATTTTGAACACTTTAAATCATAAATAAAAAAATGTTTGACATAGGTTAGGGATCATAGCCCATAGGGTACATAATTTACAAAAGGAGTACAAAATTTAATATAAATTATAAAGTGCAAATTTACAGCATATATATTATATATTATATAAAATACAAAATATAATTTTCAACATATATATTCTACAAAATTATAAAATACAAAATATTTATTAAAGTTACCTCTTTGGAAAACAAATTATTTACATAAGTCTTAAGTTGTTTTAAATGATGACTTCATGACTTAAAATTTCCATAAAGAGTCAATCAATAATGACATTTCACCTATATTCTGGAAAGTGTTATATGTATATTAACAGAACAATTGAGCCAAACGAACATTGAAATAAATATGGATAATGTTGAAGTAAGATTGGAATAGAAAGGCTTGTTATGAAGTCGTAACGAGCTTAATGACCTGCAATCAAGCCAAAAGATGATTCTTTCTATGATTGACTTGTATGATGGAGGTTTTTGTATAGATGGGTAAACAAACAAAACCGTGGTTATAATCTGGATACAGTCACATGTTTAAATCATATTTACATTTAAATGAGGATTGGGTTCTAAGAATTGTAATTATGGGAATGGGGACTAAATGCAAATATAGGAATACGTACAGAAATGAAAACTAAGTACAAGAATTTAAATTGCAGAAATAAAATAGGACGGAAACTAATGGTAATCTAACTCAAAAGTAAAATCCAAATCAAACTATGCAAGGCAACCTGTGCAAATGAATTATGGAATAAAAGCTGCAAAGATATAGACATATCATTCTGAAAAGTGATTTGTGAACGATGAAACCATTACAGAATCAAATGTTATATATAATTGCAGGAAGGAACTATAATGCCAGAACAAGCCAGAATAAAAATGATGAGTTGCACAATATTGAAACGGGAATACAAGAGCAGAAATAAATGAATTTGGATTAATGTTATATATAATTGCAAGAAGGAAATATAATGCCAGAACAAGCCAGAATAAAAATGATGAGTTGCACAATACTGAAACAAGAATACAAGAGCAAAAATAAATGAATTTGGATTGGAAATTGATTCTATGATAAAAGCATATTACACAAATTTTAACATAAAAAAAAAGCAATAAAAAAAGCAAAATGAAAATTCTCTCGTGCACAAGTTCTACCTGATGTTATAGTAAAGAAAGAACTTCACAATTCGAGTCGGAGAGCCCTTACTGATCGAGTTGTGAGCTCTAGGATTCACACTAGTGATGAGCTGTAGAATATAACCATCAAATTATTCAACACATGGATATCAAGGTAGTGATGGAATGGATCTTACAAAGAAAATAACATTAGAAATTCGATAGAAATCAAGGTAGCAAAACAATAATTTTTATTATCTATTCCTGGATGCCTTTCCTTATGGAGTACATGGATTTATAGCATTTTACATTATCATGAAAAGTGAACCACGAGCCCAGGACCACTACCACCGGGGGTCTCCTAATGCCAACTATTTCCTCCAGTCTCGGTTGTGGAGGTAAATGCTGAGAGTTTGACACTAAAACCACATAGAGACATCTAATGTGTTGGCAGGGGCAATGGGAATTTTATTATACACGTTCAAAGAAGCATAATTGAGGGATGGGGATCGAGATGGGATCACATTAGCGATTCCTGGCTCTATAGGAAACTGCCTCCTTGCCTTACAGACTAACTAAATGCCTAATCAATGTACATTTGAAAGACGTAGCAAACAAATGTATAGGTGTCATCATTTCATCTTTTAAGCTATCCACGAGGGCAAGCACGATTCCCATTTACATCCATTCGTTATCTGGCTGTTCGTGAGGCTTCGAACTTTTCACGTTTGCATGTTTGGAAAAAAAAAGACAATTAGATACTACATCTATTTGTTCTCTGTTTGTTCGCTAGAATTCGAACTCTTCACATTTGCTTGTTTGGGAAAAAAAAACAATTGGATACCGCTATCAATGGTCGCTCAGTTGCCTAGATTTTAACTTGACTAACAAGTCGTGTGATCAAATCTCCTGAGCTAGTATCCGGCTCAAATGACTTTATTACATTATGTGAGGAGTGACTATCTAACATAAAAAATATCTACAATATTTAATTATCAAAGTGATGTTTTTGTTTGCATTGACTGATAGGACAGTGATAGAATCTCATGGCCTAATAATGGGTTATTAATTTACTTTCCAAGTCTGCTACACCTGGCGGGCAGTTTCTCATTCTGAAATGATGTGGAAGGCCCTAATGCATTCTGTGTGGGATCAACACGATAGAGAGAGGAGTGAATCGTGGTGAAACTGAGTCTCCCCGGACAACCGCAAGCAATACGTCAAGAAGCATAAGGAATTCAAACCCGCAGCACCCCCAACTTGCATTCGTCGTAAACGAAGGAAGCAGAAGGGTCCCGAGGCGGCCACCCCGCTTCCCGTGGTGACCACCCTGACCAAATGAAAGCTCCGGCTCTTGAATCTTGAAAGGATAAAATATTATCTTCTCATCGAGAAGGAGTTTGTCTCCAACTAGGAGCGTCTGAAACCCCAGAAGGATAAGAATGAGGAAGATAGGTCCAAGGTGTTGGAAATATCATAATTAATGAGCTGATAGCGTATCAGATATGCGCCGGCTCTGTCAGACCCCAGTCGGTCATTTTGTCAGTCTGCAATGTCTGACAGTCAGTCAGTTTGCAGCCAATCTCAGTCACGGCAAGTTAGTATTTAAGTAGCCGCTCTTGTATTCGACAAGATCAAATTTTCTTAGGTAGAATTTATTACAGTCTTTAATGAAACCTTGTAGCTTCTGAGCAAAGCCATCTTGAGTCGGTGAAATGAAACTCTATAAATGTAAATCATTCAAAGAGATGTAAGAGATGAAAGAGGTGAGGGAGTGAAAGAAGAAAAAGAAGTGAAAATCCGTGAAGTAATTCAAGAGCCCAAGCTCTGTGTAAATGGTGAAAGATTGAAGTTAATATCATCTCTCTGTAAGTGCGCAAAGTTACTCTATTTTACTGAGTAATATATATAAGTCTATAGTTTCGCATATTCATTCTCAAGAATGTTAAATGTTGAGTTGCGCACATCTTCTTCATATTTAGTTGTGTGAATGTTGTTTACATTTACACGCAGTAAATCAAATCAAGAATTCTCAAGTATTTCACTGTGGTGAATGCCCTAGTTTAACGCGCAGTAAGTTTCAACACATGTTGCGGTTCTCATGTTTTAAGAAATTATGTTTTAAGACAAAGTTTATTTAAGTTTGAGTTGTACGCACTTAAATAGGTATATAAAGTTAACCGCGCAGTTAACCTTTGTAAAGTGAAAAGTGTGTGCAAAAGTGATTTGTATAAAGTGCGCAAAGTCAAGTTCCGCAAAGTTAGAGTAGCGCACATTTATGCAAAGTAAAGTATTGCGCAAAGTCAAGATTTGTGCATTTGCGCAAAGTCAAGTGCACAGTAGAAATCACGCAGTAACCTTTGCGCAGTAATAAAGTGGAATCGCGTAGTAGAAACACGCAGTTAATCTCTGCGTGATAGAAAGTGGAAATGTGCTGTTAATCTGCGCGCGGTAAAAGGTTAAAGGTGAATTGCGCATCTAATCTCCGCGTGATCATTTTGTGAAGTAAAGTGTTTTTATAAAGTGGAAGAAAATTAAAGTTAAACATTTGCTAGTTCTAGCACATGTCCTTAGCAAAAGAAAAATAAATACTCATGTATCGCACAGCAGATTTTTTAATTGACTGCGCGCTCCCCTTTTCCCTTCATCTGGTATCAGAGCCTGGTTTACAGAAAGTAAGAATTGTATTTACATAAGGGAAAAGTGATTAAGAATGGCTTCCACTTCGGGTAATGTGCAAACCCCCATATTTTCTGGTAAAAATTATGAATATTGGTCTCTAACAATGAAGGATTTGTTTAGAGGTCAAGATGTATGGGACATAGTCCAGAATGGTTATGCAGAACTAGCAAATGCAGCAGCATACAACAATCTCACACAAGCTGAGAAGGATTTTCTGAGGGAATAGAGGAACAAAGATGGAAAGGCGTTGTTCCACATATATCAAGAAACACATGAGTCCATACTCCCAAGAGTAGCAACACCGCAGTCAGCAAAGGAAGCGTGGGACACACTCGAAACAACATATCAAGGTTTGGACAAGGTAAAGACTACTAAAATTCAAATTCTGAGAAGAGATTTTGAATCTCTATTTATGAAAAACATAGAGTCAGTAGACTCATTTTATACTCGTGTTATTGGTCTGGTTAATCAAATAAAGTCTCATGGAGAAACTCTAATTGATCAAAGAGTTGTTGAAAAGGTTCTTAGAGTTTTTCCAAAGAAATTTGAATCTTTGGTTGTAACCCTGGAGGAAAACAAAGATCCGTCCACATTTACCATTGAAGAGTTGAAAGCCTCATTGCTCAATCATGAACATAGAATCAACGGTTCAGATACATCGCTAGAACGTGCATTCGCAGCACAATCATCCATAAGTCGTGGAAGAGGTAGAGGAAGATCAAACTCAAGAGGCAGAGGACGAAGTTCGTTCAGAGGAGGTCGTAGCAGCAGCCCTGCGCATGGCACTGGTAGAGGCCAGAATCAGACCCCCAATCAACCAAGTGGACAAAGGTATGATAAATAAAAAATTCAATGTCATTACTGTAAGAAGTATGGACACTTCGCATGTGAATGCAAGAAGAAGCAGTATGACCAAGGAAAGCAAGCAAAATCACAGTTAAGCAACAATAGTGCACCGAACAGCTCACTGTTCTTAGCATGCGCATCTCCACTAGAATGCAATGATGTCTAAGAAAGTCCAAATGACATATGGTATTTAGACTCAGGCTGTAGCAATCATATGACTGGTAATTTAAATTTATTTTCCAGTCTAGATAAATCAGTTCAAACTGATGTAACACTTGGAAACAATAATCAAGTTACTGTTTTTGGAAAGGGTAATGTTGATATTCTAACAAAACAGGGGGAGCAGAAATATATGTTTGATGTGTATTATGTTCAAGGTTTGAAGCACAATCTGATGAGCATTGGTCAGCTGATGGAAAAAGGTTACAGAGTTCACATGGTAGGTAAGCGCTGTGTGATCAAGGACATATATCCCAGCAATCAATTAATTGATGAAGTGCAGATGGAAAGCAATCTCTTGTTTCCTTTGAGGATAAGACCCATCATAAAAGGAAAAACAACTGAAGTTGTTCATGAAAGTCAGAATGAGAATTCTAGAACTACGTTCCGCGCAGAGAGCAAAGGAGCAGAAATTCATTGCGTAGCAGAAGAGAAGGACAGCACAATGCAAGCAATGTTTCAGACAGAAGTAAAGGATGAGTCCTGGTTATGGCATTTCAGATTTGGACATATGAATTTTGGTGGGATGAAGCTACTGAACATGAAGGACATGGTGAAAGGATTACCATTGATTGGAAAGCAAGAGAGAATTTGTGAAGGCTGTATTTTTGGAAAGCAACACAAAGAGACTTTTCCAGTCGGAAAGTCATATAGAGCTCACACACCACTGAAATAGTGCACTTTGATATTTGTGGACCGATGCAAACACTGTCCATGGGAGGATGCACTTATCTTCTCACATTCATAGATGATTTCACAAGAAAAACATTGTTTTACTTTCTAAAGCATAAATCTGATGCATTTGATTGTTTTCAGTAGTTCAAGGCACTCGTGGAGAAGCAAAGTGGTTACAGCATCACAATATTGAGAACAGATAGAGGTGGTGAGTATGTTTCGAATGATTTCTTAAAATTTTGCAAAAATCATGGCATACAGAAGCAATTCACTGCGCGGTATACACCGCAGCAGAATGGTATCACAGAGAGGAAGAACATAACCATCATGGAGATGGCGCACAGTATGTTGGAAACCACGCATATGTCAAATGAATACTGGGCTGAAGCAGTGGAAACTGCAGTATACATCATGAATTGATGTCCGACGAAGAGCGTGATGAACAAGGTTCCACAGGAATCATGGACAGGTATGAAACATAGTGTTTCGCATTTGAAATTTTTTGGTTGTGTAGCATATGCACATGTTCCAGATGATCTAAGAAGGAAATTAGACAAAAAGGGACAGAAATATATTTTTATTGGATATTGTGAAGGCACAAAAGCATACAAGTTGTATGATCCGGTTGCAAGGAAAGTCATCATCAGTCGCGATGTTCAGTTTGTGGAAAATGAAGCATGGGATGGAACAATAGAGAAGAATGTGAAAATCGCTTCACATGTTGAACATGATGACAGCGCAGAAGATGTGGATGAGACTCCGCATGTAAATTAGAATTGTGCAACTCCGTCTACTCCAAGGATTGCGCAGCATGCTCCAGCACGAAGTACTCCAACACAAGGTGCAGCTCAAGCTACTCTGTCAAGCACACCAAGTGCGCAACAAACTCCATCAAGCAGTTCGCGCAGCTCGTGCAATGCAACACCAGCAACTCTGCCAAGGACAAGAAGTCTGCGCGAGATATATGAGGCTGGTACACCTAATTCATTCTCATGTTTTGCATTATTTTCTCAAGTTAATGATCCGCTAACATTTGAAGAAGCAGTTGAAGATAAAGTTTGGTTGCAAGCCATGGATGAAGAAATAGAATGCATTAAGAAGAATCAGACATGGGAACTAGTTGATGTTCCTAAGGACAAGGATGTTATAAGCATCAAATGGATTTATAATACCAAGCAAGATGCTGATGGGAATGTGCAGAAGCACAAGGCAATATTGGTAGCAAGAGGACTCACTCAACATCCCGACATAGACTTCAATGAAACTTTTGCACATGTAGCGCAAATGGATACTATCAAAACAGTTTTGGCCATCGCAGCACAAAAGAAATGGCCTGTTTATCAAATGGATGTCAAGTCTAAGTTTCTAAATGGTTATTTGGAGGAAGAAGTATACGTAGAGCATCCACAAGGCTATGAAGTTCCAGGACAAGGACACAGAGTGTACAGGATGAAAAAGGCACTGTATGGTTTGAAGCAAGCTCCTAGAGCTTGGTACAGTCACATTGACTCATATCTCATTCAGAATGGATTTCACAGAAGTGAATGTGAGCCAACGCTGTACACAAAAATCAACAAGTAAGGTAATAAGCTAATTGTCTTCCTGTATGTAGATGATTTAATATTTACTGGTGATTTTGGCATAGAAGAATTCAGAACAGTCATGGAAAGTGAATTTGAAATGACTAATTTGGGGCTTATGAAGTATTCTCTGGGCATTGAAGTCCAGCAAGCTGAAAAGGGTATTTTGATATCACAGTCAAAGTATGCAAGTGATGTCTTGAACAGGTTTAAGATGTTAAATTGCAAGACAGCTCCAACACCAGTGATAACAGGTTTGAAATTAAGCAAGGATGATGATGGATCCACTGTAGATCCTACATTATTTAAAAGGATCGTTGGCAGCCTTATGTATCTTACAGCAACAAGGCTAGACATCATGTATGCAGTTAGCCTAATCTCAAGATTCATGGAGTCACCAAAAGAATCGCATTGACAAGCAGGTAAAAGAATTCTGAGGTATGTGAGTGGAACAAAAGACTTTGGTATTTTGTATTCAACCTTAGAAAATTTCAAACTCATTGGATACACTGACAACGATAATGGAGGCAACATAGATGACAAAAAAATCACATCTGGGAATACATTTCATGTAGGAACAGGTGTTGTATCATGGGCTTCAAAGAAACATCCCATAGTAACTCTCTCTTTAGCAAAAGTAGAGTATGTTGCAGCAACAAGCGCAGCATGTCAAGCAATTTGGATGTGCAGAATGTTAAGTGATATGTCGCAGAACGAACAAGAACCCACAGTCATTTACTGTGACAACAATTCATCTATCGCACTGTCAAAGAATCATGTGTTTCACAAGAGAACCAAGCACATCGACACAAGGTATCACTTCATCAGAGAATTGATAAACAACAAGGAAATCTATTTAGAATTTTGTAGTTCTGAGGATCAAGTTGTAGACATATTTACAAAACCATTGGAAAAGGACCCATTCCAATTTCTACGAAGTTGTTTGAGAATGACAAGTTCTGTGCAATGAACTCTGTCATGAACAGAGCATGTTTCAGCTTTGAGATATTTTGTAATATTGTATTTTTGTTTAATGATTCCCATCCGCTCATAATTAAGGGGGAGTGTTGTAAATATCATAATTAATGAGCTGATAGCGTATCAGATATGCGTCGGCTCTGTCAGACCCCAGTCGGTCATTTTGTCAGTCTACAATGTTTGATAGCCAGTCAGTTTGCAGCCAATCTCAGTCACGACAAGTTAGTATTTAAGTATCGGCTCTTGTATTCAGCAAGATCATATTTTCTTAGGTAGAATTTATTACAGTCTTTAATGAAACCCTGTAGCTTCCGAGCGAAGCCATCTTGAGTCGGTGAAATGAAACTCTATAAATGTAAATCATTCAAAGAGATGTAAGAGATGAAAGAGGTGAGGGAGTGAAAGAAGAAGAAGAAGTGAAAATCCGTGAAGTAATTCAAGAGCCCAAGCTCTATGTAAATGGTGAAAGATTTAAGTTAATATCATCTCTCTGTAAGTGCGCAAAGTTACTATGTTTTACTGAGTAATATATATAAGTCTATAGTTTCACATATGCATTCTCAAGAATGTTAAATGTTGAGTTGCGCACATCTTCTTCATATTTAGTTGTGTGAATGTTGTTTACATTTACGCGCAATAAATCAAATCAAGATTTCTCAAGTATTTCACTGTGGTGAATGCCCTAGTTTAACGCGCAGTAAGTTTCAACACATGTTGCGGTTCTCATGTTTTAAGAAATCATGTTTTAAGACAAAGTTTATTCAATTTTGAGTTGTGCACACTTAAATAGGTATACAAAGTTAACCGCGCAGTTAACCTTTGTAAAAGTGAAAAGTGTGTGCAAAAGTGATTTGTATAAAGTGCGCAAAGTCAAGTTCCGCAAAGTTAGAGTAGCGCGCATTTATGCAAAGTAAAGTATTGCACAAAGTCAAGATTTGTGCATTTGCGCAAAGTTCAAGTGCGCAGTAAGAAAGTGGAATCGCACAGTAGAAACACGCAGTTAATCTCTGCGCGATAGAAAGTGGAAACGCGAAGTTAATCTGCGCGTGGTAAAAGGTTAAATGTGAATTGCGCATCTAATCTCCACGCGATCATTTTGTGAAGTAAAGTATTTTTATAAAGTGGAAGAAAATTAAAGTTAAACATTTGCTAGGTCTAGCGCATGTCCTTAGCAAAAGAAAAAGAAATACTCATGTATCGCGCAGTGGATTTTTTAATTGACTGCACGCTCCCCTTTTCCCTTCACAAGGTTGACGATCTGAGGGGATCTCGCATGAGCATCGGTAATGGGGAAGAAATTATCGATGAGAATCATGCAATTGCTTCGTCTTCGGTCGGCCCCGAGTACTGGAGACTGGATGTGCCATTCTCATGTAGAATAAGGTCTCGTGTTCAATTCCTTGCCCCCTTTGCCCCCTTTTTATTTTATTTTAGAAATTATTTTAGCAATTGAAAAACAACACACAACATAATAGAAATTGAATCTCTGTAAAAAAATTCTCAGGAGAATGAATTTTTATCAATAGCAACACACACAACGTAGACACAGAAGAACTTGAACCAAGGAAAATGATTTTTTCTCTGTAAAATTGCAGGAACCCTAATTATTTTTCTCTGTAAAATTGCAGGAAAACCTAAGCAGAAGAAGAGAAATTGAATCTCGAACAAAAATTTGTGAAAACAGAAAGTCGAATGGCGTACCTTAAATGGGAACGCCACTTCAATGAAATCCTCCACTCGGGAGAATCGTATTGAATTGGGCCTCTGGATCGCTGCCTCCCCCATTGCATCTCTACAGGTTCCTCCTTTGTTGGGTGGAAGTGCACGTCTAGGCAGCTACACCTTAGAGCCAACAGCAATGGGGGTGGTGATGTCTCTGTGAAGAATGAAGAGAATGCTGACACCAACAACACAGAGGATGAGAAATGGGACTATGAGAAGTACCAGGCTCTCCTTAGTGGAGGAGAGGAAGTAACTTCTGTAATGAAAGAAATGATAGAATTGGTAATAACACCTTCATTTGATGTAAATTTGCGCTCCCCAACAGCCGTTGGGATGAGGAACCACGCCCTTCTACTGAGAGGAAGGAAGCCTCAGAGCTTGCTCCTATTCATGGAAAAACCCCACTACCAAAGCCATTAGACATCAGAGAAACAATAAATTCGGCCGCGAAGCTAGACTAACCATGAAGTGATAGATTTTCCTAGACGAGCACCGTAAAATAGAAGGAACATGCATCTAGTATTTTTCATGATCTCAGCGCACCGCCGAGCTCCAGGAGGTAGAAACCGAGACATGCATCATCATGTCCTCCAACAATAAAATTCTGCCAAAAAAATTACATTATTAAAAAAATTAATTAATAAAAACTTTACCAATGTTTATACCATAGCGCTGTCAAATATTTTATCCCGACCTTAGATTAATAGTGCTCCACGATTCATATATGTCAAGGACATAATAATATGATATGTGAATTCCATTTTGTCGTGGCAGAGGGCTAGTTGGTATGAAATGGTATAATATGGTTAAGAATTTACCAATCATTAAGATTAAAATACAACTCTTTAAACTTCAAGTTGTTACATGGGCATAATTAATGGAAACTATTGAAAAAGAATACCTAGCAGCCGACAAAAGAATAAAGTTTTGTAATATAAACTTCAAAGTAATAAATTCGACTGAATGTTATGGGAACACTATTGATTTTCCCATCGGTACTACATTTCAATCTGGTTGCATTTTTTTAATAGAATGCACATTAAAGAATTTAATTGAAGTTATTTCCAAATATTATTGAGAAAAAGTCTTAAAAGTTCAATCAACACATTGTTTGATATAATTCTATGTTAAAGTTCTTTTGGAGTAGAGTTGAGCGACCTCCATATGGAGAGTCGACTCCCTCTTCATACATTATAAGAGATAGAATGATCCAGAACATATTTACATAGAACATATTTAAGAATTAAGTTACACTGTGAGAAAGTTAATCATTTAGTTAACAAACTAATTCATGAAGAAATGGATTATGTGTGTGAATAACTCATTCTCGAGGCCAGTAATGTTATACCTTAGATGGTCAAATGATCTTTCATAAATCATCAAGGCCAATAACTTAGTTCTTGGTGAAGGCGGTATAAAGATATCAAATCTCAGGCACCAATCCTGGTGAAGTTGCAGGTCCAGATGAGACAAGGACATACCATCCCACCCATATTTTGCATGTAATGCCGGTGACTATCTTTCTCGCGGTAAGGTATACTCTATTTTTCTGGAATTGGGATATACATGCAATTTTACGACTAAGTCTTTTGAACAAGATTTTGAGGAGGAAAACCCATTTAATATGGTTCATAGAATTTAACCTAAACTGTAATGGAAAACTGGTGCATTCAAAAGGTAGATAGTAACATGTAGTGGAGGATTTGCATTCACACAACTAAACATTGAAAATCTAGACAATAAGCTGTAGCGAACAATTTGCATTCTATTCAACATCACGCTTCATCCACCTCACTGAAAATAGAGGTTCTCATGACATTGAAAACATAAGTTAATAAGATGACATTGCCATAAATTACTTAATATGCATTTCTAAAACATGCTTCACATAGTTGTATAATCCCTATAATGCATTTCTACAGCCATAAAATGAAATACAATTCACACAACACATTTCTAAATCTAATATGCTATTTCTACAACTATAAAATGAAATATGATTCCCTACAATGCATTTCTATAGCCAAAAAATGAAATTAAATTCCATGTACAATGCATTTGTAGATAAAATTTGAAATATGATTCACAACCTGATGTGCTTTTTCAAAACCTGTGTAAGTTACAGTTGATCAGATCTCATTAAAATCAATCGACATGAGATCATGACCAAGCTTCCTATATCGCTTTCACATTAGAGCCATGTTGCTAAACAGACCAATTCTTTAATTATTCAAGAAGCTACTATATGATCAATTTCTCTTGGGTGGGGGCGTCGTGCTCCTTAAGATAGCAAATAGTTCCATTGATGAACTGTTTCAATTAGTTAACAATTTCATTGATTAATTTTCCACCTGTGAAAAGGCCGATTAACAGCTATGATTGACAACATGGATCCATTGAAATCACCCAAATGCATGTGATTGTTTGAGGGGTATGTTATTGACGCAAGGTGGGGGTCGGTCGGACCCTCTTTCTTAACAGATCCACACAAATGCGCTCACAAAGACTAGATGTGAACTCAAAATGCCAAGAATTTGGCTTCTATTACTTGAATCATTTACAAAATTACATGCAAATAAATAAACAAGTCAGCCTCAACCTATTACAAAACACATGCGTAATCTCTACTCTCTGTGTGTGTTCCCTGTGATCGATTCTCTATCTTCCTTGATTGATTGATCGTCCCTTCTTATATTCCTTCGCACCTCTCTTCTACCCTGCTCTGCTATTGTTCCCGAGGTCCACTCTATTGGTCTCCCTAAGGTGTCCTTACTCTGTCCGTCGAACTATCTTTGATCCTACAGATATGCAATTGTCAGCGCCCCCTGAACATGCCTGCACAACATTCCCCTGTGGTGACATCTGGCTCTATCTCAGCCACCTCCTTAACTTCCATTAACTTCCTCAACTACCCACAACGTTTGTAGGTACGTTTCCTTGACCTTTGCACCTGTCGACCTATGCTACAGTTTTCCAGTCTAATCAATGTCCACTTCGACATGTCGTCCATCCTGTGCTTTGTCGGTCCTCGAGTTAACTTTTTGGCTTCACTTAGTCTCTATGGCTTCTAGTTCACCCCATCCCCCATGCTTGGCCTTTGTCACTTTCGTTGGTATCAATGTTTGACCACTCATCGACTTTTGACTCCTTCGACTTCCACTCCTGTCGACCATACTTCGACAACTTCCTGCTCGACTGCCTGGATTTGACTGCCAGTATTCCCACACCAGTTGTCGTCGGCAATCCCCCTAGTCGGCCTTTTCTTGACGATCATCTTCAACTATTTCTCCTAGGCCCCGATGCCCATGCATCATTCTCCTCAAGTGAAAAAGAACTTGACTGCTCCATCAGTATCTTATACTCTTCCTCTGGAATCCATGTCGCTTCTTTCAACTTGTCGTTCCTCCACCGGACTAAGTATTCTTTCTTCCGCTAACTCCTTGCGCGTCCAACTTCACTCTCATCCATTACTTCGGTGATTTGTTCCTTGTGTCGATCTGGAATCTGCTTTGTCCAGTCAATGTTCGACACTTCCACGCTGATGCTCATCGAACCTTCTTCGAATTTGTACAGATCTGATACGTTGAACGTAGGAGAAATGCTCAACTCTTTTGGAAACTCCAACACATAAGCATTGTCTGAAATCTTTTTCGGAATCTTACATTGTCCAATATTTTTCAGCTTCAGCTTGTTATATGTTCATGTCGGGAACCTCTCTTTTCTTATGTGTGCATAGACTAAGTCTCCCTCGCTGAATGATTGTAGCCTCTTCTTCCTGTCGGCTCTCAACTTGTATGCCGCATTTCTCTTTTCAATCCGCTTGCGTACATCTTCATGTACTTCCTTCATGTGCTCTGCAAATGTCTCTACATCTGCACTCTTTCTGGTCTTTGTTGGTACTTTGACCAAATCTACCACACCATGTGGGCTTCGACCCTGAACAATCCGGAATGGGTTCATACTTATCGACCGATTGACATAATTGTTGTATGTGAATTCTTCTTGTGCCAACACATTCTCCCACTTCTTGGGTCTGTCGACCGTCAAACATCTTAGAAGGTTTCCCAAACTTCTGTTTACAACATCGGTCTATGGATGGTATGCCGAGCGAAACTGCAACTTCGTGTCCAGTTTCTTCCAAAGGGTTCTCTAGAGATGACCCATAAACTTGGTATCCATGTTCGACATTATACTCTTCGGCAACCCATGTAGTCTGACTATCTCCTTGAAAAATAATATAACAATGCTTGTGGCGCCACTTGTCTTCCAACACTTGGAAACCCATGTAGTCTGACTATCTCTTTGAAAAATAATATAACAATGCTTGTGGCACCACTTGTCTTCAAACAATTGGAAACCCATGTAGTCTGACTATCTCCTTGAATACACAAGTCCCCGATCTAGTCAGCGTTTTGTCTCAACCACAACTAGTTATAATTTTTATTATTACTAATTTCAAAATATACATTTATCCTTCCATATAGGAATTTGCATATCAATATTTAGATCATACATGCGATCAGTTCAGGGGTCTCATCCATGGGTATTACAGTAAACAACGCCTAAACAAGCGCATATTGAGAAAAATGGTGAGATGTCTAATTAGCTATGGTTTACCATATTCCATACCACAGGTTTGGTTAACTCGAAGCTAAGTTTGAAGTAGACAGTACATAGGAATAATGATGACATCCAGACAGGTGACAAGGCTCGGTCTTAGTGCTAAGAAACATGAACACGTTTCTTTTAAATTCAAATTTTTCTTTCCTCCATATCTGGGTTCCATGAAAACCAAAACACATGTGCATTTTAGTTGTACAAAATTCGTACGCGTTTTATCTCTACAAAACACGTACATGTTTTGTTAAAAATCAAATTTACCTTTGTTGAAATATTTTAACTTCTAATAATATTATATTTGTACTTTATTATTCCGGAGATGTTTTATTCCTCCGTGGAGACCTTATTGTATATCCGGAGATGTTTATTCGTCCGTCAGAATGTGGTAACTTGGGTTATTAGACTTCCCTAGTGGGGTCGGCCCAAATTCAGTTGTAATGGGATGTTTAAGTCCCCTAGTGGGGCCGGCCCAGTCAACATTATGTTGAGTGGTTAAGTAATTGAGGCCAACCTAGTTAGTGTAAAATTCAAGTCGGAGTAGTGTATAAATAGAGGACGTGTGTTCCTCATTTAACATACTCATTCACTCACTTGTGATTGGCACATAGGAGATAGAGAGATATGCATAGGAGGAGAAGGAGCTCTTGTTTGGGGACTACATATTTGTATTTGTTGGTCATCTATATTGAGGAAGATTTGTTGGGTTTTCTACCCCATGAGGGTTTCCCAAGATAAATCTGTGTCTCTTGTGTTTATGATGTGCTTGTTGTTCTTTTAGTGATCATGTATATTCTATTGTTGTGAAATAGAATGTAATACTGATGTTATATATCTTAGAATATTGAATCTTGACATGGTATCAGAGCTATCCTGAAGGAAGGCATTGTATGTCATTTATGGCACTTGTTGCACTTGCGACAAATTGGAAACTAGGGTTTTCTATAGCAAAACCTAGTCATCGTGGCACTTTCGCTATAAATCCGTTTTGGAGAAGGTTCCGGATCTGAAACTTTTACAGGTCGAAGATAAAAATTTCCTATACTTTGTGTCCAAAGCTCAGCCTCAGATTCGTTGTACTTTCTGAGATATGATATGCACATGTTAGGGGTTCTACCTCTTCCAGAATGTAGTCCTAACCAGGTGACTTAGGGGAAAAGGTCATATATAGGGGTTGGAAGCTCCAAATGGAATTCCGTAAAAAGTGGCAGTTAGGGCATGGATTGTAGTTTGACAGGTCCTCTTTTCAAAGTCAAAAGTTGAAACAGTGACACGTGGCACTCCGTACAATTTCGCTATGATGTTTCATCCCATAAACAGGTCATGTTGCGACACTTATCATATCTCTCTCATGGAGAATCCATTGAAGCTCAGATATGTGGGGTTGGAAATATGATAGGTCAAGCTACCACAGGCCAAATTTTCAGACCCTGCAGATCCAAAATTTCAAAGTTGCACCAGAAACAATATGGCACATCTGAAATGGCTCAATGGAGGAAATCTAAGAAGAGGAGGAAGAAGCTCGCACTTAGGGTTTTCAGTTTTTAGGTATGGAAGGACCTGATACAATGTTGGAGACACCTGATGCAACATTGGAAACCTTTATAATGGATTTGGAATCCATTCATCATAGATATTAATCCTCCATCAAAATGTTGTGGGATGAAGGAGATTGAAGATTATGGTTTCCAGGTAAGAAGAAACCTAACAAAGTTGGGAGACTCATAGGGCAGCGATGAAGAAGGTTTAAATGGCACTGATATTCCATCATCCTAGCACCATGAACATACATAAGATGTTTACAAGTAATCTACCTTGGATCGTTAGGGTCTTACCCTTATAGAGAAGACTACTCGATAGGTATGACTTGAGAAGATACAGGTATGTTTTGAAATATGTTTCATGATTAAGTTTATAATAAGTTTGTCTTCATATTATTGAGGTTAGTACAATCATGATTAATTCTAGATTTTCTGATCACCTTAGTAAAAGTATGAATGCATGTGAATGATAGAAGACATTCATTGATTGAGGTTATGACACTTATGATTGTACTAATGCACTTGTAGCATTGTATAAGGATGATGTTGTCTGCTAACATGAAAAGTACATCAAGAAAGACAAATCGAGTTCTATGACCATGATGACATGAAGACAAAGATTCATCCATAGTCTTTGATCACATAAAAGCTCTACTTACAAGGTATGTATGAATTTGTTCTACTATGCTTTACTTATGAGGTATGTAGGTTCTAGCACAAGGTCTCTAAATCATTGAAGAGAACAAAGAAGATATTGTTTGGGTATGTTAAGACATAACCAAGCATGATAATCCAGGTATGTTTTCCTATATCAAGTTAGAATCCTACTTTGTGTTAGGATCTTAGGTAAGTATACCTATGTATGAAATAATCATGACCATACATACTTAAGATTATTTAGAATCATAATGTTTTGATAGTATTGAGATTATACTAATGAATGTATGATTATGTATGATATCACGAGGATGACACTAGTGCACACTTAAGCATGCATAGTGGTATAGAATGGATAGAAGTTCAAAGACATATAATGATGCTATCATAAAATAGAGATCAAGCGAGAGGAAACCACACAATCATAAAAGATAAGTATTTGAGTTGTTATTTGAATCTCTGAATAGTCAATAATATTGGTCGTAATAGTTGTATGCATATTTGTATTCCTAGAATATATCATGCAGAGTGTAAACATTCATAGAGCATTGAACAATATACTACTAATATGCATATGATGGGTAAGTTGGAAAAACATTCCATTTGTCTAGAATGAAACCTCTTTGTTGACATGCTAATAGGTGTGCACTCTCTTGATAGTATGTTCTAGTAGAGATGGAAGGCATCTAGATAGCCACTGTATGCATACAGGATATGGAAAAGTGTTGTGCCAAAATATTGGTCAAGATAGTTTCTTAACTATGTGAATCATATCAGTATGCAAAATAGGTTATCATGTCAACATGATTTGATGCTTATGAAGTATTACTAATCATGTAATTAACTTTGATTTGTAGGAAAGATCATGAATATTAATGAACACCGAACAAGTGATGGATGTTCAACAAGAAGACTTACAATTAAAACATACTATAGAAGGTTCGTGGATAGAAGATTCTCTTAGAGAGAGGAAGAGGATCATGACGAGATGTTTTCTCCAAGTGGCTAGATAAGACCATTCTCTTAATGGTGTAATTGAAGAAGAAGTACGAAGCGAGAAAACTGCCACGATTCAATTGAAGAAAGCTATGTACGGGTACCCAGAATCGATAGTCATTTGATGAGCTTAATGATCACCATGGGTGATGCGGATTTCAACCTTTGCTACAAGGTTGAAGATGGTTTCTATATACAAATGACATTCTTCTCTTAGATGGATGCAAGAAGGAACTCATCACAGAGTTTGAATGATCTTGAGGCTCATATCCGTAGACCCATCTGATGGCAGATGGCACAGATAGATATGCAAAAGATCACTCAATGCAGAGTGTGAATGATGTTCAGTCCAAGAGGGAGAATTGATAGCTTCTTGACAAGCTTGGGCTTTACCAAAAGTAAATTTGACCCTAACCTTTACCTTAAGGTTATGGATGATGAACCTATCATACTATTATTGTATGTGGATGATCTCTTTCTGACAGGGAATGAGAAACAGGTCATGGAAAGCAAGAAGAAGCTAGCTACAAAATTTGAGATGAAAGATCTTGGATTGATGCATTACTTCCTAGGTCTGAAAGTATAGCAAGGCCTAGAAGGAATCTTTCACAACCATGGAAAGTATTTGATACGTTGGAATGCAAAACCATGGTCACTCCCATGGATTCCAACTTGAAGTTGTTAGCCAATGACTCATCAGAGTTAGTGGATGTGACTCTATACAGACATAATATTGGGTCATTGATATATCTGACGAATACCAGGCCAAATATATGCTTTGTTGTGAACACCTTGAGTTAGTATCTAGTGGAACCTAGGAATGTTTACCTGATAGCTGCAAAGCATGTGATGAGGTACCTAAAGGGTATGATAGACTTTGGTCTATGTTATCTTGGAGATCATGACTTCAGATTGTATGGCTATACAGATGCTGATTGGGAAGGAAGTGTATCAGAAAGAAAGAGCACATCGGGTAGATTTTATTGTCTGGGATCTACCATGGTGTCGTGGTTTAGCAGGAAGCAGTCTAGTGTGGATCTCAGCACACCTGAAGCAGAGTATATAGCTGCTTGCTCTGCTAGTTGTGAAGGGATATGGCTTCGGAAGTTGTTATCAGGATTGTTTGACTTAGAGATGGACCCCACTATGATCCTGCATTACAACCAAACTTGTATCAAGATGACAGAGAATCCAGTATTCCATGATAAGTCAAAGCACATTGAAATCCGATATTTCCATATACGGGATATGGTGCAGAAAGGAGCTATAAATCTCAAGTATGTGAGCACTGATGAGCAAGTTGCTGATGTATTGACCAAACCTCTATCTCAAGGAAAGTTTGAGTATTTCCAAGACAAGCTTGGTGTAGTTCAGAAGGACCCTCCTCGAAAGGGGGAGTGATATGGTTGATAATGATATTTGGATACTGGTATCGATGTGGATACCTGTATCAATGATGAGATTGCTTATATCGACGATAAGGTCGATGATGAGGATACCTGTATTGATGAGGATACTGTATCGATGATGAGGATACTATATCGATGATGTGGATACTTGTATCGATGATGAGGATACTTGTATCGATGATGTGGATACTTGTATAGATGATGAGGATACATGTATTGATGATGTGGATACTTTTATCGATGATGAGGATACTTGTATTGATGATGTGGATACTTGTATCGATGATGATGATACATGTATCGATGATGAGGTTACGTGTTCCGATGATGAGGTCGATGATGAGGCTACCTGTCTCGATGATGAGGTCGATGATATCAATGATAAGGTTGATAAGTGGTCCTAAGAATTGGTCTAAGTTGACGAGGGGATTGTATCATCCCCAGAATTCGGTCCTTGAATTGATCCGTAGACATATGTCTTTGAGAAGTGGCCCCTAGTGGACGAGAGGGATTGTATCATCCCTGGACTTCGGTCCCTGAATTTATCCTTAGACATATGTCTCCGAGAAGTGGTCCCTAGTGGATGAGAGGGATTGTATCATCCCTGGACTTCGGTCCCTGAATTGATCCGTAGACATATGTCTCCGAAAATTGGTCCTTAGACTTTGTCTAAGTGTACATGATAGGGCTGCATCGTCCTTGAACAATTGGTTCAAAATGTACATGATAGGACTGCATCATCCCTGAATAGTTGGTTCAAAATGTACGAGACTGGATTGCATCATCCATAGACATGAGAGGTGTCTTATAGTGAGAAGGATTGATCATCCTGTAAGTAGATTTGGATTGCATCATCCATAGACATGAGAGGTGTCTTAAAGTGAGCATTATTGATCATCCTGTAAGTAGATCTGGATTGCATCGTCTATAGAGATGAGAGGTGTCTTAAAGTGAGAAGGATTGATCATCCTGTAAGTAGATCTGGATTGCATTGTCCCTAGACATGAGAGGTGTCTTAAAGTGAGAAGGATTGATCATCCTGTAAATAGATCTGGATTGCATCATCCATAGACATGAGAGGTGTCTTAAATTGAGAGGGGTTGATCATCCTGTAAGTGGATCAGGATTGTATCATCCTTGGACCTATGTCCTGAAGTGAGAGGGATTGATCATCCTATAATTGGATCATGTGTGTTGCAGAGTATGCTTCTATGATGATGTTGATTGGGAGATCTAGACGATGAGGCTGTTGATTGAGATATCCAGATGATGTTGTTGATCGAGAGATCCAGATGATGTTGTTGATCGAGAGATCCATATGATGTTGTTGATTGGGAGATCCAGATGATGATGCTGCTGATCGAGGGATCCAAATGATGCCGTTGATCGAGAGATCTAGATGATGTTGATCAAGAGATCCAGATGATGCTATTGATCGGGAGATCCAGATGATGATACTGTTGATAGGGAGATCCATATGATGATGTTCATGTAGTTGTTCAGATGCTACAGAAGATGAAGACTCAGTACTGAAGATGTTGATATTCCAGTATTGAAGATTTGAAGATGATCCAGTAACTGTTTGAGTTACTGGTGCTGTTAAAGAAAGCTTCCAATGATTTATAGAGGTATCATATATCATGTAGCTGATGACTCCTTTCTCCTGCAGATGTTGTTATAATATCCTTCTCGTTAAGGGGGAGTGTTGAAATATTGTAACTTCCAAGAATATTATATTTGTACTTTATTATTCCAGAGATGTTTCATTCCTCCATGGAGACCTTATTGTATATTCGGAGATGTTTATTCCTCCGTCGGAATGTGGTAACTTGGGTTATTAGACTTCCCTAGTGGGGTCGGCCCAGAGTCAGTTGTAATTGGATGTTTAAGTCCCCTAGTGGGGTCAGTCCAGTCAGCATTATGTTGAGTGGTTAAGTTGTTGAGGCCGACCTAGTTAGTGTAAAAGTCAAGTCGGAGTAGTGTATAAATAGAGGACGTGTATTCCTCATTTAACACACTCATTCACTCACTTGTGATTGGCGCATAGGAGAGAGACATAGATTTGCATAGGAGGAGAAGGATCTCTTGTTTAGGGGCTACATATTTGTATTTGTTGGTCATCTATATTGAGGAAGCTTTGCTGGGTTTTCTACCGCATCAGGGTCTCCGAGGATAAATCTGTGTCTCTTGTGTTTATGCTGTGCTTGTTGTTCTTTCAGTGATCCTGTATATGCTATTGTTGTGAAATAGAATGTAAAACTGATGTTATCTATCTTAGCATATTGAATCTTAACAACCTTAGGGGTAAGGGGGAGGAGGGGGGTTGGGGGGGTATGGGTTTAGGGAGGATTAGGGTAGTTAGAGGGAAGAAGGTGTATGGGGTTGGGGTAGAGAAAGAGATGGGGGTGTGGTAAGTGGTAGGGGGAGGGAGATTAGGAGAGACAAAGAGTGATAGGGGTAGGGGTAGGGGGAGTAGGTGAGATATAGAGAGGGGGGGTTGGGTTAGGGGAAGTAGGAGAGAGAAAGAGAGGGACAAAGGGTGTTTTTATGGGTAGGGAGAGTAGGAGGGGGGTCAAGGATAAAGAGGGAAGGTTAGTGGTAATGATAGTGAGAGAGAGAGAGAGACGAGGGTGTTGGGGGAGAGAGAGAGGGGTGTGGGTAAGGTGTAGGTGGAGGAGTAAGGGAGATAAAGAGTGAGTGATGGGGTTAGTAAGTGTTAGGTGGAAGAGGGGGGAGAGAGATAGAGATATAGAGGGGGGTTAAAGGTAGGAGGAGTAAGGAGGTGAGAGAGTTAGATAGGGGGTTAGTAAGGGTTATGGAGGTGAGTGAGAGAGGGAGGGGAGGGTGTTGGGGGGTTGGGGGTGAGAGATATGGGTGGGGGATAAAGTAGGTGGAGAGAGAGAGAGAGAGAGAGAGAGAGAGGAGGGGGTGGTTATGATTAGGGAGAGTAGGAGGGGGGTTAGGGGTTGTGAGAGTGTGTGAGAGAGAGAGGTGGGGAGGTTTCTAGGGGGTTTGGGGGGAGACAGAGAGGTGGGGGTTAGGTGTAGGTGTAAGAGCAGTGGAGAGAGAGAGAGAGAGAGAGAGAGAAGAGGGGTTTAGTTGTCGAGGAAGGAGTAGGGTTGTGTGTGTGTGTGTGTGTGTGAGAGAGAGAGAGAGAGGGGGAGCGAGGGAGTGTTAGGGGGTTGGGGGAAAGAGAGAGGGGTGGGGCTTAGGTGTAGGTGGAGGGGTAGGGTAGAGAGAGAGAAAGGGAAGGGGTTAGTAAAGGTTAGGAGAGAGAGAGAGAGAGGAGGAGGTGTTAGAGGTATGGGGAGGAGTAGGGGGGTGAGAGAGTGAGGGAGGGGGTTAACGGTAGGGGGAGGAGTAGGGGTGTGTGTGTGTGTGTGTGTGTGTGTGTGTGTGTGAGAGAGAGAGAGAGAGGTTTTAAGGGGTTGAGAGAGATAGAGATAGAGAGAGATATGGGTGGTGACAAGTGGTATCGGGAGGGGGATTAAGGGAGGGAGGGAGGGAGAGAGAGAGAGAGAGAGAGAGAGAGAGAGAGATGGGGGGTGGTAAGTGGTAGGGGGATGGGGATTTTGGGAGAGAGAGCGGGGGGGGGGGGGGGTAGAGGGGGTGGTTATGGGTAGGGATAGTAGAAGGGGGGTTAGGGGTAGAGAGAGGGGGTTAGGGGTAGTGATAATGTTAGAGAGAGAGGGAATTTTTAGGGGGATGGGGGAGAGATAAAGGGGTGGGGGTTAAGTGTAAGTGGAGGATTAGGGGAGAGAGAGAGGGAGAGAGGGGTTTAGTAAGGGTTAGGGGGATGAGGTGAGAGAGAGAGAGGGGGGGTTAGTAATATTTAGAGAGAGAGAGAGAGGGTGGGGTTAGTAAGATTTAGGGGAGAGAGAGAGAGAGAGAGAGAGAGGATGAGGAGGAGGATGGGGGGGCTAGAGGTAGGGAGAAGAGTAGGGGTGTGAGAATGGGAGAGAGAACAGGGGTGTTAGGGGATCATTGTAGATATAGAAAGGGTTAGGAGTTATTTCACCGAGAGGAGTGAGGTGCTCTACAACCCAGTATGGGGGATATGTTTTAACTGTCATGCCTAACAAAATAATTAAAAAAATTCATGTTGGCTCATAAAATAAAAAATTATGGAAAGTATTTAAAAAAAATCCATGTTGGCTCATAAAATAAAAAATTTATGAAAAGTAATTAAAAAAATCGATGTACATCTATAAAATAAAAACTTAAAACTTAAACCGTAGATCAAATTTCTTAGTTTATTTTTTATTTTTTAAATTACACCTCAAGAAATTGGATCCCTCTCGGTGCTTGATAGATCTGAGTTTAAAATGGATCTACGTTGGTGGGTAGGTAGAGGAGTATGGGAGAGGGAGAGAGTGAGCAAGGAGGATAAGGGTGGGACTTGGCTTGGTGATGCTAACAAGTGAGAACATTAAAAATATTTGGATGGCTAGGTATATATAATGAACGTCTTTCATGAAGAAAGCAAATGTGACTTGGTGTGTTAAACTTGGATTGGTGATGATTTAACATCAAAACGATTTGGATGGCTAGGTATATAGAATGACACTAAGGACTAGTAAGGGTTAGTGGGAAGGAGGGAAATAAAGAAAGAGAGGAGTAGGGGAGAGAGAGAGGGGGGGGGTTCGGGGTTTTGGGAGGAGTAGGGAGATTAGAGAGAAAGGGGGGTATAGGTGAGGAGTGTGGGTATTGGGGTTAGAGAGAGAGAGAGAGGTCATGAGAGTTAGGGGTTTGGGGATGAGTAGGGATATTAAAGAGAAAGGGGGGTATAGGCGAGGAGTTTGGGTGTCCATATTAGAGAGAGAGAGAGAGAGGTAAATGGAGATACATTGGGGGGTGGTAAGGGGTTATAGGTAGAGGGAGAGGGGGGTATTAAGGGGTTAGAGGTGGTGTCAGAGGGGGGTGTTAGGAGATTGGGGTTAAGTGCAGCAGGGGAGAAAGAGAGTGAGATAAGGGGTTAGTAAGGGTGAGAGAGAGAGAGAGAGAGAGATAGGAGGGGGGTAAGTAGTAGGGGAAGGCATAGGGATTTGTGTGTGTATGAGAGAGAGAGAGAACAATAGGGTGGTGGTGTGTTAGGGGGTTGGGGGAGAGAGAGAGGGGTCGGGGTTATGTCTAGGTGGAGGAGTGGGGGAGTGAGAAAGAGTGAAAGCGGGGGTGGGTGAGTAATATTTTGGGGAGAGAGAGAGAGAGAGAGAGAGAGAGAGAGAGAGATTATTGGGTGGCAAGGGGTTAGAGGCAGAGAGGGGGGGCTAGTTAAGCGGTTATAGGTAGATACATAGGGGGTGTTAAGAGATTGGGGGTAAGTGGATAAGGGGAGAAAGAGAGTGAGAGAAGGGGTTAGTAAGGGTTAGAGAGAGGGAGAGAGAGAGAGAGGGGGGGTGTTAGGGGCCTGGGGGGAGAGACAATGGTAGGTGGAGGGTGTGGGTGAATAGGGGTAGGGGGTGTTAGGGGTTGGGGGTGTTAGTGAGTTGGAGAGGGGGTGTGAGTGATTAGGGTTAGCGAGTGTTAGGGAGTTTGAGAGGAGGTGTTAGGGGGTTAGGGAGGGGGGGTTAGGGAGTTGTAGAGGGGGTGTTAGGGGGTTGGGGAGGGGTGTTAGGGAGTGTTAAGGGCCAGATTTATGGAATAAAATATTATTTATAAAATGTGTACATGTTTTGGTTCTCTAAAATGCATATGTGTTTTGGTTCTCTAAAACACGTACGTGTTTTGTTCTCCTAGCCTTTGTGGCATCCCACTTGGATTGTATTGGAGAAAACTCACTATGGCTTGGAAATACCACAATAGACAGATGACTACCAGAAATCTACTCAATTCTCAAAACAATGCTATTATAAATGACAATGTTAAAACAATGGAGAAATGTAACCAACCTCGATCCAACGTTTGATGTAGATCCCCATTGGAGCTTTCAATCCGTGCACATCCAAGCACTCGTAATCTGCAAGTTAGTCTTGGCAACAAATATCTAACAAGTACATGTGATATATAAATAACATTAACATTAGCAATAACAATGGTCCATAATATCATAAGCAAATGCAACCCAATGTATAATAAATGGCATTCACACCATGAATGGACAAGAATATGAGTATTTCTATTAATGAACAAGAAGAAGTACAAAGTGATACGACCTCTTGCCGGCAAGCAATCTGAACCAAGATCTAGATCAATCCACTTGTGCCTCCACCACTTCAATCCTCCATGAATGACAAACTCAAAGTAGAAAGGAGTTTGGAAGGTGAACATAAATGGTTCATGTTAAGTCAGTAAATTTTTCTGCATTTTTAGTTATTCTCTCCAATTTTTGGTTTGTTTTTTGAGTCTACCATTAGTTAATTTTTGGTTTTCAGTTTTTGTTTTTGTCTTCTTAAGAACCTTATGAATGATTGAATAAAGTTTAAACCCAGTCCTTTCAGATTTCATTTGATTTTGGTCATTTTTTATATTGAAAAGTGGGTCAATGAGAGTTATATATTCAAAAGGAGAATCATTAATGACTTTAGAGAGTAGCTAAACCAATGTCCTAAACCAAATAGCTGCCAAAATCTCCGACAAGTTGGCAAAAAGTTAGAAAATTGCTAAATTTTGGTTAAAAGATATTCTTGTAGCGCTACACCAAAGTTTAACACAAAGTGCGCTACAGGAATATCGTGGCATGAGTTTTTTGTAAATTCTCGATCTGATTTCAATCATCATGAAGAGTGTGAGTATCTAATCGCATTGTGTGAAGTGTTTAACACGTGTATGCAGCATTTTGAGCATGATGTTAGTTGGTTGTTAATCACGAAGAGAAGACAAGGGCATCATTACAGGTTATGCGGGTTCAGTTGCACAGAGACCAGCCAATTCTGGGTTTAGCTGTCAATTTTCCCTTGTCACACGCATCATCACTAAGGAGTTAGTGTTTGAGGAGGAGACTTCACTGTTGAACGTTGGATTACGTTACTGTGGAAGGAGACAGCTGTGATTCTGGCGCCAGCAGAAATTAGGGCTTTTGAATTCGTTCACCTGCAGCCTAAGAATCGTTAGGAGGACACCTGTGCTCGAAGAAGAACATTATTGACACCCCAAATTGAAGACATTACGCCACGATGGATGAGTAATTGACATGTATTACGTATAACCCTTATAGCTGGAGAATTTGGGTTTTTGTTGCTGCGTGTTCTTATGAAAAAATTGGTTGCTGAGAAGGATGTAATAGAATGAAAGGATGAAGAATTCATCACTGAAATAGTTACCTGAAGCCTGATAGGAGGAATTTGCATGACTGTTTCTCTTATGACCTAATCAGAATAGGGCGTCGAAAAAACTCACAGAATTATCTGTAGAACTCAGTTTTTTTTTTTACACAGAGGGAAGTCTGCTAGCTTGATACAGGTGTTACACAGGGAGGTTTGTTAATTTGTGCAGGTGATTTAAATATCATTGAAATTGTTATAACCTGCAGAATTATTTGCCTAGAAAACGGCTTATAATACATTTCTGAAACCTAAAACTAGACTGTTCCAGTTCCTTGAAAAGAAAGATATGGGAAAAAGCAGTAAAAGTGGTAAAGTTAATAGGGCTGAACCAACAGACTTGACATGGATTCAAAAACTTCCAGATTGTGCAGAGCTGTTCCAACAGGCAGGATGGTTGAAATTCTTCAAGAAGATAGATGGTTTTAATGCTCAAGTATCCTGCAATTTTGCCAAAGGACTTAAGAATGAGATGATCATAATGGATCCTTTGAGATTCAAATTGACTGTAGATTTAATTTCAGAAGCCACTGAAATTAGTAATGAGGGCGAGCTCTGGTTTAAGAAGTCTCCTTTTGAGTTTGATCCTCAAAGATACTTATTGCCCAATGTTGTTCCTGACTGGAACAAAGGTATTCTCATACATAATTTCAGGAGGGAATGGATTGAACCTATAAGGATTCTTCAGAGTTATGTAACTTGTGAAGGGAGGTACTCATTAGTGTTCAAATACCATCTCAGGTTCCTACAGCACATGGCAGGGGTGTCTAAAATGAATTTGCCATTCTTTTTCTTCAAAAGCCTGCAGAAAATGTCAAGCAAAATTAAACAGCAGGATGATCATACTTCTCAATCATTGTTTCATCATGGTCTCATCAAGTTAATCATCTCTACAGTGTTGCAGCATGAGGAAAAAACTTGGGACTTCTTTTTGTTTTGGTCAGGGATTCATTCTAAAGGAGAAGACCAACAATCCAAAAGACAAACTGATAAGGGAAAAGTAATGATACAGAAATTAGGGCATTCAGTTAAAGCTGCAAAGAAACATGAAATTAAAGTTAAGAAGGGAACAAAGCAGGTAGCAGATGAAGGACAGAATGACAGTCAGCCTCAGAAATTTTCAAAGCACAATAAGGTCGAGTTCTCATTGTTTGATGACAAAAAGGAAGAGGAATTTCTTGAAAAGAAGTCATCTCCGATAGCAGATTTTCAGGAAGAGAAGAATATTGATATCAAAGTGATTCCTGTAGCAAAAGTAGAAGTTCATAACCAGCCAAGAAGCCCCATCACAGTCCTCTCAGATGATGAGGGCTATATGTTAGAAGAAGAACAGTTTAGGCCTGAGATAGAGGTTAAAACTGAGATTAAAGAAAATCATGCTAGAAAGGATAAGTCCACAAAGCTTAAGAGCAAGATCAAAAAGCTAGAAGTGGTAGAGTTAGCATCTATCCAATATCAAGGGAAGAAACTTAAAATGATGGCAGAGGCAGCTTCTTTATGGAGACCTAAAACTAGGTCTAAAAACAAATTAAGATTAAGCATGAAAAAGCTATTAAATCCAAAATTGAAAACTGATAAGGTGACCATTTCTGATGAAGAATCCATGGAGGAGAAATCAAAGAAAAATGAATTGCATTCAGTTAAAAGAGAGGATTTTGGGGCTGTAAATGTGACAGGTGAAGAAAGCTCTAAATCCATTGTTGAAAACAATTCTGGAAAATTGTTAACAGAAGATATTAAATCAGCACAGGTAATAGGTGTTTCAAGCCCTATCATTGAAGATACTGCTGTAAAGCCATTGACAGAGGAATTAATGTTTAAGAAGTTTGACATGTTTTGGAAACCAAGTGAAGATCAGGATGCTGCAATAGAAAAACTGGTTAATTCTGACAAAGAGAATTTGAAGAAGACTGTCAAACAGTACAAGCATCAAATGAGCTACATGCAGGAAGTTAATGATGGTCTAATGTTGGCAAATAGAAGATTGAGAGAAGATCTTCAAGATACTCATGACAATTTTCAGGAGTTGGTGATTGATGCAAAGGAGGCACTCAGAAGAAAAAGGGTTGCTGACAGGAATTGCTCAGAATTAGAAAAGACAGTTCAAACCTTGCAGCATGAAAATGAACACCTACACAAAAGGATAGCTGAGCTGGAGCAAAAGCACAAAAGAGTGAAGAAAAGATCCTCAAGTCCAGATGGCATCTCTTTGCTTGTGGAGGAATCGAAAGAGATCTAAGGCAGTTAGGTTCATTTAATGTTTTTTGTTAAAGATTTGCTATTTTTAGCAAAATTGTAATTTGTAAAAATGTAAATGCTACTTTACCTAGTCTTAGTCATTCGATGGAGGATTAGTAGGAAATACCCTAACTGTTTTGGGAGATGAAAAACTATTTAGAGAGGGAGAAAAGATATTGTAAGGGTTCGAATTTTTGGAGCTAGAGGAGGTCTGCAAACTGTGCTTTCATCCAGACTTGTTCACTGCTAAGTATTGCAAACTCTCATATTGCATTTTTGATGAAACTATGAATATATAACTCCTTATTCCACTTCTGATATGTGTTGGCTTCATTTTAAACTTATACAGTTTCTTGATTGACAAATTCATTTCTGGTTTTAGGTATAATTTCCAGTGGTGCTTGTCTTTTATTGTATGAACTTCATTGCAATCTTTTGTTGGATTCTTGAGATATATGTGCATCTTCATGGATATATGTATATGAATTAGTTTTTACTTATCTGTTGAATGTATTCCCTTATGCTCTTGAAGTTTCTAACCAAAACCTACAAAACAAAACCCTAAAAACCTATTTTGGATTGATTTTATTTTTGAGATTGTGTTGGCTTGTTACCCTAGCCCTAGTAACAATTTCTGACACAAACATCTTTGGCGCCGTTGCCGGGGACGAAGCTGAAGCATATCTTCCCTGGGATACTCATCATTTTTCCTGGTTTAAGATGTGGACTTGAACCAGCATTTTTGAAGGCTATTTTCACCATAAAAGTCACACTGGCTTCTAAAGGGATTGGGACCAGGAATAAGCCTGTTTCTCCACTAAATCTGGGTGTGACAGACCCTGAGCAGATTTTGAAAACAGCAAACAAACTCAGAAAATCTCAATCTTTGCCAACTTTCTGTGATTCTCATCAGTTGGGTGAATTATTAGACCCAGCTGAAATTTCACCGTGTTCAAAACCTATCTTCTCTGAGAACACTTTCCAGGTTTTCACTAATCCTCAAAGTTTCTTGAAAGCTAAAACTTCTTCCCCTGATAAAATACCAATCTTTCAGTTAAAGCTAGGAAAGAATACTTTTCAAAAAGGGTCCAGTCAAATTTCTCCCTTTTCAAAACCTAATTTGAAACCTCAATCTAAACTTCAGTCCACAATGGCAGCCCAAAATCCACCTATGGATATGATGGACAGAATGGTAGCAGCTAGGTATGCACCATTAGTTTTACCTCAGCCTCTACATGCTTTGCCCGGAGGGGATTATCAGAAATATATGCCTAGATTTAATGGCCAAGGGGAAAATACTGCTGAGGAACATTGGGAGGCTTTTATGAGTTATGCTGACAATCAGAATATTGAAATTAAAGATGTGTGGATGAGGGTTTTTGTTCAGAGTCTATGGTGATGTAAGAAAATGGTTTAGAGATTTGCCTGCTAACTCCATTACTATTATTGAATAACTCCATGAGCTTTTCATGAGACAATGGGGAGATACGAAAGATCACACATATTACATAACCGAATTTGGAGCTCTCAGAAGAAAGAAAGATGAGACTGTTGCAGATTTTTCCAAGAGGTTTAATAAGATGTATAGTAGAATTCCAGCAGAAATTAAACCCACTGAAACATCAGCCAAGTTGACCTATGCCAATGCTTTTGATCATGAATTTTCTCTATTACTTAGAGAGAGGAGACCTATCACCCTGCTGAACATGCAAGATGCAGCCCTAGAGGTAGAGTCTAATTTGTTAGCTTCAAATAGACTTAAGAATGAAACATCTCAGCAGCTGTATGAAAGAAAAGGAAAGAAAGAAGCTGTCACAGCAGGCTCTGCTTCTCAATCTGCTGAGGCCAAGATAGATGAGATGGCCAAAATGGTTAAGATCCTTACTGCAAAGTTGAACAAACTAGAGCTTGAAAAGAATTCCGCTAAACCTGCTCCAGAAGCTCAGAGGAATCCAAATAACCAAAATCAGTTTAGAAGACAATTTGCACCTAGATTCATGCCAAGGGAGCGAAGAAATAATGACATCCAGCAAGAAAGGAGAGAAAATGAAGATCAAAAAGTGCCCCCACCTTTTCAAAATAATTTAGTTGATGAGGAAGAAATTGATCAGCAGCTGCTTTTCGAAGAAACTGAGACTGATCAGGACATGAACCACATTGGAGATAAAATGTTTACAGGCTTTGTTACTGAAGAAGATTTTCTAAATTCTGAATATTATGATGCTGATTTATATGAGATTGAAGATGATTTGGAATGTGAAAAAACTGCTGTAAATGCTGCTACCAATCAGAATGGAGTTAAGAAAATTATTAATCTCAGAACTGGACCGAAACAAGTAGTTCAAGCTCCTAAGAAGAACGCTGTTGTTCCTGCTCCAGTTATTCTTGATAAACCAACTGTTGATCCTGTAGCAGAAAAGAAGCAACCTGCAGAAAAACCCAAGAAAAATACAGAAATTGAAGAGGTAAACAAGTCAGGTCAACATTTTAGTTTGGAAAATGAATTAGGAAAACTCAAAATTCCTGTGCCATTTTCTGAGCTTATTAAAAATCCATCATATAAGAATACAGTTTTGAAGGTAATGAATATGCCAAATAATCAGCCAGTTTCAGATACAGTGAATCTTCAGGAAGAAAACCCTAGAATTTTTATTGGATCAGCTTTAGCTGAGAAGACTGAAAATGAAGCTGGTGCTTCTCCTCCATTTTATATAACTCTGACTGTGCATGAGCAGATGATTCATAACTGTCTACTAGATTCAGGAGCATCTCATAATTTGATGCCAAAATCTGTGATGGAAGCCCTGGGCCTTAATGTCACTAAGCCTTACCATGATCTATATGCCTTTGACTCCCGAGCTGTAAAATGTCTAGGAGTGATAAAAGATATGGTTGTCAATCTTACTCAGTTACCCATGAAAAGTGTAATAATGGATGTTGTGGTAGCTGACATCACACCAAAATTTGGCTTACTTCTGTCTAGGTCATGGGCTAAGAAAGTTGGAGGAACATTACAGATGGACCTCTCTTATGCAACTATCCCTGTTTTTGGTGGGGAAAATAGAAGACTTTATAGAGAGTTACAGTTGGCTTACATAGTCACAGATGAGAAAAACCCTACAAATCACCCAATGTATTCTGTGGATAAAGACCTTGGTTCATGCATACTACAGTTTAGTGAAGAAGAGAATTCTGCTGGTGTGTTACAAGTACAAAAAGATCAGCCTGTAAAACACAGTCAAGAAGAGCAGGATGTATTGTGGCAGTTGTATTTTGATGGGTCTTCATGCAAAGAAGGTGCTGGAGCTGGAGTTTTATTGATTTCTCCTGGAGGTGAAATGGTGAAACTTATGTATAAGTTAGAATTTGCTACCACCAACAATACTGCTGAGTATGAGGCCCTGCTACTGGGATTGAAGGCTGCAAAAGATTTAGGAATTCAACAGATTTCTGCATTTGGCGACTCCGAACTAGTTGTTCAACAAGTGAAGAACAAATATCAAGTAAAGCAGGGTTTGTTGAAAGTATATCGAAATGAGGTATGGGATATGCTTGAAAATTATTTTATAGCATTTAATATCACTCATATTCCCAGAAATCATAATGAAACTGCAGATTCTTTAGCCCTGGCTGCCACACATTTCAGAATTCCAAAAACCACTCAATTAAGGTATCCAATAGAAGTGAGATATAGGCCATGTGTTCCAGATAATGTGAAACATTGGAGGGTTTTTGAAGATGACATTGAAATAAAAAAATTTCTCGAGCTGGTAGATGAATTTTCAAAGAATCAAATTGATCAAGAAATGGATGAAAAGGATGAACAGTTGGATGAATTTACTGCAGAAGAGATTGATGGACATAAGATTATTGAATTGAAGAGTAATTTCATTCCGAAAGGTCTAGTACCTCTGGAAAGAATATTCACTAAGGACGATACACCTTCCAGACCAGTAATTCAGTCTTCAGAAGACAATGTAGAGGACTATAATATTGGCTCAGCAGAACAGCCCAGAATGGTAAAATTATCTAAAAACCTAACAGCTGAGCAAAGGAGTAGATATATTAGGCTGTTGAGAAAATATATAGATACATTTGCTTGGTCTTACAAGGAGCTGAAAACCTATGACACAGCAGTTATTCAGCATAAAGTTCCTTTGAAACCTAATGTTAAACCTTTCAGGCAGAAATTAAGAAGAATCAATCCAGCACTGTTCCCTGTAATTGAAAAAGAATTAAAGAAGTTGTTGGATGCAAAAATAATAGTGCCTCTTAGGTATTCTTCTTGGGTGGCAAATTTGGTTCCTATTAGAAAGAAGAATGGAGAGATTCGATTATGTGTTGACTTCAGAAATTTGAATCGATCATCATTAAAAGACAATTATCCTCTCCCCAATATTGAACAGGTTTTGCAGCAGGTTGTTGGAGCTCAAAGGATTTCAATGCTAGATGGTTTCTCAGGGTATAATCAGATTGCTATGCACCCTGATGATAAAGAAAAAACAGCTTTTACAACCCCCTGGGGGACATTTATGTATGACAAGATGCCTTTTGGCTTGATGAATGCTGGAGCAACCTTTCAGAGAGCCATGGATATTGCATTCGTGGGTGAAAAAGATAAGTTTGTGGTTATTTATCTGGATGATATTACAGTCTTCTCCAAATCTGATGATGAACACTTGAAACATTTGGAGCAAACCTTCATAAAGTGCAGAAAATTTGGCTTATCCTTGAACCCTAAAAAATCACATTTTGCTGTACAGGAAGGTAAGTTGCTTGGTCACTTGGTATCAGCTGATGGTATCAGGTTTGATCCTGAGAGAGTCAAAGCAATACTGAAAATTAGCTTGCCCAGAAGTAAAAAGGATGTGCAATCATTTATTGGCAAAATCAATTTTCTGCGATGGTTTATTCCTAATTTTGTTGAGACCATTAAGCAAATTACAGGCATGTTAAAAAAGGATCAAGAAGTCAAGTGGACTATTGAAGCAAAGACAACTTTTGAAAAGATTAAAGTGGCTCTGACTGAAGCACCTGTTCTGGTGAGTCCAAATTTTGACAAAGAATTTCTTACATTTTCTTTTGCCTCAGAGGACACTATTGCTGCTGTATTACTTCAGAAGAATGAAGAGGGATTGGAACAACCAATTGCCTTTTTTAGCAAAACACTTAGAGATTCAGAGCTGAAATACAGTATCTTGGAGAAGCAAGCCTATGCTCTGGTAAAGGCTTTAAAATTTTTCAGAATTTATATTTTACACTCCAAAGTTGTTTCATTTGTTCCAAATGTTGCAGTGAAGGATGTTTTGACACAGCCTGATAGTGAAGGAAAGAGGGGAAGGTGGATTGCCAAAATTATGGAATATGAAGTGGAAATCAGACCTACAAAGCTGGTCAAAGGACAAGGATTGGCCAAACTGCTGGCTGATTCAAACTGTCAGGCATTAGGGTTACATGCTATGACAGAAGAATCAGCACCTGAAGAAAATCAAGTAATCCTGGAAAAAGAAAGAATCATGGATTCTTATTCATCTTCAGATTGGTATGCTGACATTGTCCATTTTCTGTTATTTTTGCAATGTCCAGAACATTTAGACAGAAAAGCTGCCAGGTCCTTGAAATTGAAAACTACTAAATACTGCCTGATAGAAGGTCAATTGTTTTGGAAAGATCCAGCAGGAATCTTATTAAGGTGTTTAGATCAAGCTGAAATAAAGGAAGTGATTTCAGAATCTCATGAAGGAGCTTGTGGAGGACATAAATACTGGAAAACAACAGCTTATAAAATTTTAAGAGCTGGTTACTATTGGCCTTCACTCTTCACAGATGTTTATCAAACTGTAAGAGCTTGCATACCTTGTCAAAAGTTTGCAGGTAAACAGAAGTTGCTGTCTTTACCTTTGAAGCCTATTATAGTCAATGCCCCTTTTCAGCAGTGGGGAATGGATTTTATTGGAGAAATAAACCCAGCATCTTCAGGCCAGCATCATTGGATTTTGACTGCCACAGATTTCTTTACAAAGTGGGTAGAGGCTATCCCCACAAGGAATGCCACAGATAAGGTAATTATGGATTTCATAGAAAATAATATTCTGAGCAGGTTTGGTTGTCCACAAAGATTGATCACTGATAATGCCAAAGCATTCAAATCCAAGGCAATGGTGGCCTTTTGTGAGAAAAATGGTATTATGCTAAAACACTCAACTCCCTATTATCCTCAGGGAAATGGGCAGGCTGAATCATCTAACAAAAATATCATTCAGTGCATCAAGAAATTGCTCAAACAAAATAAAAAAATCCTGGGATTCAATGTTGAAATATGCATTATGGGCAGATAGGATTACTGTAAAACAAGCCATTGGTACTTCACCCTTTCAGCTGGTTTATGGAACAGAAGAAGTGTTTCCAGTACAATTGGGAATCCCAGTAATGAATTTCCTCCAAAATTCTCAAGAGGAACCAGATGATTTGCAAAGGAGAATTTTTGAAATGATTGAGTTACAGCAGAACAGGGAGAAGGTAGACAAAGAAGCTCAGCTGTATAGAGCTAAAATGAAAACCAGGTTTGACAGAAATATCAAAGATCACATTTTTTCACAAGGTGAGATGGTTTTAAGATGGGATGCAAGAAAGGAACAGAAGGGGAAACATGGAAAATTTGATAATTTATGGTTTGGCCCTTTTCTGATAGCTAAGGTTTTGGAAAATAATACTTTCATATTGCAGTCTTTGGAAGGAGAGGAATTGCTCAGTCCTGTTAATGGGCGATTCCTCAAACATTTCTACAGTTAAATGAAGATCATGGTCACTTTTCATTGTATATACCGGTGTGAGTGAGATTGAATAAAGACTCCATAGCCCAATGGAAGACTGAAGGCACTAGTCTACAGGTTCTTGAAGCCTCACAGGGAGGACTTCATCCCGCAGCTAGAGCCAGATGTTAAGTCAGTAAATTTTTCTGCATTTTTAGTTATTCTCTCCAATTTTTGGTTTGTTTTTTGAGTCTACCATTAGTTAATTTTTGGTTTTCAGTTTTGGTTTTTGTCTTCTTAAGAACCTTATGAATGATTGAATAAAGTTTAAACCCAGTCCTTTCAGATTTCATTTGATTTTGGTCATTTTTTATATTGAAAAGTGGGTCAATGAGAGTTATATATTCAAAAGGAGAATCATTAATGACTTTAGAGAGTAGCTAAACCAATGTCCTAAACCAAATAGCTGCCAAAATCTCCGACAAGTTGGCAAAAAGTTAGAAAATTGCTAAATTTTGGTTAAAAGATATTCTTGTAGCGCTACACCAAAGTTTAACACAGAGTGCACTACAGGAATATCGTGGCATGAGTTTTTTGTAAATTCTCGATCTGATTTCAATCATCATGAAGAGTGTGAGTATCTAATCGCATTGTGTGAAGTGTTTAACACGTGTATGCAGCATTTTGAGCATGATGTTAGTTGGTTGTTAATCACGAAGAGAAGACAAGGGCATCATTACAGGTCATGCGGGTTCAGTTGCACAGAGACAAGCCAATTCCGGGTTTAGCTGTCAATTTTCTCTTGTCACACGCATCATCACTAAGGAGTTAGTGTTTGAGGAGGAGACTTCACTGTTGAACGTTGGATTACGTTACTGTGGAAGGAGACAGCTGTGATTCTGGCGCCAGCAGAAATTAGGGCTTTTGAATTCGTTCACCTGCAGCCTAAGAATCGTTAGGAGGACACTTGTGCTCGAAGAAGAACATTATTGACACCCCAAATTGAAGACATTACGCCACGATGGATGAGTAATTGACATGTATTACGTATAACCCTTATAGCTGGAGAATTTGGGTTTTTGCTGCTGCGTGTTCTTCTGAAAAAATTGGTTGCTGAGAAGGATGTAATAGAATGAAAGGATGAAGAATTCATCACTGAAATAGTTACCTGAAGCCTGATAGGAGGAATTTGCATGACTGTTTCTCTTATGACCTAATGAGAATAGGGCGTCGAAAAAACTCACAGAATTATCTGTAGAACTCAGTTTTTTTTTTTACACAGAGGGAAGTCTGCTAGCTTGATACAGGTGTTACACAGGGAGGTTTGTTAATTTGTGCAGGTGATTTAAATATCATTGAAATTGTTATAACCTGCAGAATTATTTGCCCAGAAAACGGCTTATAATACATTTCTGAAACCTAAAACTAGACTGTTCCAGTTCCTTGAAAAGAAAGATATGGGAAAAAGCAGTAAAAGTGGTAAAGTTAATAGGGCTGAACCAACAGACTTGACATGATTTCAAAAACTTCCAGATTGTGCAGAGCTGTTCCAACAGGCAGGATGGTTGAAATTATTCAAGAAGATAGATGGTTTTAATGCTCAAGTATCCTGCAATTTTGCCAAAGGACTTAAGAATGAGATGATCATAATGGATCCTTTGAGATTCAAATTGACTGTAGATTTAATTTCAGAAGCCACTGAAATTAGTAATGAGGGCGAGCTCTGGTTTAAGAAGTCTCCTTTTGAGTTTGATCCTCAAAGATACTTATTGCCCAATGTTGTTCCTGACTGGAACAAAGGTATTCTCATACATAATTTCAGGAGGGAATGGATTGAACCTATAAGGATTCTTCAGAGTTATGTAACTTGTGAAGGGAGGTACTCATTAGTGTTCAAATACCATCTCAGGTTCCTACAGCACATGGCAGGGGTGTCTAAAATGAATTTGCCATTCTTTTTCTTCAAAAGCCTGCAGAAAATGTCAAGCAAAATTAAACAGCAGGATGATCATACTTCTCAATCATTGTTTCATCATGGTCTCATCAAGTTAATCATCTCTACAGTGTTGCAGCATGAGGAAAAAACTTGGGACTTCTTTTTGTTTTGGTCAGGGATTCATTCTAAAGGAGAAGACCAACAATCCAAAAGACAAACCGATAAGGGAAAAGTAATGATACAAAAATTAGGGCATTCAGTTAAAGCTAAAAAGAAACATGAAATTAAAGTTAAGAAGGGAACAAAGCAGGTAGCAGATGAAGGACAGAATGACAGTCAGCCTCAGAAATTTTCAAAGCACAATAAGGTCGAGTTCTCATTGTTTGATGACAAAAAGGAAGAGGAATTTCTTGAAAAGAAGTCATCTCCGATAGCAGATTTTCAGGAAGAGAAGAATATTGATATCAAAGTGATTCCTGTAGAAAAAGTAGAAGTTCATAACCAGCCAAGAAGCCCCATCACAGTCCTCTCAGATGATGAGGGCTATATGTTAGAAGAAGAACAGTTTAGGCCTGAGATAGAGGTTAAAACTGAGATTAAAGAAAATCATGCTAGAAAGGATAAGTCCACAAAGATTAAGAGCAAGATCAAAAAGCTAGAAGTGGTAGAGTTAGCATCTATCCAATATCAAGGGAAGAAACTTAAAATGATGGCAGAGGCAGCTTCTTTATGGAGACCTAAAACTAGGCCTAAAAACAAATTAAGATTAAGCATGAAAAAGCTATTAAATCCAAAATTGAAAACTGATAAGGTGACCATTTCTGATGAAGAATCCATGGAGGAGCAATCAAAGAAAAATGAATTGCATTCAGTTAAAAGAGAGGATTTTGGGGCTGTAAATGTGACAGGTGAAGAAAGCTCTAAATCCATTGTTGAAAACAATTCTGGAAAATTGTTAACAGAAGATATTAAATCAGCACAGGTAATAGGTGTTTCAAACCCTATCATTGAAGATACTGCTGTAAAGCCATTGACAGAGGAATTAATGTTTAAGAAGTTTGACATGTTTTGGAAACCAAGTGAAGATCAGGATGCTGCAATAGAAAAACTGGTTAATTCTGACAAAGAGAATTTGAAGAAGACTGTCAAACAGTACAAGCATCAAATGAGCTACATGCAGGAAGTTAATGATGGTCTAATGTTGGCAAATAGAAGATTGAGAGAATATCTTCAAGATACTCATGACAATTTTCAGGAGTTGGTGATTGATGCAAAGGAGGCACTCAGAAGAAAAAGGGTTGCTGACAGGAATTGCTCAGAATTAGAAAAGACAGTTCAAACCTTGCAGCATGAAAATGAACACCTACACAAAAGGATAGCTGAGCTGGAGCAAAAGCACAAAAGAGTGAAGAAAAGATCCTCAAGTCCAGATGGCATCTCTTTGCTTGTGGAGGCATCGAAAGAGATCTAAGGCAGTTAGGTTCATTTAATGTTTTTTGTTAAAGATTTGCTATTTTTAGCAAAATTGTAATTTGTAAAAATGTAAATGCTACTTTACCTAGTCTTAGTCATTCGATGGAGGATTAGTAGGAAATACCCTAACTGTTTTGGGAGATGAAAAACTATTTAGAGAGGGAGAAAAGATATTGTAAGGGTTCGAATTTTTGGAGCTAGAGGAGGTCTGCAAACTGTGCTTTCATCCAGACTTGTTCACTGCTAAGTATTGCAAACTCTCATATTGCATTTTTGATGAAACTATGAATATATAACTCCTTATTCCACTTCTGATATGTGTTGGCTTCATTTTAAACTTATACAGTTTCTTGATTGACAAATTCATTTCTGGTTTTAGGTATAATTTCCAGTGGTGCTTGTCTTTTATTGTATGAACTTCATTGCAATCTTTTGTTGGATTCCTGAGATATATGTGCATCTTCATGGATATATGTATATGAATTAGTTTTTACTTATCTGTTGAATGTATTCCCTTATGCTCTTGATGTTTCTAACCAAAACCTACAAAACAAAACCCTAAAAACCTATTTTGGATTGATTTTATTTTTGAGATTGTGTTGGCTTGTTACCCTAGCCTTAGTAACAATTTCTGACACAAACAGTTCACAACTACAAGGATCAATAAGTGCAGACTCAAGATAGGGCAAAAATACACTAGATCGCCTTTACTATTCTCCTCTTCCTCCTGTCCATAATCCATATGTGCTCAATATATAGTCCTCTCAAAGGTAGGTGAAAGGACTCATTGAGATGCTACTTGGTCAGATGGAGAGCCAAAGGTCACCCAATGGCCGTTTTTGGGAGTAAAGAGTAATAAAATAGTGGTTTTTACCATTTTACTGGATACCCGCAGGCTATAGGGATGCAACTCGCGGGTATGCATGCTATAGTGATGCAACATGTGGGTAGGAACAAAAATAGGATAGACTAGTATCACCGAAGGATTAAAATGGATCTGAGTCACTGAAATGGATCCTACAGGCCAAAGAATGCTGATGCTCACAGGGTGGAAGATTTTTGTTAACAGATGCCCCCTAATGTGTGAGGTCAGAGACTGAAAGTGGTACGATGGCCGAAATACATTATAAAACTCAAAAGTGGAGTGATGGAGACACAAGTGGAAAGAACAGCTCACTCGGCATAATACAATAATATCTCTGAATACATGTCGGTATAGTATAACAATCTAATACAATGGCCATGAATAGGCAGTACATAATTAGATACAAGACATAAGTGATCATAGCCATGATCTCTCTACAGTAAGATATGGTCTTCTGCTGAAAAGAAGACAACTGGTACAAACTGCTGAAATCTGAGAGGTGATATCTCAGATGTAAAGTCAAAGTCATATGTAGCATACTGAATGCCACAATCGCCTGGGGTCTTCTACACAAGTCTTCAATGGTGCAAGTCCCATCAAGTGAATAAAGGAGTTGGGATCGAACCCAATGAGACATCGTCTAATTACCAGTCATTGATGTATACCGTTAATAGACGCGAGATGACCCACCGATAATAAAAATGGGCATCAAAGCACATAGCACAATCATCAGAGTGTGAATAAATGGTTTGAAATCGAACACTAGGATGAATCCATCGATCAGGGGACATTGATGTATTCCCAAAATTGTCGATGGCGAGAGAACCTGCCATTAATGACTGCAAGCCTTAAGGTACTCAACCGAACTCTAAGCCTCAAGTCCCGGAATAAATGAGTTGAAGTCGATGGAACGAGACTCGCTGGAAGGACGGAATTAAGGCATCCCCCATCAACCAGCACGAGGTACCAGCAATGCTGAAAGATTTGGAAGATCTCAGGTGAAACAGAATAACTCAATAAGGATGGCCGACATGCAATAGTCAAGATATCTGAGGAGTAGCCGACACTGGTTTCAGGACTTCCTTTGAACAGGAGCATGAGCAGATGGATAGACTCAAGCAGCATAGACTTGACATAAAATGTGCAATGCAGGAGGCATTACAGAGGGCTCCATAATGACTGGAAGCTTAACCAATCGGTGGAGAAAATTGACAAACAAGTACAGCTCCTAAGGCCCAACTATAGTCCTGACTCATATTGTACGGAGTGGAATGAATGCTCTGTTCAAAGGTGACACAACAACTTCCAACAAGAAATAATGACCATAATCCCGTCTGGATTTTTGGAATATTTGATTTTTTTTTGTCTTTTTCATATTTGGGAAAAGCTTGAAAAAGAATAAAATTGCTTATAATACAACAAGTGAGGGAACGAGTGTCAAATAGCTAGCAGACTAGTCCCAAGCAGTAGAACATACCTATGCTCAATGCAAGGAAGTGCATGTAGAATGTGGACACTCGGGGGTGTGTTCCCTCAGGGTCAAAGGGTCATCATATTGTGAAGGGAAAATATATAAGCTCTGCAGGGCTCGATAGGGAAAGTGCTCAGGCACCAGGCTAACAATTGAGTAAGCGGGAGCCGACACAAGGCTCAAGCAGTAAGCAGGATGATGCAATGCAATCACAACATGACATAACTAAGGGGAGTCCTTAAGGGAGATGGCCAACATAAGACAAAGTAGAGTATGAGTCTTTATCGCAATGTCATGGTGTGACTAGTAAAAAAGGACTCCCAATCCTGAGGACAAACAACGACATGGGCACCAAAATGCATAAGGGGGTTCTAACTAGGGTACCCATGTTCGGGAAAGCCCTATTGCCACATGACGACACTTCTATAACAGTGTGAAGGTTCCGTGTCAGTCACGAAGTGGGGTCGCACCTAGGGTTTATGAAAATGGTCAACAGGTCAAATGCATAATGCATATGGAAATGGCATCTAACCTATATGCCAAGTGTGAAATATACCTGCCGTAGGTGTGAAATGGATTAGAACAACTCTCGTCGAGGAAATCTGTTGAAAAAACATTACTCCATGACACGATATTAGTTCATAACAACCCAAAATGGACAAAACTATAGAAAAGTGGGTCCAGAAAATTATAAATAGTAATACAATTTAATAATTTTCAATTCATTTGCACTATTCACCATTTTGGAGTTGAGTGGTAAGTTTGCACCTGAAATTTCAAGCGTCGATCATGGGAGCTACGAGCAACCGTTCAACGAACTGTCTGGAGTAGGTTAGTGGTCACTGCCATACCTTTCATTTAAGTGCTTTTATTTCAATTTTGGTCGGTGGGTTATTTTGTTTGGCGAAGCCCTAAATGGCTTCGATGCTACCCGCGGGCTGTAAGTATGCGGGTCGCGGGTAGGGCATCAAACGTGCAATCAAAAAATCGACTACCCGCGTCTACCCGCACCTGTCTACAATATAGCCCGCAGGTATGGCCGTGAAGAAGTTTTTAAGCATGAAACTGACTAAAAATCTCTCGCTTTGCACTCCAGGATGGTTCTAGAGTGGAGGGAGAGAGAGCATGACCAGGTAGATGAGCCCGTGCGCAACGATTTGCAAGCACAACAAGCATTGCAAGCATGTGGCTTATATAAATACTGGAGTCTTGGGGGCTTAAGGGCCCAAAACCTACTACTCCGTCATTTGATCAACTACTGGGATGTGGATGCTCAACACTTCATCCTCAACGGGAAAACATTGACACTAGAAGTAGAGTATATCTATTTGATTACTGGTTTGTCCCGTAGAGGGGAAGTGGCTAGTCTTCGGTCACAAACCGTGGGTGGTGAGATTACTGTGCAAGACCACATAGTACAGTACTGTCCCACCAACACACGACCAGTGGGAAGTCAGGTGCCGGTCAATATCATAACAGACTTGAGCACAAAGATAATAGTGGCAACTTTGGTGCAGATCACGAGATCCAAAGCACTACATCAAGCATCCAGACCGGTAATATTTTATGCATCACAAGGCTTGCAGCCTACTATATTTGACTGGTGTACTACTCTGCTGGTGTCTATGAAGACACAACTGACTGAATGAAAAGAGGGGAAGGCCAAAAACTTTGGGTATGGTAGCATCCTCTGTAGTTTCTTCTTTGAGAGGGTTCCGGGACGTAGCCCAAGGGTGGATGTCCCTCCTCACAGTCTCCAAGATCCAGCCCTGACCCGGTGGGCTGAGATACTGACACGACAGGGTGGTGGCCATTTGGCGTCACCATATATTGAGGATTTCTTCCGCTGGTGGAACCGGTAGGTGATTTCTATCAAGGACTACCCCTATGCGGGGATAGAATTCAGACAGGACCGTGACATGCCGCTCCCACTAGGTGCAGCTTTTGGAGACATCGGTGAGTACTCTTTTTGGTTTTGTGTTTTTTAAATTTTTATAGATTTTTTTATTATAGTTGGAATGCAAAAACTATTTTTGGTGGTAATGTCATGTGCTAATGGGTGACTATTTGCTCGCAGACAAAGGCCTAGTGAGACCCGAGGGCTTCCCAATATATGGTCGTCGGGGTAGAGATGAGGTGGCAGCAGATGCTGCAGCAGGGTGCACACTATAGATGTTGCGGTGGAACATATCACGGATGGTTGCCCGAGTACCACTGTTAGAGGTAGCCCGACTACCAGAGGCTATGCAGCGCAAGGTAGTAGGTGTTCCTGGTGAGTGGGTGCGGCTACTGTAGTGGATGGCCAACGCAGTACAGTACTATTATGAGACACATCCTGTCGAGTCGGAAGCTAGACCTCCTCGGCGGGAGTAGATATCCCAGGGTCTCATCATTTTTTGTATCGATATGTATATTTTTGAGGGCTACGGGCTCCATTCTTGTATGATGCTACCATTTTGGACATATTTATATATATATACAACTTTGGTTCTCTGTTCTACTATATGTGTGTATGGTACAAATGTATGAATGTTTTTGTATTTATGTGCTTCATGATGAATGTGACAAATTCCAATCTAATACATAGTTAGCGTATGCATCAGATATATAATTATGACTTCTCAGAATGTGAATATATGTAATGGAAACAAAATGTCTCTCCAAGAGTCGTACCTTAACGAATATCCGTAGTAATGTAGGGTCTCATACACGATACTGCCCATTCAGCTGAGACACAACTAGTTGTGAATCCAGGAGGACTTCTAAAGACTGGATGTCATGTGAAATGGCATCCCGAAGTAGCTCAACAACGACACTATACTCAACCACATTGTTAGATGTAGGACCAAGACAAGCACCTCCTGAGGACACAACTAGATGGTCAGGTGAAAAGATAACCTAGGCAGCAGAAGTAAGCTACTACATATGTCGGCTAGCACCATCCGCAAACCCTAAGAATGTAGGACATCCTGGTGACATCTGTCAATCAAACAGAGGCTAATCAGTAGACCCGACAACAAAAAATGCAACCTAGACTATGTACAAAAAAGCTATACAATAGTGTACAAAAGTATCAGCTTGAACCAAAGTTTCAAGCGTAATAATGCTTGAGGTAGATCCCATTTCTAGGCTCCTTCAAGACAACTCCCTCGTAATATTCTAAATCATAAGCTCCTTTCTCAAGGACACGCCTCACAATGTAAGGACTGTGCCACATGGGATTGAACTTGCTTGCCCCCAGAGGTTCTTTAGCTTGGTCATACAAGAGTACCAAGTCACCTTCAACATATTGTCAAGGACGGACAGACCTATCATATTGAACCTTGACATGATGCTTGTTAACATCAATGGCCACATCGGCATCTTGACGATGCTCATCAAGTTGCTCGAGGTTTACTAAACATTGCTCAATATCCGTCGTATCAGGGAGGAGCTCTATGGCTAGCTTGAGGGAAGGGATCTCGCATTCAACCAGTAAAAGTGACTCAACACCATGAACTAACTGGAACGGTGAGAACCCGGTGGCAGTCTTAACTATGGTACGATAAGCCCACAAAGCAGGATATAACATGATATGCCAATTGGTCTTGCTTTGTTGGATGGTACTTTGGAGAATGGTCTTCAAAGACTTATTGACTTCTTCAACCTGACCATTCGCTTGAGGATAGTAGGAAGACGAGTGTTCCTGATGAAACCCAAGCTTGAGAGACAAATCCTCCATCATCTTATTTTGAAAGTGACTGCCATGGTCAGTGACAATCTCTTTCGGGATACCGAATCGAGTGATAATCTGGTTGAATACGAACTAAGCTGCAGTAGCACCGTCAGCTTTAATGGTAGGCATGGCCTCAACCCATTTGGAAAAATAATCCAAGGCCACAATAATATGATGATGCCCCCCAGCCGAAGCTGGTTTGCAATCCATGAAATCTACCCCCCACTTAGTGAAGGGACCGACGGTGATGACCAGATGGAGGGGCGCTGGATGCGAGTGTATGTTTCGAGAAAACACCTGGAAAGGGTGACATCTCTTCACAGCATTAATACACTCTTTAAAGATAGTAGGCCAAAAATAACCTGCTCGCATAATATGTTGGGCTATAGCAAGCCCAGATAAGTGACCGCCACATGCCCCCGCAGGGCAATCATTAAGTACCCGTTCCGTTTCTTCGTGAGTCAAACAAATATGGAGAATCGAATCCTTTCCTCGGCGATACAAAGTGTCACCAACGATAGTATAATCTTTAGCGTGATGTCTCACATGCCGTCGCTCATCTCGTGAATAATGCGGAGGAAAATTCAAAGTTTGTATATATCTAATGACATCCCCATACCAAGGGTCCTCGGTCGAGATAAGAAATAAGTGTTCATCCACAAAGGAATCTTCATGAATGACCTCTTCATCAATCCGTTGAAGGTCCGACATAAGCTCAGTGAACACCAATGATTTCACCGACTTTGCAAAAGCAAACTCGAGATCAAATTCGTGAAGGATCACAATCCATTTATTATACTTACCCCCGATAAGGCATCATGAAAGCACAAACTAAAACGGATTGATATGAGCTACAATAGTGGTTGTTTGGAGCAAAATGTAATGCTGTAACTGCTGGACTGCATGAACAGTCGCAAGTGCTAGCTTTTCTATGCGGGTGTACCTTAGTTCAGCGTCTACTAAATTACGACTAAGATAATAGATAACATGCTCGATGAGCGCATCATCTACCTGAACCAAGACCATGCCAATAGTCTCTTGAGATGCGGGCATATAAAGAATGAAATCACGTGTAAAGTTCAGTGGACTAAGCACGAGGGCCGATACCAAAGCTTTCTTAAGGGCGTCGAAAGACTCCTGGTCTCGCTCATCCTAGATAAAAGGTGTGTCTTTCTTCAATAGGTGTGTGAAACCTTTAGTAAGACTGGCATAGTTAACTATGAACCGACGTAGAAAAGTAGCTCTCCCTTGGAGGCTCTGAAGTTGAAACAGATTACGCAGAGGAGGCAACTGAAGTATTTACTCAACTTTGAGAGGATCGACTCTAATACCCTCTTTCGAAACTATGAATCCTAGAAGGTGACCAATCCTAACAGCGAAGATGCATTTGTTCGGATTCAGTCGAATTTTGTAGTGGATACATCGTTCGAGAATCATATGAAGGTGCTTGGGTTGGTACACTCTCTTGCGAGAATGGCCAGCAAGATCATCCAAGAAAACCTCCATAATCTTCTTAAGATCATGAAAGGCATAGGTTATGGCTCACTGAAAAGTAGCTCCGTCGTTCTTGAGGCCGAAAGGCATTTTCCAGTACGCAAAAGTTCCCCATGGACAAATAAATGTCATTTTATGTTGGTCCACGGGTTTGATTTGAATCTGATTACAACCAGAGAATCCGTCCATGAATGAAAAAATTTCACTTCCCGCACAAGCATCCAATATTTGATCGATGAATGGCATGGGGAAGTTGTCTTTCGGACATGCATGGTTCAAATCTCTGAAATTAGTGCATACACGGATCGTTCCCTACTTCTTATCCACAGGAACGGGGTTTGACACCCATTCAGTAAGAGGAACGGGGTAGATGAAACCATCTTTGAGTAGTTTCTCCACCTATTCTTTAATAACAGCTTCCTTCCTAGGGTTCACAACACATAAGCGTTGTCGAATCGATTTAGCATCAGGATACATTTTAATCTCGTGTTCAACAATGCAGGGGTCTATTCTTGGCATCTCCTCATATCACCAGGCGAAAGCTTCCCGGAGTTCAGTAAACAAATCAGTGTAAATAGCAATCTCCTCAGGAGTGCAATCGTCACTGACATAAACATTCTCAATCTTTCCGGGTGTGCGAGAGATGTTGATCGAAGTGGTTGGGGAAATATTTGCCATATTCCCCTCTAAGAAAACATCATGCAACTGCAAAAGAGCCACAAGGTGACCAACCATCTCAGCTAGAGTCATCCTAAACTCCTCCTGCTTAATGAGCTCAAGGTTAGGAAGGAAATAAGATCGATGGTGCATATCTTCCCAAGGCCTCTCACTACCACACATGGCTTCAAGGATAGCTTCATCAGATGGCAAAGTATCATCGAGGAAATCGTGAGAGCAAGATGAGTTGGCTGCCCAAACTGGCAGCGTAATGGGATCTTCTTCAACTGTCTAGGGAGAAGAAAGATCCGGATCTGTAGTGGTTTGTTGGATGTGATCATAAGTGAGCTCCGCTACAGATAAGGGCATAGACATCCCAACGTGCGCAATGTCTCCAGACATAGAATCTGCGGATGGAAAAATCCATGGATCACCACAATAGGAAGTTCAGAATGGCATACTATTCGAAGGAGGAGGCGCATTGTCGGAAATGGTTCCAATAAAATTCACAGGTGCAGAATGGTTAAAAGTTCCCATCAACGAGGGGTACATTCCAACACCTATGTTCCCAGTTGCCGACTGAGAATCAGAAACTTGCAGGACTACTGATCCCGTAGATGCTGTGGAAGGAGTTCCAACATAATCCAACTGATCGATCGTCACAATCTTGCCTTCATGGGGAAAGCAAATAACTTGAAATACAGTAGACGCGGCAGCCTTCATAGCGTACATCCAGTTCCGACCCAGTAAAAGGTTGTAGTCGATGGGCGCATCAACCACTTCGACTTCAATAGGAACGGACTTACCTCCCAAGGAGACAACAAGGGAAGGGATAATTCCATGTGGCGTAAAATATCTACCATTGAATGCAGTGAGTGTAGTTCTAGACGCGAGTAGGGGAGGAGAGCCAAGAGCTTTCCAACAAGTTAACGACATTACCGACACAGAAGCACCTTCATCAACCATAGTACATTTGACGAAGCTCTTAAGGCAAACCACCTAGATTTGAAAAGCCAGGTGGTAAGGCAAGCGAGGTTGGACATCAGTAGTATCGAACTTGATAACACTAGGACTTCCCCCCATCCTGAACTCCTAACGCACTCAAAAGGGCATGCCTCTGAGAAGGACAAGCTTGCAAAACTTCAAGAGTCGACATGGCACACGGAGTTTGGCCCAAATATTCTATAATGGAGTAGTTCTAGGTGGCTCGAGCATTAGGATTATGCGTAGAGCGCTTGAGAACACCTTTCGGTATCCGCAGCATAATAGAAGGCTTCTCGATATGCAAGGAATTATCAGGAGGAGGGGAAGGCTCATTCCCCAAATTCGGTTGTTGTGCACCATAATCACGTTGACGAGTAGCAACGCAAACCTCCGACTGAACCATATTCACGCATCCATAACCACTGGTATTGGAAGAAGACGTTGTCGTTTCATTAGTACCATAACCAATGGTGGGAGCATGCAAAGCCATGTTTTGGTGATGAGGTAGGGGATCCTTCAACATACCTGGGCTCTGTGCCAAATGCTTCGATGCTTCTTCAATATGAGGACATAAGTGAGTAAGATGATCCTCCTCACAAAGCTTGCAAGGGAATTTCACCTTACTCCTAGGTTTACGATCCTTGCCATCATTACCGCCTTCCCGAGGAGGGTTGGCATTATCTTTACGAGGAGTATTGCGATCGCTATTGTTGTTACTTCCATTGTTTCCACCCCTACGATTGTTTCTCCCCTTTTTCTTATCGCTAGGTTGCTGGTTACTCGACGGTTTTGTTGATTGAACATTGTGTACATCAGATGACGGAGTGGAAGTGGACAAAATGTGAACCTGTCCGGGTGCAAACTGGTTTAGCGACAAATTTTGCATTTGATTAGCTACCAAGTCTACAGGGCGAGTGCATGCGGACCCCACGATGCCATCGGCATGTGATCCAGGAACTGACATGGGATCATGTCTTGTTCTCGATGCGTTAGGAATAATGTCATACAAAATGCCAGACTAAGAATAAAGAAGATCTAACTACTGGACTTTCAAGATAGCTTATTCCTCAGTCATAATGTTGGACATCGAAACATCCTTAGCAATATATGGAAGTAAAGACTTGAGGAACCATTCCAACAGGAACTTTGGAGGAATGTTGGCTTTCACTAATCTCTTCCGCCGACGCCACTCTTGAATGTGGTCAGAAATGTGTGTGGCCTTATTCTGACGGAAGGTGGACAACAACTCAATACCAGTATCATAACGAACCGGTAACTGGAAATGGTCTAAGAAAACCAAAGCAATCTCGTTGAATCCCCTATAGGTGTTTCCGGGCAACTCCACATACCACTTCGTGGCTGCCCCCGTGAGGGTGCGTTGAAATAGTCGTAATCGGATGGAAGCATGATTCAAAGAGTTGGAGGAGCACCAAAGGTGAAATGTCATGACATGATCTCCCGGGTCCTCACCACCTTTCCCTTCAAACTTTGGAATGTCCTAAGGGAGCTTGGTAGGGACCGAGGGCCAAGTAGGGTCATGACACACCAGATCATTCGTGAGCTTCGAAATATCTGGGAGATTCAAGCGTGCAAGGAACAGGAGCTACGGCTAGAAAGCTTGATTATAAGCTCCCATAAAAGGTTGATTGAATGGAACTGTGTTATACGATGGACCAAAAGCTTGACCATGAGGGTTAAACTACTGATACTGAGGACCTGACGGCCCATAAGCTTTCCCATGGCCATAAGATGGATAACCTCCCCCTTCCTGACCCATGTGAGAGTGAGCAGGTATATGTGCGTTTTGAGCACCATATTGGGGTGGTGGGTGATACTGGTGGCCAGCACCGATTGTGTTGTAGTAAGAGTTTCCACCATGGATATGGGGAATGTATGTACTATTCATAGTGGGAACCGTATTGTATTTACCGTAATGGTATGGTATGTTCCCACCCCCAATATTCGGATTAGCTTGAGCAGTCGTGTGATGACCATAAGTGTGAGAAGTATTCCCAGGTCCAATATGGGTGTGACCAGTAGCAGGGTTGGTGGTGTGATGTCCATGTGGATAGGAAATATTCCCAGCCCCTACATTACTATTACTAGCGACGGTAGTGGACGAAAAAAGTATGTGGTATGTGTCCACCCCCGTGGTTGGGAGGAACCGTATCATGTGCGAAAGTGGACCTAGGTTGACAAGTAGCGACATGTGTATTAGGTGGTGGATGGAGAGTTGTGTTTCAGACATCATTCCGATTAGGTTGAGTGTTCCTAGGAGGTGGTCGCATTCCCACATTAGCATGGTTAGGAATCGGACCAATCCCCATACTATGTGAGTGGGTGGATAACGTAGTGCCCCCAGCTAGGGTAGTGCCCCCAGTGGGTATAGTATGGCTAACACTTTGACTAGTGCCAGCATGAGTACCAACCATAGTGGAAGGCTTGATAGTATTGTGACTAGGCATACCAAAAGAGAGTGCGATGGGGTTGACCATAGGGCCGGAATCATCATGAGTCTCAGGCCTCCTATATCTAGAATCGCGTGGAAATGAAGGAACGAAAGGCTCGTCCTGTTCTTCCTCCTCGGGTAAGTTGGGCATCCCATAAAGATAATTGTCTGGATTTGAAGGATCAAATGGATCCCGGTTAAGTGGATTAGGCCAAATAGAACCAGGTTGAGTCGCAAGTGGATCACCTCCCCAATCCTCATGAGGAGTCTGGGGATCGGAAGTATGTTCAACTCTACCCGAAGGAGTAGAAAGGTCTTTCCCGATATCGGGATGTGTAGCCATGTAATCCTCAACGTAAGTCATGTAAGAATTTGAAGACTCAGAGGGAGCCCTCCGACGTCCTCTAGTAATACGTTGTGTAACCAAAGATGGCTTTAAACCAGCCAAACAATGGGACCGGCGGAGAGTAGGGCTCCGTGCCACGTTCTCTCCGAAGAGAGACACAGCGTCTCCTAAAGGCAAACTATCGATAAAAAATAGTAAATCAAAAGCACACACCTAGAGAATCTACAGCCAAGAGCAGACAGACAGAGTAGCTAAATGAGCTCCCGACACTAGAGCCGGTATGTCTCACCTAGGAGAGGCTTGAGAATCCCAAACTATAGCCGGAGGTAACAGAATCAGTTATAGAGACACCCAGGCTTCACTGTGTCGACAAGGTCAAGTCCACTGCACAAACACAACTGTGTTGTCCAATCCCTATCTGACTCAGGACACAAACAGCATAACCACTGCAAGTACCCTGTGTGGTACCTAGGTAAGGAAACTATGTCTACCGCAATATAACCAATGCTCAGGGGGACACTCGCAGGTGGGACCCGTCGTATGGGTAGGGTAGCTAAGCCCGAAGCACAAGAGGATGAACCTTCGGTACCCCCAGATACGAACAAATCCTGGATATATCTCCCACGTTCAGTCAGTATCAGAGGGATATCTCCTCAACCAACATCCCGTGACCTCGTTCTTAACTCTGGTTTGAGTAGAGCTTTCTTGAGAACATCGATCTATACCATGGATTCCTCCACTCCCTGGTTAGACACCTAATGTTTCGTTCAGTAGTCTTGGATTTTTAACTCACAATGATCTATTCCAAGACTCTAAACCTATACTAGTTGGTGTACCCTATAAATAAAATAAGTCTAATCAATTTTATGATTAAGCGTTAATTTTAGTGGTTGTGATTACTCAAGGGATATGGTCGTGAAACTAGTGATGTGTAGACTCAATAATATGCACCATCGTCCAACCCTAGACTCATCGATCCAATAAAACAATGTCACTAATATGCAAAATCAACCAACAATTCCGAAATAAATATGCAACTTTTATCTTTTCAATGCACAAGCAGAACCTAAAATGAAGGCAACAAGCACTCAATGCAAAATGCAATACATGGAAATAAAATATTTTTGTATTTTCTCTTAAAAACAGAAAGGAAAATACAAAACTAATCGAATATTTTTGTATTTTTTCAATATATATGGAATGAAAAAATGCAAGCAAAATCCTACTATTCAGTCACTAAAGTGCCGAGAAGATCACTAAGACAACCCAGCAGATCCTAAACAGCAAGACTCAGCCAAAAGGAAGAGCTCAAAAGGAAGAAACCAAGAGGTTAAAACCAAAGATGGTAAAAAAACAAGAAGGCTCAACCAAGAGAAACGAAGAGATCTGGTCACAACCAAGGCATGAAACAGTCAAGAAAGAGGCCAACAAAGATTCAGGAATCAACCAAACTCACCCAGCAACAACCAATAGCCATAAACCAACAAAATCCGGAGTTACATGCTACTGTCGAAGGAAATCCTGCGGGTACCCGCGAGCAGTAGAGTAAACAGAGGCAGGTATACGCGGGCAGAACTAAGCCAGCCCGTGGGTGAGAAACAACAAATGGACAAACAGAGAGTCCAGAGGCTCAGAAAAAGCAAGTTTTCTATAGTGTATCCTAACGGCCAATTAGTGACACAGAGCTTCGATAAACAACAACTCTAAATATGGACTAATCCTCAAAAAATTTCCCAAACATGGATGTTTTCCCCAGTGAAGTCACCATTTCTGTATTGGAGAAAACTCACTATGGCTTGGGAATACCACAACAAACAGATGACTACCAGAAATCTACTCAATTCTCAAAACAATGCTATTATAAATGACAATGTTAAAACAATGGAGAAATGTAACCAACCTCGATCCAACGTTTGATGTAGATCCCCGTTGGAGCTTTCAATCCATGCACATCCAAGCACTTGTAATCTGCAAGTTAGTCTTGGCAACAAATATCTAACAAGTACATGTGATATATAAATAACATTAACATTATCAATAACTATGGTCCATAATATCATAAGAAAATGTAACCCAATGTATAATAAATGACATTCACACCATGAATGGATGAGAATATGAGTATTTCTATTAATGAACAAGAAGAAGTACAAAGTGATACGACCTCATGCCGGCAACCAAACTAAACCAAGATCTAGATCAATCCACTTGTGCCTCTACCACTTCAATCCTCCATGAATGGCAAACTCAAACAAGAAAGGAGTTTGGAAGGTGAACATAAATGGTTCACAACCACAAGGATCAATAAGTGCAAACTCAAGATAGGGCAAAAATCCACTAGAGTGCCTTTACTATTCTCCTATTCCTCCCGTCCATAAGCCATATGTGCTCAATATATAGTCCTCTCAAAGGTAGGTGAAAGGACTCATCGAGATGTTACTTGGGCAGATGGAGATCCAAAGGTCACCCAATGGCCGCTTTTTGGGAGTAAAAAGTAATAAAATAGTGGTTTTTACCATTTTACTTGATACCTGCGGGCTATAGAGATGCAACTCACGGGTATGCATGCTATAGTGATGCAACATGCGGGTAGGAACAAAAATAGGATAGACTAGTATCACTGAAGGATGAAAATGGATCTGAGTCATTGAAATGGATCTTACAGGCCAAAGAATGTTGATGCTCACAAGGTGGAAGATTTCTGTGTAACATGGATTCCTTGGGCTTTCACATTCCTATGTTTAATAAACACGTATGCATTGTTGAATTCTACAACAAGTACATGTTTTGAGAAACCTCCTTTGCATCTAAAAGGTCCCCCATCTTTGTGCGAGGACACACACACACACACACACACACACACATGAATATGATGCTAGTTTTTTTAGTATTAATTAATAAATTTTTATTTTTATACTAATAGGTGTTTATATGTTAGAATCTATGGTGGACTAGCATCTTTTCCTAGATTGAACAAGAATGAGGCAATTGTATTCTTCATTGATTTTATGGCAGTGGTTCCAAATTTGAAATAAACAATTATAAAAGAAAAAGTATATATAAAAAATAATTGGTAGTTGAAATAGATAAGTGGTAGCGTTGATGCACGGATAATGTGCTTAGTGGCAGATAACTCGATAATTCGTTTAATTAGAAGAATACAAGTGCTAGCATGTAGCACACATACACAATAGATGATTACAATAGAAGAATGCAAGTGCTAACATGTAAATGAGACATATACAATAGCTGACTACAAATACAAATGGAGAACAATTAATACATTAATTATTTGTGGAAGTTTAACTTTCCTATGAGTGTTCACCGACCACCGACCACAAATTAAGTGGTTGTGCTAGTTTTATAGCATTTTGTAGAATTTACAAAAACAAATGATGTATTCATAATTTTGATTTTATTTATTCCTCTATTTATTCATAATGATGTATTTCAATTATTTTAAAGCTTATTTTAAATTGGAATGAAATTTTTTATGGAAATAATTTTTTTAAAGAGATATTTAAAACTTCATGTTTAAATTGAAAATGCAATTTTTCAAAGAGATATTTAAAACGTATTGTAAATGGAAATCCTCACCTATATTGTTATTGTTTTTCTCCTTTCATTCGTGAAAACTTGTTATGCCATATGAACTTAGTCAAATAGCTTTAACAAATTCAACTACAGGTTATATCTCATTTAAATTTCTCTCTCTCTTTCCATTCGGAAATTTAGAAAACTTGTTATGCCATAAGAACTTAGTCGAATAACTTTAACAAATTCAACTACATGTTATAGGAGTAGTTTTATGTTGGTTCGTGAATAAATATATATTCCTATTGAATTTGTGAGAGTTTTTGTTTATTTTCTCCATTAAGGTGTTTATATTTAAAATTTGGCTTGGTAAATACTAGCATAGATCCATCTTAAAGGGGATCTACCAAATATCTAGAGGGATCAAATCTCTTGAAGTGCAAACCCTTTTTTAGAGTGCAAATGTTGAGGAAGGGTTTTAATTTATCTAATTTGTGTAGTTTTATATATATGCCGTTGTAAATGTTTTAAATAGCCGACGTGTTAGTTTATAATATTTTATTATTTTTTAAAAAGAACATGTGAAGCACCTGCAACAATTAATTAATAAGAATATGTGAAATAGCAGAAATGACAGAACTCATAATCACTTTTATATTGATCGTAGGCCACTTCGAGGGGGCAACCTCCTCTGAGCAAGCTCAATACAAATAACTTCACCGTGCCTTCATAGGCCTCAACACACACTTATATACTAAGTCTAGGCACCAATACTATGGGTCAAAACCATGGGCCACTACAAACTATGGATCAACAATACTACGGGCGACTTACAAAGCATATGTGCCAACAACAATAACACAAACTATTGATCAACAAATACTACGGGACGACTTACAAAGCATATGCGTCCAACAACAATATACTAACAAAGTAAGGACATGGGTTCCTAACATCCCCTCCCCCTTAAAAAAAACTTTGTCCTCAAAGCTTTAGATGTGGAAATTGTTGTTGAATCTGAAGGAGCGGTTCCCATGCAGCATCATCTGGTTGCATGTCGTGCAACTGAATTAAGACCTCTGTGATAGAGCGAGAGTGAAGCTGATGAGTGCGCCGATTGAGGATGGCCTCCGACTCCAAAAGGATGGATCCTTCATTATCCAGTTCGGGTAAAATAGTTTGTCCGCTGATGTTGGTGACAAGAACTTTCTTCAGACAAGAGACATGAAATACTGGATGAATGTGGGAAGAAGGAGGAAGTTCCAATTTATAAGCAATGGACCCAATCTTCTGAAGAATCCGATATGGCCCATAGAACTTTGGAGCGAGCTTATGACGCCCTTTGAGTTTCAGGGAGGATTGCTTGTACAGTTGGAGACGAAGAAAAACCATATCGCCTGCTTGAAAAGTGCGCTCAGAACGGTGTTGATTAGCTTGTTGCTTCATGCGATTTCTTGCCATGTGAAGATTGTCCCGCAAAATGCGAAGAATCTGATCACAGTTTCGAAGGACCGTGTCAACTTCCTGAACTGGTGAACTTTTGGGGGTGTATGGAAGAAGAACTGGAGGTGCCTGACCATAGACTGCTTCATATGGGGTCATTTTAGAGGCAGTGTGGTAAGAGGTATTGTACCACCATTCAGCGAGAGGGAGCCACTTTTCCCACTGATGTTGTTGTTCAGAGGTGAAGCAACGAAGATAAGTTTCCAAGCATTTATTGATAATTTCAGTCTGACCATCTATTTGTGGGTGATACCTTGAACTCATCTTCAGTTTGGTGCCAGTGTGGCGAAATAGTTCTATCCAAAAATGTCTGGTGAAAGTCGCATCACGATCCAAGACAATGGAAGAAGGGATGCCATGAAGAAGAAAGATCTGGTCCAGGAAAATTTGAGTGATGGAGGAGGCTGTATAGGGATGGCTGAGAGCACAAAAATGACTATATTTGGAGAGGCGATCAACCACAATGAGAATCACTGTCTTCCCGCCAGATGTAGGGAGCCCTTCAATGAAATCCATAGAAATATCTGTCCAAATCCATGTAGGTATGGGCAAGGGTTCTAGCAATCCTGGAAGGAGTGTTGTTTCACCCTTATTGCGCTGGCAGGTATCACATTCAGCCACCATCTGTTGAATTGTCATTTTCATGCCCTGCCAAAAGAAGTTACGCCGTGTCCGTTCATACGTTTTGAGGAACCCAGAGTGCCCTACCGATGGAGAAGCATGGAGTTCATAGAAGACATCCTGTTGAAGATCTGTGCTCTGGGGAAGCACTAGACGACCCTTGTATCTCAGAGAAGCACCATCCCAAGAGTAATGTGGTACAGCAGAAGGGTTGTTGGTCAAGCATTGGATTATTTGAGATAAGGAAGAGTCATTGACATAACCCTGTTGAACATATTGCAACCAATTTGGAACGGGCATAGAAATAGCTAAAAGAGAACCTTGGGCATCCAATGTCCCAGAAAGAGCATCTGCCACAATATTGTCTTTACCCTTCTTGTAAGTGATCTCATAGTCATAACCCATGAGTTTGTTAACCCATTTCTGTTGTGCTGGGGAGGAGAAACGCTGTTCCAAGAAATATTCAGACTCTGGTGATCAGTCTTGATGCAGAAATGATTCCCTAATAGGTATGGTCGCCACTTCTTTACTACATCTAAAATAACCATCATTTCCTTCTCATATGTAGAGGCAGCTAAATTCTTACCTGAAAGGGATTTGTTGGTGAACGCAATGGGGTGTTCATCTTGAAGGAGAACAACACCAAGTCCATTGCCGCAAGAATCACTCTCAATAGTGAAGGGCTTGCAAAAATCGGGCATAGCTAGAACAGGTGTAGTACACATAGCTTGTTTCAGTTTTTCAAATGCACACTGAGCAGCATGTGTCCATGTCAAAGCATCTTTTTTCAATAGAGCAGTTAATGGAGCTACAATCTTCCCATAATCCTTGCAAACTTGTGGTAGTATCCAGTCAACCCCAAAAAACCACGAAGGCTCTTGAGTGTCTGAGGATGCGGCCAATTGTTCATGGCATCGATTTTGGTAGGATCCACGCGAACTCCTTGTGCTGAGATAATGTGCCTGAGATACTCAACTTCCTTCTGTCCAAAAACACATTTAGACTGATTGGCATGGAGATGATGGTCAGAGAAAAGTTGCATGACAAGATCTAGATGCTGGAGATATTCATCCCATGTTTTACTGTAGATGAGGATATCATCAAAGAATACCAGAATGAATTTTCGCAAGTAGGGCCGGAATATTTTATTCATTAAGGCCTGGAATGTGGAAGGAGCGTTAGTGAGGCCAAAGGGCATGACCAAAAACTCATAATGGCCATCATGTGTGCGGAAAGCTGTTTTAGGGATATCATCTTCATGAACCCGAATTTGATGATACCTAGAATGAAGATCCAACTTAGAGAAAAATTGAGCCCCATGAAGCTCATCAAGAAGCTCATCAACAATAGGAATTGGAAATTTATCCTTGATGGTGAGGTGATTAAGTGCTCGAAAGTCAATGCAGAGGTTCCATGACCCATTTTTTTGTGGACAAGAAGAACTGGAAAAGAAAAGGAACTCGTGCTTGGGCGAATAATACCTTGCTTCAATAAGTCCCGAACGAGCATTTCAATCTCCATTTTTTGGTGAAATGAGTAGCGATAGGGCCTGATGTTGGGAGGAACACTGCCATGAAGGAGTTGTTGAGCCCAGAATTGGCCCTTTTTAGTCATCATTATTCATCTTTCCTGTCCCTCTCCTACACTATTTATCATGGCAATCAAACCTATTGTTCTTACCTTATCCCCCAAATTACCAAGGTATGGCTGATCATTGTTTTATTTTATTAATGCTTATGATTGTGATAATTAAAGCTGTGCATCTCTCAAATTGTGCTAACATGTTGCGATTTATGAAGGTAGTTGAGACAAATGGATTGCAGGAAGATCGGGGCTGAACAAGTCATAAAGAAAGGGATGTTCATTCCTTGTAGAAGGTTCCTTGGGGCTCGAATCATCAATCAGGGCACAGTCGTGACAGGGCAGCTGTAACAGAATTTGCTATCTTAAGTATGTTGCTGCTCGAGTCTAGCTGTGAGCTGGAAGGACCGCCACTCTTGGGGCAATTAATAACTCTCTCATATTTGGATATTTCTGTTCTACCACGCATTATAACAGCTAGATTATTTAGGGCACCTGAAGATCAGAGATCTTCATGGCTGCCCAATTATGGGATTAGATGTTACGATTTGTATGTATAAATAAGGTGAGTTGCCTCGACTCAGGGGTTGAATAGCAAACAATTAATTCATTTTGTATTAGCAGCCGAGCAAAACTGTGTACTCATTCTTCTGTTAATATAAGGGGTTACTTCTAAGCTAAAGAGGGTGTTGTTCAACCAGCGTCTCTGTGTGAAGACTGGGCCCGTCTTCCACAGAGATTGCTGAGTTAAAATAGGATTTTATCTTTCTTGTTGTGTGATGCTTTGTTCTTTCCTTTGTACGCAGCAACAATATTTATTGTGTGGGTTTCTCAGTAAAAGATTATATTTCTGTGAGATTGGTGAATGGTGTAGAATAACAGTCGACTGAGTCAGGGTTGCTTTATGCATTTCAATTTCTGTTCACACTGCCGTGTTCATCTTACAGCTAAGACGTGATCCCAGGAGCTCTTACAATTTAGCTTTCCTGTTATGTGTTGATTGATTTCCCTTCTGCAATTCAATTTCTTAGAACAGTTGCTTCAATCTTTTTCATTTGAAATTCTAGAGTAATGTTCAGTTTATGCTTTATGATTCCTAGATTGATTAGATCAGACAAGTGATTGTTTTAGAATGCGAATGAGATTTCCTTTTGCAATTGTTGATTAGATCTGATACCATTTCTTATTGATGCATAATAGAAAAGAATTGTAGTATAGCAGTTAGAAGGCAATTGGGATTGCATAGATTCTTAGGATGAACATGGATGATAGAAGATAAAAGTATTCACTTCTAATGGTTTTGTGTTTAAGCATATAACGTGCACTTATCCTTTGAAATAAAAAGACTTTCTTGGGTTGAAAATAAATTTCATATGCTCTGTGTGTTTGGTATTAATTTATCTGCATATAGAGTGCTTGACATTTTGGCGCCGTTGCCGGGGAAGGATAAAAATTAAACACTAGTCATTAGTTGCATCTGATAATCGCTTTTAGACAGTCTTTTTGTTTGTTTTTGAAATGATCTGCTTCGCATGAATACGAGGAGGGTAAAACGCGATCACCTCCCAACCCCCAAAACCCCACAAATTACTAACAGTGCAGGTGGTTCGGGTCGTGGTCGAGGTCCACCGCTGGGTAGAAGAACATTCATCGACAACCTTGTTGACAGAACTGATTTAGCTGTCAGAGCTCGTCAACGGGAGACTCCTATTAGAAGAGGCCCTGCTGATCCTGGAGCGCCAGCATCAGGATCCACAGTGGAAGATACAGGAGCAGCCGTGATTCCTGCATATACCCCTGCTAAAGAAGGAACGGCTGATTCAGCTGTTACAATTGAAAAGTACGCAGCTGTTACAACTGAAGAGTACGCAGCTGTTACACCTAAAGAATACGCAGCTGTTACAACTGAAGAATACGCAGCTGTTACAACTGAGGTAAGGAACGCAGGAACGAACGAAGAAGAGGATACAGAAGAAAAGATGAATAACAGACATGAGAACGAAGAGGAAGAAGCAGTGGTACAATACCATCATGAAAATGATTCCCTGCCAGAAGAAACTATGGCTACATTGAAATTCCCAATACAGCAGCTAGAAGGGACAGCTCCTATGAAAAACATCTCACCGTCGGTGTTGCCTCGCTTCCATGGCAGGGCGGCAGAAGATCCAGACGAATTCCTTTTTGAATTCGATATCCTCTGTCGCAGCTATGATTATGTCACAGATGCCCAAAAGCTGAAGCTTTTTCCTTCCACCCTGAAGGACAATGCATTACGATGGTTCATGAGCCTTGAGGGAGGAACTGTTGCTAATTGGAATAAGATGAAGCAAGTGTTCCTGGAAAAATATCAAGAATATTGCAACACCAGAGACAAAAGAGAGGATTTATTCAAGATGGTACAGAAGGAGGATGAAAGTTTGGAGGATTTTGTAGAGAGGTTGCTGTACAATGTGCAGAGAGCTGGGCAGACGAACATGGGACTAGATGTGCTCAAGATAATCCTGCTTCGAGGGATCAGAGATGATTGTTTAGACATGTTAAATTTGCTAGGAAAGGGAGATATCTCTAAAGAACCTTTTGAGACAATTGTGGAATTATGTAAGAGATACTCCAGGGGATCTTCTAGGCATAACAAGCAGAATAAACGAGATAAGCTGGAACGTGATGTCTTTGACAGAACTCAGAAGTCATCCAATGGGGGAGTTACACGTGAGGAGATAGGCAATCTTCTTGAAAATTTTAAAAAAGAAATGATGAGCTCTATCTCTTCAGATATTGATGTCTTGAAGGCCAAGCAAAGACAGGCAGTGGAGGATCTCACACTAGGTGTGTTCTGTCCCCGATGTAGAAAGACTCATCCACTGAAAGAATGCCCTCTTGACAAAATACAAGTGTGTCAGCTGTGCAAGCTGAACCATGATATGAAAGAATGTCCCACACTGCCCCAAGTGAAGGCTGTTCTGCAGGCATCAACTCTAGAAGTGGAATCAGCCTACTTCATTGCACAAAAGAAACCCTGGCAGCCTCAAAATCAAGGTATGTCTCCCGATTCATTTCCATTTTTGAATAATTTGAATAATTGGAATACTAATATGAAAAATGTGAATACACAATTCCCTTCAAATTATGCTCAGTGGAATTCTCCTCAACCTGCGATGCAAGGTTATAACTCATGGAGTCCTTGGACACAGCCACCACATCAACCTACGTCATGGTCTCCTGGATGGAGGAACTTCCATCCTGGGAACCAGTTTCCTCAACCACCTCCACCTCAACAGTTACCGTATTCTCCTCCATATCCTCAATTTCATCAATATCCTCAATACCCACCTCAGCAGTCGCAGCTGCAGCTGCAAAATAATCTTGTTCCTAATATACCAATACGGCCTCAGCTGCCTGCCCAACCTAACCCTAACCCAAATAATAAAACAGTCCATCAATTGGAGGCTCTCAATATGCCGGCCTACTCTCTCTCCCCTGTACCTTGTAATGATATTCGCCTACGGTCTGGGAAGATAATAGAATGTGTAATTTCAGAAAATATTCCACTGTCTGTGCATGACAAAAAAAAAAGTTCCCAACATCCATTTGATCCGGTTCCTATCACTGAAGGTGCTGAGCATCCCTCAGATGGGACGGCTGAAACATTAAACGATAAATCAGATAATATGCAGCCTACCCAGCTGGTAAGGCAACCACCATACCCTGAGAGACTGATGCTGCCAAAAATAGGGGGGCAACCTCAGTTCAATCTTTTAGGAGAATTGAAGAACCTTTATGTTAAGATCCCCCTTTTGCAAGCTCTTCAAGATGTACCTATTTATGCTAGAACTGTTCGGGACCTGTGCACTAAAAGACCGGGAAGGAAGCCCAGAGATCCTCCCACTGCTCATGTCATAGGGAATTTATCTGCTTTAATGACCGGAAAAACCCCTATAACCAAGTATGATGACCCTGGCAATCCTACCGTCACTGTACACATAGGACAAACGCAGATACCCAACGTACTAGTAGATTTAGGAGCAGCGATCAATGTTATAACAATGGAGACTGTAAAGAAGCTCGGATTCACCAATATTAGACCGACCCCTACTATTTTAGAATTGGCAGATAGGTCCACCATCAGACCTGAAGGGATTTTGGACGACCTTGTCATTTCAGTAGACTCATGGGAATACCCTGCCGACTTTATGGTATTACAACCAAAATCACAGCTGGGGGGACACCCATTGATCTTGGGGAGGCCTTGGTTGGCTACAGCTGATGCTTGCATCAGCTGTTGATCGGGATCTATGACTATATCTGATGGTATGGAAACCAAAAACCTCACCCTGTATCCTCCAGCACGGCCGAGTCTAGAAACTGAAACTTCCCTTTGGATAGAACAGGAAGAGGAGGAGGATGTTCAGCCATTATTAACAATAGGGAAGGCACTAACCTTCAAAAACGAAACAGAAGACGATGCCATTAATAATTTCATTAGCGAACCTGCTTCAGTAGATAAAGACGTTTATCAACTCCTGAACAGTACCCTTGGTAAGGAAGAACAAGAACAGCTTACGGAGGAAGCACTAGTCAATGACACAAACATAATCCCAGTTTTGAAAAACTCGAGAAGCATTCCTGTTGAGGTAGAGCCTGGAAGAACTTTGAACATCAACCCTGGTCTCTCCTCAGAAGAACAGATGCGCCTAACCAATCTCTTGAAGGAACGTAAGGGGGCATTCGCCTGGGAGTATACAGACATGAAGGGTATTCCTTCCAGTCTGTGCACTCATCATATTTATATTAAAAACGACTCCTGGCCTGTATGTCAACCCCAACGACGCATGAACCCCAATTTGAGGGATATAGTGAAGGAGGAAATCCAGAAACTTTTGGAAGCAAGATTTATCTATCCTATTTCAGATAGTGAGTGGGTTTCCCCACTTGTAATTGTGCCCAAGAAAAATGGTAAATGGAGAGTCTGTGTCGATTATAGGGAGATGAACAAAGCTACACAAAAGGATCATTTTCCTCTGCCCTTTATTGACCAAGTACTTGATACCCTATCAGGGAAGAAGTTCTTCTCCTTCTTGGATGGGTTCAGCGGGTACAATCAAATTTAGATTGCTCCAGAGGATCAGGATAAGACCACCTTCACTTGCCCCTGGGGAACGTTTGCCTACAGGGTGCTTCCCTTTGGCTTGTGCAATGCACCTGCAACATTCCAAAGAGCTGTGATTGGCATATTTTCTGAATTGGTTAATGATAGTATGGAAGTCTTTATGGATGATTTTACTCCCTATGGCAAGGATTTTGAGGAAGCACTGGAAAATTTAAAGAAAGTTTTAATTCGCTGTGAACAGGCTCGCCTCTCATTAAGCACTGAAAAATGCCATATGATGATGAGTGAGGGGGTGGTATTAGGAAATTTCATCTCTATCGATGGTATTCAAGTGGATCCTTCAAAAATTAAGGTGATAAAAAATATACCAACTCCTTCAACTCAGAAAGAGGTGCGAAGTTTTCTGGAACATGCTGGATATTACAGGAGATTTATAGAAAACTTCTCCAAACTTGCTTCTCCTTTGTTTTCATTGTTAATGAAGGACACACAGTTTGTGTGGAGTACAGCATGCCAGACAGCATTTGATAAGCTTAAAGAGAAGCTGTCCACAACCCCTATTCTAAGGGGACCTAATTGGACCATACCTTTTCACATTTCTTCAGATACTTTTGATACTTCCATTGGAGCAGTACTAGGACAGCAGGATGGTCAAGTACCTTATGCTATTTATTATGTTAGTAAAAACTTAGCCCCTGCTGAACTAAATTATACTGTTACTGAAAAAGAATTCCTTGCTATTGTTTATTCTATTAATAAGTTTCGGCATTACATTACTGGGTATCCTACATTTGTGCACACTGACCACTCTGCCATTAAGTATTTAATGAACAAACCTGTCACTAATGCCAGAGTAACCAGGTGGCTTTTATTATTACAGGAATTTGATATTACTATTATAGATAAACCTGGAAAAGAAAATGTTGTTGCTGATTTTTTATCACGATTTACTAACAGTGATGACAGTTCACCTATTGAGGATGCTTTCCCGGATGAACATTTATTCGCACTCTCAGCTCATTCACCCTGGTATGCAGACGTTGCTAATTATTTGGTTGCAGGAAAGCTTCCGCCACATATGTCTAAACGAGAGAAAAGAAAAATTATTCAACAAAGTGCCAGGTATTGTTGGCTCAAGGGCCATCTCTTTTACACAGGACCTGATCTTGAGATTAGAAGATGTGTAAGGGAAGATGAGATCTTTCATATACTGAAGGCCTGTCATGATGAACCTTACGGAGGACACTTTGCAGACAAAAGAACAGGGCATAAGGCGTTGCGGATGGGCTATTATTGGCCGACACTATTCAGAGATGCTAAAATATATGTTCAGTCCTGTGACAGCTGCCAAAGGATGGGCCAACCTAATAAGACAGATCAGATGCCTTTACAGCCCCAAGTGGTACTAGAACCGTTTGATAGATGGGCATTGGACTTTGTTGGTCCTATAAACCCTCCTTCCAGACAGAAGGTTGACATTTTGGTGTGTACAGATTACATGACCAAGTGGGTAGAAGCTGTAGCTTTGGCTAAGGCTAATGACCAGGCGGTGATTGATTTTCTGTACAGTGAAGTTTTTACCCGCTTTGGGGTACCAAAGGAAGTAGTTACTGATGGGGGACCGCAATTCATCTCACACCAATTTGAATCCTTGCTCTGGAAGTATCATGTGCAGCACAGGATAGCTTCACCTTATCATCCCCAGGACAATGGTCAGGTGGAAAGTACTAATAAAGTTATTGAAGCAATTCTTACTAAAACAGTTAAAAGCCATCGAAGGGATTGGGCTGACAGGCTTCCAGAAGCACTGTGGGCATATCGCACAACTTGGCACAACACCACGAGGTTTTCTCCCTATGATCTGGTGTATGGAAAGAGTTCCATCTTTCCAATTGAATTTGAGATCAAGACCCTGAAAACAGCCATTGAAATGAATCTGGATGTAACAGAAGCCCAGAAAAGAAGATTGAATCAATTAAATGAATTGGATGAGAAACAGTTAGCTGCAGTAGACCAGACTGTGCTGCTTCAGCAACAGAGATCTAACTGGCATGACCGATTCATCAAAAAGAAAATCTTCCGTGAAGGAGACTGGGCACTATTATACGACTCCACATTCAAGAAGGATTTTAAAGGAAAATTACGCACAAGATGGCTGGGTCCATATTTGGTCGACAGGGTATTTGACAATGGCACTGTTCGCCTGGTGACCATTGATGAAAACCGTATACCATTACTTACTAACGGCCACAAACTGCGACTGTATCGTAAGCCCATTTCGAAAGATGCATTCATTTCACAAATTGCTGCCGATCCAGACTATCAATTGGCACCAGAGCAGGAACTTTTCTCTACCTTTGCCAAACCTTAAACTGAAAATTGTATTTGTTGTACATAAATAATTTCTTGCAGTAGCGTATAGTTGTTGTTTTTTTTCTTTTTCTCTTTGCATTTGATCTCTTTGCTTGCTGTCGTCTTTCAAAAATTTTCAGGGAAGCGCCAGGAGAACGACCAGTTTGGACCTGTTAGACGAAAATCTCCCTATGCCGTCCTTGCTTTAAAAAAAAAAAAAAAAAAATCCGACAGCTGCAACATATTTTCCGGCAGCTGCGACATATTTTCCGGCAGCTGCAACGTATTTTCCGGCAGCTGTATATCCTTTTCCGGCAACCACATTATCCTTTTCCCTAGCAGCCGCAAAATCCTTTTTCCCGCTTGCCGTCGATCTTTTCCGGCGGCTGCAACATCAGCGGCTCCAACATCGGTGGCTGCAACGTCGCGGCTGCAACATTGGCGGCTGCAACATCGTCGGCGGCTGCAACGTCGGTGGCTGCAACATCGGCAGCTGCAACCCCAGTCCCCGCGGCTGCCACCTCATCTTCCCCGCGACTACCACCTCATCTTCCCCGTAGCTGCCACCTCATCTTCCCATGGTTGCCACCTCATTTACCAGCTATTGCCACTTCATTTCCCCGCGGCTGCCATCTCATTTCCTAGCAACTGCCACCTCATTTTCAGCAGTCGTAGTATCATTTTTTTTTTCCGTCGGTCGTCAATCCAGCAGCTGCAACATTTCGCCGTTATTGTTTTCAGTCGACCTTAAAATCTTTTCTCCCGTCAGCTGTAAATCATCCCCGGCAGCCGCGACTTCAATCCAGCGGCTGCAACATCACGTCACAACACTGCAACAACTCTTCCCGACCAGCTGTAATCTTTCCCGCCACCGTAAAACTTTTAAATTTTTCTTTTCCGGCTGCCGTGAATTCTTTTTCGGTGGCCGCAACTTCTTTCCCGGTGGCTGCAACATATTTTTTGACGACTGCAACATCTTTTTCGTCGGCCGTGCTATCATTCTTTTTGGCAACTTGCAGTGGTAACTCCCGTGTTAACAGAAGAATTGTTTCAAACATGCTAATCATGGTGCTGATTCACCTCAGTCGTGCCGGCGAATTCATCATTCCAACACCGAGGAAGCGACAGTTTGTGTTTCACCGATGGAAGAACTTATTGCCTTATCCGAGTCATCATGATCACACATTCGACTGTGCATGAATTCGGCTCCGTGATGTCATCAACTGCATGCTCCACCATTTTCCGCAGCTTTCCGACGCACAGTTTTATGAGGTATGGCTTTCATTTATCACGTGATTAAGCATTGATATCATTTAAACGATATTGGTCGTACCTTCACTCGTACCACCATTATACCTGATTAAACCTTTCCCTCGTATGACGTAAACGCTAATAACTGCCACCTTCCCCAATTCAGCATGAAAATTTCAAACACTGTTCTGTGCTCAACTTTCCAAATTTGGTCATTCTCTCAACATCTCCGCTCAGCGATTCGTGCATCCTCTGTGCTGCAGCTTCCATTCTGGGATTCGGTAATATGTGGAATAGCAGTTTCAGTTTGCAGCCAGGACCATGGGCATTCCAGTTCACCATGAACCTTTCAATACCCGGGAACTCAGACGGAATCCGCAAGTTCTTGCCATTTTTCAAGCTGCTGGCTGGGTCGAGTTCTTTGAGCGATTGGACGGATTCGATCGGGACGCAGCCCTGCAATTTGCCTTGAATCTTACCAAAACTCACTCCACGGTGTGGGGGCTATGTATAGACGTCTTTGAGGTCATTATATCCGAGGTTACAGCCATCCCGATGGTGGGAAAACCTTGGTTTAACCGTCGAGTCCCTGCAACGGTTGCACGAGAACAATTTTTACTTCCACAGGAGAAAGTTGAAGCATCCAGGAGAGGGATTGCACTGAACTCACTGCCGCGGCCATGGTACCAGGTTGTTGTCTTCCTCAAGAAATACATTACCTACGAAGGTAGATACCAAACTGTGTATAACTCTGAACTTCCTTTGCTTTCTCATCTCCGCCATGGCATTTTGTTGAACATTCCATTTTATTTATTGCACGACTTGCGTCATATGGAAACATTTGTTCAGTCTGCGAAGCACCCACTGTCCTCTCTCACCCACCATGGCCTTATCAAGTTAATTATTGTAAGAACCCTTTTCCCAACATAATATAACTTGGGAACAATTTATAACCATACCACAGCAACCTGTTCCCTTGAGGGTCATCCCATTACAGCAATTACAGGTTCCACCACAACAGGAGGATCGGAGTTCCTCCAGTGAAGTTGGAGGGAGGGATGAAATGGGAGAAGAACAGCAATCGGGGGCACAGGCAGGACCATCCGAGGTGGGTAAAACCACAGAGGAAGAACAACTAGGGGCACAGTCAGAGCCATTCGGGGTAGATGAATCCCCGGCACAAGCAGAACCAGTGGGGGATGACACTGCATTTGAAGAAGAGCAAGGGGAAGCACAAACAGAGCCATTAGGTGACAATGTAGGTGAAACCTTCGTGGAAAACCTAGATAACAGGACAGCTCCGACAGCAGAAGGTGAAATTGGAGCAGCATCAAATGCTGCGACAATGGAACCTGAAGACGACGGAGCTAGGGCAATGGAAGAAGACATTGAGTTGGTTACAATTGAGTCTTCACCTGAGTGGGTAGGAGGAGGAGCTGTGATTGAAGAAGAACAGCATGAGGGTCAAGGAAATATTCCTTTGACCTCATTTTTGCCTCCCTATATCCCAGCTCCATAGGAGGGAACACCACAAAAGGAAAAATCACAAAAGAAAACGCCACAGAAGAGAAAGAGAGCCACCAGTGAATTTGATCTAACAGCACCTATCAGAAGGAAACGAACTCGATCTACCATAGCAGCAGAGGCAGCTAGGAAAAGATGGGAAACCCTAGAGACACAGGTTGAGCCCCCAATCCTTACACCAAGACCGATGGATGCTCCACAAAGGCCAGTGGAGGAAGAACCTGGAATTGAAGGACTTTTGTATGAGAATGCAATGCTGAAAGAGGACCTCCAAGCACTTAGAAGGGAGCTGGAAACTTGGAAGGAAACCTGCAGAAAGCAGGGTGAAAGAAAAATGTACACACTAATAGAGGCTGCAGACCAAGTGGAGGAATCAGTTTCTGCTGGAGCTGGAGAAAAGGATGAGCGAATACTCTGCCCCACCTGTGGAGAAATCTTTGAGGAAGCAGGCCATAAAATTCTACTTAGCACTTATTCAGCACAACAGCCTGTAGCCACAGTAGGGAAAGCAGTGGAAAAAGAAGGTGCTGTCACACAAGAACCATCACTTTTAAACATCCTTGCTACAGCTGCCACTTCCCATGATGCAAAAATTGTGGAACAAGTAGAAGAAGAACATGGGATGGAGGACGCCCTGGAGATTAATAAGGAATGTATGGTAACCCCAGAATGTTTCCACGATACAGAGATTATAGAGCAGATGGGAGAAGAACTTGGAATGAAGGATGCGCTGGAGCTTATAAAGGAATATGATGAAACCCCAGAATGCTCCGAGGACACAGAAATTTTAGAAGAAAAGATACAAAGGCAGGACAGTGATAAATTGGAACAGGAAGCTGCAACACAAGAACCAACAAACCTGAATATACTTGTCCAATCTGCCAAACAGATGGGGGAAGAACCTGGAACAGAGGAGATTCTGGAGTTTAATGATGAACTCTGGGTTGTAACCCCAGAGGACTCCCATGACACAGAACTCATAGGAGAGGAGTTGCAGCAAAAGAAGGATGAAGAGGTAAGCCAGGATGTTGCTACACAAGAACCAACACCCTTGGAAGCTGCAGCAAGAACTCCTGAATTGCAGTTGGAAGATAACCTGGGAGTGGATATCATTCCTGATATACAGTGGAGTGAAGAGGAACAGGTACAGACACCATGCTCAAGTGACACCGAAATCTTGGAGGAAGGGTTGCACGATGAGAAGGAGATCCTATCTCAGCAGCAGAAGGACAAAGAAGACGCTGTTACACAAGAACCATTGTCTCCAAAATCAATAAAGGTAGTTGTTGAAGAAGGTTTAAAGGATGTTGCTGTTACACAAGAACCAGCAACTCTCCTGTTAAAATTAGATGCGCGGAAGACACTGTCCCACAAGAACCAGTGCTTCCACCTCCTAGAGATGTCATTGAGTTGGATTCAGATTGAGGATTTCTTTTCAACTCCCCCAGGCATAGCATAATGAGACTGCAGGAAGATTCCCACTACACCAAGTGCATTCCCAGATATCAGCAAGTAGCAGTGGAAGGGAAACAGTGAGGTTGGAAGATGCTAGGTCACTCACAGAAGCCTTTCAAAAGATAGATAAGATGCCTGAGTTTCCTACATTCCTTCCTCTCTTCTGGATAGAGCTCAGTTCACGATTCAGATGCAGGCTGTTGCATGAGGACATGCAACAGGGTAGTTGGGGGGAGATGTTGAGCCCAGAATTGGCCCTTTTTAGTCATCATTATTCATCTTTCCTGTCCCTGTCCTACACTATTTATCATGGCAATCAAACCTATTGTTCTTACCTTATCCCCCAAATTACCAAGGTATGGTTGATCATTGTTTTATTTTATTAATGCTTATGATTGTGATAATTAAAGCTGTGCATCTCTCAAATTGTGCTAACATGTTGTGATATATGAAGGTAGTTGAGACAAATGGATTGCAGGAAGATCGGGGCTGAACAAGTCATAAAGAAAGGGATGTTCGTTCCTTGTAGAAGGTTCCTTGGGGCTCGAATCATCAATCAAGGTACAGTCGTGACAGGGCAGCTGTAACAGAATTTGCTATCTTAAGTATGTTGCTGCTCGAGTCTAGCTGTGAGCTGGAAGGACCGCCACTCTTGGGGCAATTAATAACTCTCTCATATTTGGATATTTCTGTTCTGCCATGCATTGTAACAGCTAGATTATTTAGGGCTCCTGAAGATCAGAGATCTTCATGGCTGCCCAATTATGGGATTAGATGTTACGATTTGTATGTATAAATAGGGTGAGTTGCCTCGACTCAGGGGTTGAACAGCAAACAATTAATTCATTTTGTATTAGCAGCCGAGCAAAACTGTGTACTCATTCTTCTGTTAATATAAGGGGTTACTTCTGAGCTAAAGAGGGTGTTGTTCAACCAGCGTCTCTGTGTGAAGACTAGGCCCGTCTTCCACAGAGATTGCTGAGTTAAAATAGGATTTTATCTTTCTTGTTGTGTGATGCTTTGTTCTTTCCTTTGTACGCAGCAGCAATATTTATTGTGTGGGTTTCTCAGTAAAAGATTATATTTCTGTGAGATTGGTGAATGGTGTAGAATAACAGTCGACTGAGTCAGGGTTGCTTTATGCATTTCAATTTCTGTTCACACTGTCGTGTTCATCTTACAGCTGAGACGTGATCCCAGGAGCTCTTACAATTTAGCTTTCCTGTTATGTGTTGATTGATTTCCCTTCTGCAATTCAATTTCTTAAAACAGTTGCTTCAATCTTTTTCATTTGAAATTCTAGAGTAATGTTCAGTTTATGCTTTATGATTCCCAGATTGATTAGATCAGACAAGTGATTGTTTTAGAATGCGAATGAGATTTCCTTTTGCAATTGTTGATTAGATCTGATACCATTTCTTATTGATGCATAATAGAAAAGAATTGTAGTATAGCAGTTAGAAGGCAATTGGGATTGCATAGATTCTTGGGATGAACATGGATGATAGAAGATAAAAGTATTCACTTCTAATGGTTTTGTGTTTAAGCATATATTGTGCACTTATCCTTTGAAATAAAAAGACTTTCTCGGGTTGACAATAAATTTCATATGCTCTGTGTGTTTGGTAGTAATTTATCTGCATATAGAGTGCTTGACAGGAGCTGAATACGATGGTATTCTGGCCTTGAAGGTGGCAATCCCACTGGTTCAGCAAAGACACCTGTATATTGATCCAGAATTTGTTATAGATCCAAAGGAGTAGTGGAGACCGCTAATGGTTGCATCTGAATGGAATGGATCTGAGCGATGACACCATGTGAATTCTTCTTGAGGAGTTTTTCCATGCGATGTGAACTGATGATGCTGAGAGACCCTGGTTGTAATCCTGTCAATGTGTGTTTTTGTCCATTGAGGGAAAACTGCATCCAAAGTTCAGCAAAATCCCATAAGATAGGGCCAAGTGTGCGTAGCCATTGAGTGCCCAAAACCACATCACATCTGCCTAAGGTCAAGGCAAACATGTCAGAGCGCAAGGTATAATATCCCATAGAGATACGCACATTTCGACACTTCCCTTTGCAAGGTAAGGTGCCCCCATTGGCAACCATGACTTCAAAGTTGGAGCAAGGATGGATAAAACAATCAGCTTGTTTGGTGATCTGAGGGTCAATGAAATTATGAGTGCTACCAGAATCAATGAGTATTGTAAGAGGAAGCTTCTTGAAGTAACCCCTGACCCGCATTGTTTGGGGGGTGGTGATTCCAGCTAAAGCATGGAGAGATATCTTTGGCTGGTCATCCTGAGATGGAGGGTCAATAGGCAGTTCCTGAATGTTGACCTGAGCATCCATTGTTTCTAGATCTTCGTCTCCAATTTCAGAGGCAGGAGGAGAATCTACATCCAAGAGATAGATCTTTTGCTGAACACATGTATGTCCCCGAGTGAATTTCTCATCACAATTATAGCAAAGCCCCTTTTCTCTGCATGCTTGCATCTCTGTTTCAGACAAACGCTTGATAGGAGTTGGTCGAGGAGCTTGCGGTATGGGTGGTCGTTGAGAACCCATATTTCAGAAGGGAACAAAAGTGGGCTTGGAGCACTGTTGGGATGCAATCTTTTCTTCTGCCAACTTAGCCAACCTTAGGGCTTCCATCATTGTGTTGGGACAAAGCATTTTGAACTCAAAGCGGATGGCATCCTTTAGACCACTAATAAAACAACTCCGGTAAAAGTCATCAGACAATCCTTCAGTGTGGTTGGCTAGTTTCTCAAATTCGGTTTGATACTCTCTCACAGTGCCAATTTGGCGAAGTTTAGTGAGGGCTCCTGTGAAGTCATCAAAAGCACTAGGACCAAATCGTTGCAAAAGGAGCTGGAAAAAGTTGGGCCATTTTGGCTCTTCATGAGCCTTGATGTACCAATGGTACCATTGAAGAGTTTCCTGTTCCAAATGAAAGGATGCAAGCGGAATTTTGTTGACATCAAAAGTATTATGCAGACTGAAATACTGTTCTGCACGATAGATCCATCCAGTTGGATCAGTACCATTGAAGCGAGGAAAATCAAGCTTCTGACCACAGAAATTGCTGGAAGAATAGAACCCATTGTCTGATGAAGACTCGGACTATCGTTTGTTGTTCATAGCTGAATGTTAAAGATGGAGGCCGAGAAATTTTTCATCCAGATCTTGGAGTTTGGCTTGGATGGCTACAAGTGCTTCTTCCATATTTTTTGCTCCTACACGGGTAACAACCATACCAGGAGTTTTTTTTTTTGGGGGGGGGGGGTGTTGACTGGGTAGAAAAACAAAAACATAAACTGCTTCAGTAAAGGAAAATATGGATTTGGAAAAAAATCTGAAGGGTAATTGGGGCTTGACTAGGTTTTGGACACTGTCGAATAGACAAGGAAGCAAAAAATGAGGATTTCAGAAGTGGAGTGAAAGAATGGGAAAATTTGGCAGAGGGGGACAAAGAAGAAGAATTCAGAAAGGAACTCTATGGTAAAATTTGAAGGTGATTGGGTGAAATCTGAGGAAGTTATGGAAAACCCTAAAAATAGACAAATGTAGGATTTCGGGCTTTGGGAAGTGGAATTGGGGATAGGGTCCTCAGGAATGAAATATGCAGAATGGGATTACAGGGGTTCCCCGAAAGTTCTAAGGGAAACGGAGTGAAAACAAGGGAGATATGGAGAAAAAATTGGTTTTTTTTTTTTTTTTTTTTTTTTTTTTTTTTTCCAGAATGGAGTGGCTACTGCTCAGAAGGGATCTGAAACAGATAGATTTGCAATGGCCCGGAAGCGAGTGGAAATAGAGGGATCTAAAACGACGCCGAATGGATTGAAAATGGCTGGATATGGAACGACTTTCAGAATGGATCTAAATGGCTGGATCTGAAATGGCGCAGCAGTGATCGACAACAATTTAGCTGAAAATAGATATGGACCCCAGGTATGTGCGGCTTCCTAATAGTTCAGGGGTTTCACTCGGCCACGAATGCTGTTTGACGACTTGCGTATTGGGGCAGTACCCCTCACTCTACGACTCAGGTAAAATTGATAACCGCTTTTCCACAAACGAAAGCTCTTGGTTTACCTCACGGGTGGGAACTAGTCAATTAGGTAGGGGTCATTTCCCTTTTCGTTGGCAGGTCCTCTCAATGGGCCAGCTACTTTGGGGTTCCTGTGGTACCCCTCACAATGCGTTTTAGGGCTTATGCCCAAGTACTTCCCACAGTTAAGCGGATAGGGATTATTCCCAAATCCGAACCTGCAACAGATGCGAAAAAAAATTTGGCATAAATTTCACCTAGCGAGCCCAAGAAAGTGCTCTGATACCAGATGTGAAGCACCTGCAACAATTAATTAATAATAATATGCGAAATAGCAGAAATGACAGAACTCAGAATCACTTTTATATTGATTACATGCCACTTCGAGAGGGAAACCTCCTTTGAGCAAGCTCAATACAAATAACTTCACCGTGCCTTCATAGGCCTCAACACACACTTATATACTAAGTCTAGGAGCCAATACTATGGGTCAAAACCATGGGCCACTACAAACTATGGATCAACAATACTATGGGCGACTTACAAAGCATATGTGCCAACAACAATAACACAAAATATTGATCAACAAATACTACGGGACGACTTACAAAGCATATGCGTCCAACAACAATATACCAACAAAGTAAAGACATGGGTTCCTAACAGAACACATGTCAGCTCCAGGATGAGCACGAAAGGAGTTACACATCTCCCCCTATTAGGTCGTAGAGAGAGAGTGAGAGCGGGGATTAGTAAGAGTTTGGGGAGAGAGAGAGAGGTTTGGGGAGGAGTAGAGCGATTAGAGAGAAAGGGGGGCCTAGGTGAGGAGTGTGAGTGTTGGAGAGAGAGAGAGAGATTGTTGGGTGGTAAGGGGTTAGCGGGTAGAGAGGGGGGGGTAGTTAAGGGGTTAGAGGTAGAGACATAGGGGGTGTTAGGAGATTGGGGGTAAGTGGAGCAGGGGAGAAATAGAGTGAGAGAAGGGGTTAGTAAGGGTGTGTGTGTGTGTGTGTGTGTGTGTGTGTGTTTGTGTGTGTGTGTGTGTGAGAGAGAGAGAGGTATTAGGGGCAGAGATAAGGGTAGGTGGAGGGTGTGGGTGAATAGGGCTAGGGGGGTGTTAGGGAGTTAGAGATGGGGTGTTAGGGGTTGGGGGGTGTTAGTGAGTTGGAGAGGGGGTGTGGGTGATTAGGGTTAGTGGGTGTTAGGGATCTTGAGAGGGGGTGTTAGGGGGTTAGGGAGAGTGTGTTAGGGAGTTGGAGAGGGGGTGTGAGGGGGTTGGGGAGGGGTGTGAGGGAGTGTTAAGGGCTAGATTTATGGAATAAAATATTATTTATAAAACACGTACGCATTTTGGTTCTCTAAAATGCACATACGTTTTGGTTCTCTAAAACACGTATACGTTTTGTTCTCCTATCCTTCGTGGCATCCCACTTGGATTCCTTGGGATTTCTCATTCCCATGTTTAATAAACACGTACACGTTGTTGAATTTTACAACAAGAACATGTTTTGCAAAACATCATTTGCATCTAAAAGGTCCCCCATCTTTGTGCGAGGACATATATATTTATCTATCTATCTATCTATATCCATTGCTGAAATTCAGAAAACTTATTATACCATATGAAATTAATCTAATAACTTTAACAAATTCAACTACATGTTATATCTCACTTATATTGTTCTTTCTCTTTCCATTCAGAAATTTAGAAAACCTATTATGACAAAAGAACTTAGTCAAATAACTTTAACAAGTTATTTAACAAATTAACTTGTTATGCCATATGAACTTAGTGGAATAGCTTTAACAAATTCAACTACTTGTTATATCTCACTTTTATTGTTCTCTCTATTTCTATTCGGAAATTTAGAAAACTTATTATGCCATAAGAACTTAGTCGAATAACTTTAACAAATTCAACTACATGCTATAGGAGTAGTTTTATGTTGGTTTGTGTATAAATATATATCCCTATTGAATTTGTAACAGTTTTTGTTTATTTTCCTCATTAAGGTGTTTATAAAGTGTTAATATTTAATTTATCTAATTTATATAATTTTATACATGTTTTTTAAATAGTGGACAACAAGGATCCTAGATAAAAAACCAGGTTTTTCTAAATAAATCTTACTTATTTGAAAACGATTCCTCCCTACTCCTCTAAGTACAAATCGACATTAATTGAAACATGTGTGCAAACAACGAAGGATCATGGGGGCTTCACTCAATATATAGCTATCATAGCACGTTCGATCGTGGCATATGAAACAATACCCCTAATTTCACTAAATATTGGAAAATACCTTCCAAAATCGTTTTTTTTACCCCCTCCCAATATGCCTTCCCAATTTAAAAAACCCCCTATTTTCACTAGATATTGTATGTATCAATTTTTTCATTAACATTTTTTATACCCCTTTATATTTCTACCTAGTATATTGATATGATACCCCTCTTATGACCCCACATGCATTCTACAATGCACCTTGCTTCTTTCGATGTATATCGTGGATGCACATTACTTCAACCACAATGCAATTAATCAACCACATATCATTATGATTTGCAACATCTAATGGTCTAATAAAGAGATAGGAGATCACTTCTTGTATGTCACTAGAGCCAATGCACATAGTAGAACATTTAGATTGCATGTTGCAGTTTCCCAATCGCTGACCAAGCCTGTTGTGGGCTAGGTATATCCAAGCCCCCAGGGGCTGTAACAAGCTCTAGGAGGCTGACTAAACCTCCCAAGGCCAGTAATAGGAATGAGTGGTTGGGTATTCAAGCCCCCAAGGCCTATCAAGGGCCTATAACAGGCCCTGAAGGCTTAGAGCCTCCCAAGGCTATTGGTAACAATTGGCTGAGTGCTATTGGTAACAATTGGCTGTCAATGACCATTGTCTCTCGACTATGATCAACTGGAAACCCACTTCACCATGAAACCCATGGCCTCAAGCATGCCTCAAGACGCAATTTCCCTGCGTACTGGTAAGCCTGAGCCTTTCCTCAACCCAATTTCTCATCCGACTGTGATCCTGCCATCTCCATTTGGCAGATATTTGTCAGCCTGCCCATATAAAAAAGACCCCAAAGTATTTTTGTATTGTTACATTAAATTTAAAAAACCCTTTGCCCCTTAATATATAAGCAATATAATTTTTAGGTTTTCATGAATATTTAATACCGCAATATGAATGAACGTGGTATTATATTTCCTTCTAGTGAAGCCCCCATGCGAAGGATACAGACAAGGGAAGCTTTTAGTAATGGGGCTTCTAGCCTTCTGTTTCGCTGCTTTAGTTTGCTCTTTATTTGGATATCATAACGAGAATGCTTTGAAAATTTTCTCGTAATGCAGATTTACAAACTTAATTAAGCCATATCTCATATTACTAGAGGGTAATTTAGACATATTAGGAGTCGTTTGCAATGAGTCATGTGGATTTCTTTTGTAAATGGGCCCGCTGATTAATAATACATTAATGAAAATTGTTAAGGTCGTTTTAAATGGCATCTGGATATATATACCTGAATACGGATTTCATGAAGACATTACGAAATTGCACATTTTACTTGCTCAGGATGACATGGATGACGAGTTAAAGAGGGTAATAAATGTTAGTGTTGCAAGTTATTTGATAGCTCTGCAGAGGCCTGTAGTAGGTTAAATATTGTTTGTTATGAATAAATGTTTGTTATAAATAGCTCAAATGTGGAAGTTGAATAAAACATTGTATTAAAAAACTAAAAAATATTAAAATTATATTTTTTAACTGCGAAATTAAACTAAATCCACATTATTAAGAGTTGAGGTGTGAATTTAAAACCAAACTCCACAATCCTCTGAATTATAATGGAAAGGAGTTGGTTCCTCTGAATTATAATTGAAAGGAGTTGGTTAATCAGTCTATGATTTTGGATTTTTTTTTGTCGTGGGATGATTTTGGTTGAAATTGTAAATATGTGATTGTTCTAATTATAGTTTTCTATGTAGAAATAGATGATGTGTAACATGTAGACACTATCTGCAATTCCATCAATGTACATTTGTAATCAATTTAATCGAAAGTGTCTAACTACGCGAAGAATTGAGTCATTTTAGCAATTAAATTAGGTTAAATTTAGAAACAATTTGAATTGGCCCAATAAAAGATGGCCAATTCGTCGCTGAGTTAGATACTTCGAATTTAATCTATACCATTCTTAAAACCATACACATCCCACATCCGATCTGTCAACGTCATAAACACACGGTTCAATTTAGAAGCTTGGAGGAAATATAGGGTACCCTCATCACATGGGATTCAGTTTAGATCTTTGAATGAGTGTATACAATTGTTGCAGTCCATTTACACGGATATGTATAATATTTATGTGTCAAAAACCTAGGTCGAGTTCGCTTCAGTTTTCAAAACTGACTGGCTAAAACAGGATGCATTAAGTCACACGACATTCTAAGAAGTTCTTTTTAATCTTAACTTTTATTAAAAGTTTATTCGCCTTAACGTTTTTTAAAGTTTATTGGCTTAGTCCTGATCCTTGACTTATGAATAAAAAACTTTTAGAATAAAACTCGGAACTCGAATCTGCTGCTATAATCCGCAACATAGAAGTAAAATACATGTGAAGCCATATATACTAAAAACCCAGTCGCATTGCCGAAGATAGATGAGAATTACTCGTCAGGGAGTACTTTCTTTTATAATTTATGAAAAAATAATTAGTTTAAAACTGAAATGGTTTTAAGATTTTATTTTCATGATGGGATTTATAGGCATTTAAATTGTAGCCTATTTACATTCACAGGCCACACCTTAAGTAACTGTGATAGTAAGTACTATAGGAGTAACTTCTGTTTCCATGAAAGAATATGGCAACTAATATGCACCCCGCAATAGACAATTTAAGTTTGCTGCAGGGGCTGACGTACCTTCAAACTCCGTGCACAGCCAGAACTTTCCGGTGAGAGAAATCGACGCATCTCTATATCTATCATACCATATCCATACCTATCATGATGCAATGGAGAATGCCCATACCATCGCCTGACCCATGAACCCATTCGATTGGATGGATACCAATTACCCCGTGCATCATCGATGGAATTTGAATTTTGTAAAGGCGCCAGGGGTCTTCAATTTGAATTGTTTCGCCCGCCACATATTTAAATTTGAATTTTTTTCGCCCGCCACGGATTTGAAAAAGGGAGCAGCCATGTCGAAGAGAGGTCGTGGAGGTAGCGGGGAACAAGTTCAGGATGTCACTGGGTTTGCTATTCGTAGCCACTGTGAACTATGCAGATAACACAGAAGCCAAGAACTTGTACATAATTTCTATGAAGGGAACCAAGGGTCGTCTCAGCAGGCTTCCTACGGACTGCTTTGAGGATATGGCCATGGCCACTGCCAAAAAGGGAAAGCTTGACCTCATAAAGAAGGTCATGCCCACCATCATTGTTTGATAGCGGAAGCCGTGGAACTGAAAGGACATCATTTATATGTATTTCGAAGAGAAAGAAAGACGCGGCTCCATGGATGCTCTCCTATGACTCAAAGTTCGCGGGTTCTAGTTTCACTTCCTGTGGATGAGGAAAACAAGAGGGATTTGGATGCTTTGTACGAGTCTAAGATATTTTTGATAACATACGAGGAGGAAAACAAATGTTCCGGGAAGGTTTGATTTATAGGAGAGGCTTTGGATTTGGATTTGGAGGACTACTCCAAATTTAGCAATGATTCTAGCATATTTTCGTCGGATGCCAGCAATGGATCCACCGATTATCCTGGAGGTTTGGTACGTGGATTGAGCTCCAAATGTTTCTTTTTCTTCCCTGGAAGGTCTAATTCTATTATGGAAGAGGCCAAGTGCTTTACGGCCGAGGGCTTTTACTCGATTCAAAAAATTCCTTATTCTTTTCCCTCAGGAGGGAGAAGATAGATCTGCCATTTTGTGCTGAGGAAAATTGCCTTTGAGATTTTTTTTTCTTTTTCTTTTTCTTCTGTTATTGTTGGGTATATACAGTTTGATACTATGTACAAACACATCTCTTGTGGAAACCTCCAGAGGCCACAGTACAATTTTTTGAAGATTTTTTTTTAATGCATTTGTTGTATATATAGTTTGACAATGTTTACAGACTCGTCTCTGATGCAGCAAACTAGCAGAGGCCTTTGTGGTGGTTGATATTCTTATCGGATCATTTGTTTTTTATTGATTGCATCACACTATACTTACAAAGATTGGTTTCCCAGCGTCCATGTAGCTTATTGATTACTTACTTTTCATATTCTGCAGGATATCACAAATGAAATGGGCGAGAGACATACAATCCACCATGCATGATAAATGTGGCGCCTCCATAACCTCGTCAAGTTACGTGAAGCCATTGCCAGATTCTGACCATGAATCTTAGAAAAGGCGAATGTATATGAAAATAGTATCTAAGAGAAGTAGCATAAACTCTCAACGATTTTCCTCTTTTCGTAGGGCCTTTTTGGTACAACCACAATCACCGTTCATAAAATTGGAGTTTATTTATGGAAGTGGAGTGAAATTTATTATTGTTTGATGATATCATAGTATGTGAGATCCATTTGGAATGCGTTGAAGTAGTTTGTGCACGATATTAAATTTTATTTATTTTGTGATATTAAATTTTATATGCAGTATAACATAAATATAATATAATGAAAATTTATTAAAATTTATTTTTATTTTTCATAAATTATGTTTTGTTTTATTTATAAAGCAATCAAAATTTATAATGTTAATATATTTTATACTTAATTTTAATATAATAAAATTGATGAAAGCCCAAATAATATAATGAAAGCTCAAATAAAAAAGTGATAAATTATATTATACTTTATTTGGAACATCAAACATGGTAAACTAAGTGACTTTTATTTATGTTAAGTGAACATGGTAAACTTAGTGATTTTATTTATGTTAAGTGAATAAAGCTTTATGAAATAATGTAAATATAGATCCCAAATAAGTAAAACCCTCCCAAAATTGGGAGTTAAGGACACACGGTATGCCATTAACTTTCCTTTATAAAAAACTATCCTAAATTAAAACTCAATTTATATATCTTTTATTGTTAAAATTATGCAATTAACTTAAATATAAAATTATGAAATTATAAATTATTTTTATATAATTATAATTAATATAATATTCACTTAATTAAATGAAAATTTCAAAATTGCTGACCATGTAACCCACCTTGGTGTGATACGATTAAATATTTTAACATTTACCTTGCATAAGAATTTAACATTTAATATGTTAAAATATTTAATCGTATCACATCAAGGTGGGTTACATGGTCAGCAATTTTGAAATTTTCATTTAATTAAGTGAATATTATATTAATTATAATTATATAAAAATAATTTATAATTTCACAATTTTATATTCAAGTTAATTGCATAATTTTAACAATAAAAGGTATATACATTGAGTTTTAATTTAGGATAGTTTTTTTATAAAGGAAAGTTAATTATTTTAATTTTAAATTTTAATTTATATATAAATTTAGTTTTAATTTAGGATAGTTTTTTATAAAGGAAAATTAATTACTTTAGTTTTAAATTTTAATTTATTTTTTGTTTTTATAATTTAAGTGGTTAAGAGGAATGCTACTTTTTTATTTCAATTTATTCTTTTAAAGTATATTTTTTTAAGTTAATTGTGAACAAAAATTATATTTCTTTATTCTAAAATTGTTAATATGGTTTTTTACCTTAAAAAAATATGGAGTTTGTTTAATCTAGAATTTACCCTACATACCATTATTTAAATGAAAAAAAGTATCTAAGAAATTTCCTTTGAATATATTACCTAAAAGGAAAGAACCAATCTACTAAAGGAATATATAGAATTACTATTGAAACAAAGCTACTACCTTGAGGATAATGTCACACATATCTCCATGTCTACCAAAGCTAGTGAAAGAGGGGTACATCTACTTAAATTATAAGTTGCACTGAAGCTTCAAATCTACACATTACATGGTGCCCCTAAAAAGATCAACTAGCTCACAAGAAGGCTCATATCCATAAATGTTTGATAATTGTGTGTTGTTTGTTTTCCAATTTTACTAATGCCCCATCTCTTATTTGGAGCTTATTGATTTGTAATTGATAGTAGTCTATAAATAGTTATGGAGTTTATTTTGTCTTATCTTGAGAAGGTTGTGAAATGGCGAACACATTTCAACTTTGTGATACAGGAGAATTGACCCCCCTCCAAATCAGTTTGAAGAAAATGTGTTCTTGGAAGATGAAGAGCATGGCGAAGAGGTAGATACCAAGAAGATAATGATTCTTTCATACGTTAGAGTTGAGGTTGCTATTATTAGCAATCCGTTGCAGAATTGTAGGAAATTATTGATGCACTGGAGGTTTACCTTCAGCTATATAATGTGACCTGTGAGTATTTTACAAGGGCGACCAATCTAATAAATATCAGGCCCGCCAAGAGATTATATATTCTTGTGTGTATAAATTTGTAGAACAAATGAATATCTATTAATTCATATTTCTGTCACTTGTTAACTGAGTGTGTGGACTTGGATAGAATCCAATTTTGATGTTACAACGTTAAATGGTATCTTAATAGTTGTGCATTTTGAAGGTTAGTATAGCTACGAGAAGGGGATGTTCATGTAGTTGGTAACTGTTATCTATTGTTCAAGTCGTGGGAGTTGATATTTTTCTGTAATGCTGGAGAAGGAGAGCGAGTAAGTGTGGCCCATAACCCATAGGTTCGTAGATTTGAAGGACCCTCAGAATCATTCCCCATCAAGTGGTATCAGAGCGGTTTGTTCCTTCGGATTGGATATTGGAATATGGTAGCAGCAGTGCTTGAGGTAAGATTGGTATTTGTTTTGTGCAGGTAGCAGCAAAGGAAGATTGCAGAAGCCTGGAGCAAAGAGCGCTCAGAGGGTTCCAGAAGAGGACCAGGAAGAATGCCAAAAGGCCAAGCTCAGGCAAAAAGTTTGGTGAGGCATTATGTAGCAAGAAAGGAGAACTTGTTACTGCAGAGGCGTTACTGTAACTCCTGTGTTAGCTGTTACAAGACCAAGAAATCATATGACCAGGAGGTCATAAATTTTGCACCTTGGGAGTCTGATGCAGGGGTATCGACCCCCCTCCAAATCAGTTTGAAGAAAATGCGTTCTTGGAATATGAAGAGCATGGCGAAGAGGTAGATACCAAGAAGATAATGATTCTTTCATACGTTAGAGTTGAGGTTGCTATTATCAGAAATCTGTTGCAGAATTGTAGGAAATTATTGATGCGCTGGAATTTTATCTTCAGCTATAATGTAACCTATGAGTATTTGACAAGGGTGGCCAATCTAAGAACTATCAGGCCCGCTAAGAGATTATATATTCCCATGTGTATAAATTTGTAGAACAAATGAATATCTATTAATTCAAATTTCTTTCAGTTGTTAACTGAGTGTGTAGACTTGGAAAGAATCTAGTTTTGATGTTATAACATTAAATGGTATCTTAATAGCTATGCATTTTGAAGTTTAGTATAGCTACGAGAAGGGGATATTCATGTAGTTGGTAACTGTTATCTATTTTTCAAGTCGTAGGAGTTGAGATTTTTCTGTAACGTTCGAGAAGGAGAGCGAGTAAGTGTGGCCCATAACCCACAGGTCCGTAGATTTGAAGGACCCTCAGAATCGCTCCCCATCACTTTGCAAATGCAAAAGGAGGGGTCTTAAGTGTAATGTTGGGCAACAATGATGAGTTTGATAAGGGAGATTTGTTTCCTTTTGATTCTTCGTCATAGTTTACCTCATATTTGTTTTATTTTTTCACTTCTCCACATTTTGGCAACAAAAAGCCCAGGATTCAGATTTTGAATATAGTCCTTTCATACATAAATTAGATTTTTAAAATGTGGGCCAAAAATAGCTCAATGTTTTTCTTCACTTGGTTGTTGTCAGTCAAATTGAACATCTGGCTTCAGGTGATCTAGGACTGATTGTTTGGTAAAAAATGCGCTATCAATGCCATCTTCAAGTATTCCCAATAGTAAACCATGGATCATGTTTTGAATGGTTTTTGGATATGGCACAAGCCTTGTGATATGGTTCCCTTACCAAGTACTAGCATATTCCATATTGCTTTGATTGAGGGAGATGGCCTTGAAAACATTATGTCTGAAAAAATTATTCTAATTTTTTAGAACCAAGGTTACTAATTGCTTGAATTATTTGTTGAAGCCTAAAAAATCCTCCCTAATCCAAAAAAATTCAAACCTCATCTTGATCACACGTTTTTATTCAAGTGGTTATGATCACCCAGTGATTTCAATTTCTTTTATTAGTTTGTTTGACTGACTCTATTGCTTGAATTGTATTTAAATGATATGATGGGATTACTATGATCTTTAATTTGAGTTGAATTTTGGTCTCATAATATTCAAAGATCCTTTGCTTGTCTTATGTTGTGATTCTCTTATGATTTCTCATACACTCTTATTCAACGAGGCCTTGTTGAAACCCCCATGTTTTAAAAATGATGACTTGATCATGATATTTTATTTTATTTGTCTATAAAATATATTTGAATGGTTTACATTGGGTACATGGTGATTGTGTGCATCAAATAGTAGCAATGTCATAAACAAGAATCTGTTGCAAAGCAATCAAATCATACTAGTCATGTATAACAATCAAAGCAAATGTAAACATGCATTTAACAATTAAGAATGTTGCCTCGACTATGTTAGTTGGTATTTGAATACTTCGTCATTAATGGTTGGCACACTTAACATTAAGTAAGGATGATTAATGCTTGTCTGGAAATAGCATGGATGCAAAGCATCCATTACCACATCTATAATCATATTCCATGGACCATTCAATGTCTCATAAGGAACAATTTAGTGCTTATTGTTAATCAATACATTGGCACTTTTTACTATGAAACGTGTGCATCTTCAGCAGTTGATAACCAATGATGATGACCGTGGGAAAGGTCACAAATACAGAAGTTCAAATGGTGAATAGGTGCAACAATAGATTTGTTTCACCTAGTTGGATCCAGTATACACTAGTATATACACACCAATATATACACTAGTATATACACCAGTGTATATACTAGTATATACACCTGTGTATATATACAGGTATATACACTAGTGTAGATACCAATATATGTACACCAATCTATATAAGCATTCTAACATCCCCCTTGATACCGATTACTATACACCAGTATATATACTAGTGTATATACTGGTACCTACACCAGTATATACATGAGTGTATATACCATTGTATATACTGGTATATTCACTAGTATATACATTGGTGTATATACACCAATGTATATACTGATGAATATACCAGTATATACATTGGTGTATATACTGGGGAAATACCTTTCAAGCAAGACAACAGGTGGAGTTAAAAGCGGTGGAAGATGGGATTAAAAAAATGTACAACGAAAATGATGCAGGGGTTTTCTTGGAAGAGGAACTTAAAAAATTGAAGGAGATGGAGGTTCGTCGAACGTCATTATTGGCTAACGAAGAACAACTCTGGAGGATAAAAAGCAGGGCAATTTGGATAAAAGAAGGGGACAATAACACAAAATTCTTTTATCGTTTCGCTTCACATAGAAAAAGCATGAAAATTCTTTCGTCGTTTCGCTTCCGTATATGTGCAAGGCATATACGGAAGCTGTTGCGCATATACCGAAGCTTCCATATATGCGCAAGGCATATACGGAAGCTGCACATATACAGAAGCTTTCGTATATGCGTAGCTTCCGTATATGCGCAAGGCATATATGAAAGCTTTTGTATATGTGCATCTTCCGTATATGCACTGTGCATATACAGAAGCTTCCGTATATGCACAGCTTCCGTATATGTGCAGCTTCTGTATATGCATTGCACATATACGGAAGCTTCTGTATATGCGCAACAACTTTCGTAAATGCCTTGCACATATACGGAAGCTGTGCATATACATAAGCTATTGTATATATATGGAAATTTTCGTATATGCACAATGCATATACGAAAGCTTCCATATTTACGTAGCTACTTCCATATATGAGCAGATTCTGTATATGCGGAAGGCATACATAAATTGTTGCGCATATACAAAAGCTTCCGTAAATGCGCAGCGCATATACAACAGCTGCGCATATATGGAAGTTTCCATATATGCGCAATAACTTTCGTATATACGCAGCTGCACATATACGGAAGCTTCCGTATATACGTAGTTGTGCATATACGGAAGCTTCAGTATATACGCTTCAATATATACGCTTCCGTATATATGCAGCTTCCTTATATGCACAAGGCATATACGGAAGGTGTTGCGCATATACGGAATCTGACACATATATGGAAGCTTCCGTATATGCGCAACAGCTTCCGTATGTGCCTTGCGCATATCTAGCTACGCATATACGGAAGCAACTGCATATATGCGCAACTTCTGTATATTCCCAGCTTCCATATATGCGTTGCGCATATACATAAGCTTCTGTATATGCGCTGCGCATATACGGAACCTTCCGCATATGCGCAACAACTTCCATATATACGGAATTTGTTGCGCATATACAGAAGCATATACGTATCTACGGAAGCTTCCGTATATGCGCAACGCATATACGGAAGATTTTGTATAGGTGCATATACGGAAGCAACGCATATGCATATATGGAAGCCTCCGTATATGCATATACGGAAGCTTCCATATATGTGTAGTGCATATACGGACGTTGGGCATATACGGAAGCTTCCGTATATCAGTTGCGCATATACGGAAGCTGCTATATATGCACAGCTTCAGAGATAAAATCACATACAGAAGTTGCATATATATGTAAGCGTATATACAGAAGCTTCCATATATGCACAACTGCATATATATGGAAGCTTCTGTATATGCGCAGCTATACGAAAGTTGTTGCACATATATGGAAACTTCCGTATATGTGCAACTGTGTATATACGGAAGCTTCCGTATATGCGCAGCTGCGTATATACGAAAGTTGTTTCCAATATATGGAAAATTCCGTATATGCGCAGCTGTCGTATATGTGCTGCGCATTTAGGGAAGCTTATATATACATGCAACAACTTCCGTATATGCAACTTACTAATCATTAATGACTTGAGATCCAGATCTTGATTTCCTACAAGTCATTAATGATTAGTAAGTTGCATATACATAAGTTGTTGCACGTATACAGAAGCTTCCCTAAATGCGCAGCGTATATACGACAGCTGCGCATATATGAAAGTTTCCATATATGCACAACAAGTTTCGTATATACGCAGCTGCGTATATACGGAAGCTTCCATATATACGCAGTTGCGCATATACGAAGAGTTCCATATATGCGAAACAACTTTCGTATAGCTACGCATATACAGAAACTTCCGTATATACGCAGTTGCGCATATATGGAAGATTTTGTATATACGCTTACGTATATACGTAGATTCTGTATATGCACAAGGCATATACGGAAGTTGTTGCACATACACGGAATTCAACACATATATAGAAGCTTCCATATATGTGCAACAGCTTCCATATATGCCTTACGCATATACGGAAGCAGTTGCATATATACAGAAACTTTCGTATATGCACAGCTTCTGTATATGCGCAATAGCTGCGTGTTGGAGCCTAGGCCGCAGCTATGGTAAAGCTGCGAATTTTGAGGAAAAAGCACAAGTGTTGAAGGGAAAGTGCTAATTTTGAATAAACACCAAATTTTGGGCAGAAGGAAACGGTGCGCAGTACGGTGCCAGATGGAGGAGCTCAACGCAGATTACGGACTGGAACTCGCAGAGCTCTCGCACACGTCATAGAAGAATGAATGTGGCTGAATAGAAAGCTCAGCTACCATAATAAATGAAGCGACGGAGTAGAGGGCTCAACTACCCTCATTTAAGGCTAAGTACAGAAGTTATGGTTGCTCGGATCAAGGAGGAGCAATGGACCAAAGCATTGAAGGCAAAGGACAAGGCACCCATACCCGCAATCTGCGCCAGAAGTCACGGAACCTGCAGGAAGCGGCGACATGACTGCAAGCGGCGCCTACAGTACACCTAGCCATGTCTGTGGTTAGGGTTTTTGGGGATTACTGTTGGGAAAGGCCCACAGAATTGTAAAGGTGCGACCGTCATGGCCACCTATATATATGTGTAATTGCAAGAGTTAGATGTTAGTCAGTTAGCTAGCCTTTAGATGCTAAGATGCACGTTAGCTGTTTGAGATAAGCTAGCTAGGTAGTAAGTCTTCTATTGTGTTGTTAGAAGGCGAGAGTAGAACTGGATAGCTGTGAAGCTAAATCCTTGAGTTGCAGACAGTCTGAGTCGACGTCTGAACTATATTGTAATCTCTAAGAGAAAGAGACTAGATCGAGAGAAGGGCTCCCAGCTGTGTGCGTGGAGTTTCCTGGAAAGATCTAAGGCTGCAGCTGTGTGCGCAGCATATTGTGTAACTCTATCATTTTCTGGTTAATATAACACTCCCGTGGACGTGGTTTTCCCCGAGTAGGTGAACTTCATACTTCTTGTTGTTATTATGCTGTGTTGAGTGATTGCCTGTTTGAGTTCACTACCTGTGTATACGTGAATCTTGCATTATCTTTATGAGTGTTAAGTGAGTTCGTGAAGTTTCCTTGGTAACTATAATCGTTAAGTGTCGGAAAATCTGTAGAACGCTGTCACCGCAGCGATAGAGGAATGCATTACTGCGCTGGGCGCATGGGAAGAAAAGATACATAGAGCGTCGATGCAGGGGATAGTTGCCTTGTGCGCCAAAACGGAGATGCCGCGCAGCTAGGCTGTTGAGCGAGATTTTAGCGCAGTTACGCCGAGGGGTCTGCGGAAAAGTCAGACAGTCTGCTTTGAGGAATCGTCGAGGAGGAGAGAGCACTCTCCGCATCGCCTAGGTTAAGGAAATCTGATTCCTTAGCCCCCCGATAGCCACTTCGGGTGAGACCTCGAGCTGCTGCGCAGCTCGTTGCCGAGAGGGCCAGTGCGCCAAGGGGTTTTGTTGCTGCGCTTCATTAAAACCCGGGTATGCCCCAAAAAGCATCCAACAAATGGTTTCGTTGCCTCGTGACTTGTTACTGTGAGACTTGTTATTTCGGCAACGCGCGAGATTGAGGCGAAACCCAGAGAAAGAAGGAGCCAACAAATGGTTCCGTTGCCTCATGACTTGTTACTGTGAGACTTACTATTTCCGCGACGTTTGAGATTGTTGTTGAAGCCAACAAATGGTTATGTTGCCCTGAGACTTGCTCAGCTAACAAATGTGTTACTGGAATCCTACAGCTAAAGAAATTGAAGACTGGTTTGATTTAAAGGCTAAATAGTTCGCTGAACAAGAAAATAGAAGCTCTAGGCTCCAGACAAAAGACTGGTTGCAGAAGTATATCTATACTGACCTTCACGAAATTTTCTTTGTCACATTTGCACTTGAGTTGCATGCTTGGATAGCCAAGTTAGTAGATACTAGACCCACTGTGCATGTTGATCGACCCGTCGCTTGGATGCCTGAGCTAGTCAGTATTTTGAAGCGGGTAGACAATTCTATGTCCCGCGCAGTAGACTTTTGGTTGAATAGTCTACTGGAAGGTTTCATCACTGAGTTTGCAGTAGATACAAGAAAGAGTTTCGGTGAAGCTGAGAGGAGTTTCTTCCAAGCACATAGAGGTAAGTTCTTAAATTCTCTGAACTTATGGATTAAAATGCTTCTGTATGAAAAAGCAAAACTATGCATAGCTTCTGATGAATAGCATAGACAAGTAATGTCCGTAGATTCTGATAGTGATCCTGAACTTATTGGTTGCACTTGTAGTGGAAAACGGTATAAAGTAGGCCTTGACCAACATTCTTTTGAGTCTAGCCCAAAAGATAGCCAAGTTCCTAGAGGAAGCCATATAGAAAGACAAGGGAGTGCTCATATCCCTTATCACCCCTTTAGACCGCAAAATCCAGACAGAGCTCAGTATAACCCCGCAGTAACACCTTCTAGTAGCCCACACGGTACTTCTAGTACCTCGGCACCACTTTTATTTAACCAGCCCAGAAGCACTACTACAGCACCTCCACCTCAACCTAGCACAAGAAGGATGGGTGATGTCATGAAGCTACCAACTTTTAGAGGAACAGGGATAGAAGACCCTGAGCAGCATTGGTTCCTATGTGAAGCCATTTGGACAATTAAGCAAATTAATGATGATGTTGTTAAACTGGTTCAGTTAGCAACCACACTAAGAGAAAGAGCCTTAACTTGGTTCATGAAATACTCAGCAGCACAGAATAGGATGCTTGCTAATGTAAGAAATGCTATGATTAGAGAATTTAAGAAACCTAAATCAGAATCACAACGTATAACAGAGCTCAAATACATCAAACAATTACCTACAGAATCAATATGGGACTTTGACCAGAAGTTCAAAGCCTTGATAGATCAAGTAAGCTTTGAGTTTGCACCACAGCAGCATAAGGAATGGTTCATTGCTGCGCTGCTCCCACACATTAGACTTCCTCTTATGCAACAGAATCTCAATACTCAGGAACAAGCTCTAGAGATGGCTATGAAACTAGAAGCTTCACCAATTGCTGGAACAAGCAACGATGTTGCGCAGTTGCAGAACCAATTAGCAAACTTAACCTTGCAAGTGCACGATATTAAGAAAGGAAAGGATGTTAAGGAAGAAATTTGGTGTACAAAATGTAAAGCGCAAGGTCATTCAAAGGACCATTGTCCCGTTTTCATAGAGTATATTGCAACTGGAGCACCTAACCCTTTACCACAGGCACAGGGGCCTTGGTGCGAAATCTGTAGAACTAGAGGTCATAGACCACAAGAATGTCACTTACTTCAGAAATATGTACAAACTCCAAAGAATCTATATTGTAATTTCTGTAAATCAGTAGGCCATGATGAGAACATTTGTAGAGCATATGATCTTATGATAGAAAGAAAGCATGATGTTTATAGAGTACAATCAGAGACACAAGGACCCATAGCAGGTCCACAGTATGACCAAACTCACGACGACCGAGTAGGAAATTATAGAGGTCGCGGACACACAACAAATTTTGGCCGCGCAAGAGGATAGATCACTTGTTATAATTGTGGAGCGCAAGGTCATTTTGCAAGGGATTGCCAAAATCCTACAACCATCTGCAGATACTGTAAGTCTTATGATCATGCCATTGAAGAATGCCCTCAGTTGATGGCTAAGATGCAAGCAAAGACGCCACAGGTCAATCAGAATATTCAGTTGATTGGAGCAGAAAAAAGAGAACCAGACCCTACAGTTAATATAGTGACGCACAGTGGAGCAACCACTGGTGCACCAGAGATGGGAACTGGAAAGCAAGCGATGCAATGGGTGCGCCGCGCTAATATTAAACCAGCCCCACTTAACCTGCAGAAGCAAAAAGAAGCATTCAAGCAAGCTCAAGAGTATTTCTCAGATCCGAGAGCTTCAAGTTCTGTCGCAATTCCGCATAATGATATTAGATCGCAAGTGCTAAGACAAGACAACCTGGTACAAGAACGGGCCACTACATCCGGAAGGCCTGATGAAGAGGATGCACTAGGTAGTGTCCATACTTTTTTGAGGAACTACTTAAAGTTGTTGCGCAATGAAAAAGCAACTATGGAACTTCAACACCTATTGGATAAATGTCAACAATCTGCTTCGACGAACACACCGCAGCGTGCTGTTCACCAGATTGGGAGTCACACTAGAACTGGAAAAGAGATGAGGCTCACAGCGCAGATTGGCGCATTTGAAATGGACGAAGTCATTTTAGATCTGGGCTCAGAAGTTAATGTTCTCACCATGCAGACATGGGAACAGATGGGAAGCCCTCGGCTTACAAGATCTCCTATCCAGCTAAGACTCGCGAATCAGCAATGAGTCTCTCCATTGGGAAGATTACCCAATGTACCTATTGATATCGAGGGAGTAAGAAGTTCTGCAGACTTTGAAGTAATCAAAATTATGGATGATAGTAGACCTTACCCAGCACTTTTAGGCATAGACTGGGCATTTGATAATTTGGCTGTCATTAATTTGAAGAAAAGACAGATGACCTTTGAGGATGACCAGATTAGGGTCATTGCACCGCTTGATCCTATTCAAGGACTAAGGTATATAGAACCCATTCGGGCAGAAGAAGAAGCACGCCACATGGAAAGTTTGTATCAGATGACTGCTAGTCAGAGTGACTATGTCAATCCCACAGCAGACGGCCATATCAGCTAGCGATGCGATAGCTCGTGCACATCAGACTCAGATGCAGGATTGGAAAACTGACATAATCGTTTACATGAGGTTTCTGCAAGACGTTGCGCCATGATGACTAAATCCATTCGATGGATTGGCACAGAATTGACTGACACTCCAATTTTTGATGGTTTAACTGACGTAAGCGAATTCATACATGCATATGAACAACAGATTCCAGAACAGCAGCGCATACAGGCACTGGATGTAGCACTGCGCGCTACACCCACAAGATGGTGGGGTGCGCATAAAGAGAATATTCACACATGGCAAGACTGTCGCAGATTGATACTGCGCAGATTTCAGGACACCACAACAGAAGTGTTACGCAAATATGAGGGACAGAGTGACCCCAGGTCACATGTTGAAGCATGTAATCAGCAATGGTCAGGTATTCCAGAAGATGAGTGGGTTCACCTATTCATCCACACATTGGACACAGTTCCAAGGAACTGGTACACTGAAACAGAATTGCGCAGAGGCACTATCAGTTGGCCTCTTATGATATAAATTTTTCAACTTACCTTCAGCTTTGAGTCAGAACATCCAAGCATTGACCACGCTTTAAAATGTATTAAAAAGAAGGTATTTGAACAATGTCCATTACCAGAATATTCCCAACCAGATTGGGCTGTCCAGATAGAACATGCCCTGGAATGCTATAATTTCACCACTGGAGAAGAGGACAATGATCCTCGCAACATCAATATTCCAGAATCAGAAGGGACGCGTAATGTTGAAGGTCCTCAGCTTGATATCCCTGCCATTACAGAACAAATCAAGCTCAAAAAGATTAACATTGGTACAAAAGCCGAACCCAAGTTTGCTTCTATAGGAGATTATTGGGATGATGAAACTGTTGGGCATATTTCAGATTTATTACGTGACTACCAGGATATCTTTCCTACCAAGTTCACAGAAATGAAAGGCATCCTAGGAGACTTAGGAGTGATGCGCATACCTCTGAAAGCAGACGCCAAGCCAGTAAAACAGCGCCCGTACAGATTGAATCCGCGATATAAAGAAAAAGTTAAAGAAGAAATTGATAAAATGCTCGCAGCAGGTATTATTGAGCCAATAGAGGAAAGCGATTGGATTATTCCTATGGTTGTACAAGAGAAAAAGACAAAAGGTGAAATAAGAATCTGTGTGGACTTGCGCAAACTCAATGATGCATCAACGCATGATTCATTTCCCACTCCTTTTACAGACGAAGTGCTTGATAACGTTGGAAGACAAGAGGCTTACTCCTTCACTGATGGCTTTTCGGGATACCATCAGATCAGAATCCATCCAGACGACCGCCATAAGACTACTTTTGCGACTGAATGGGGCTCATTCCAGTACACGGTAATGCCCTTTGGTCTTAAAAACGCACCTGCTATCTTCTCTAGAGTCGTTGTTGCTGTTTTTAAAGAATTCATTCACAAGTTTTTAGAAGTCTATTTTGATGACTGGACTGTATTTGGTTTATTAAAGAATCATATAGGGAATCTGCGCATGATGTTAGAAAAATGTAGACAGCATCAGATTTCCCTTAACTTGAAAAAATGTATCTTCTGTGCTCCTTTTGGTATTTTGTTGGGTCATATTGTATGCAGACAAGGGCTCCTGATGGATCCTGCGAAGGTTGCCATCATTGCTAATTTACCTGCTCCCAACTCAGTCAAACAATTGCGCACTACATTGGGACATACATGATACTACAGAAAATTTATCAAAGGATATGCAAAGATCACAGCACCTATGGAAAGATTGCTTAAAAAGGATTCGAAGTTCCAATGGAGAGAAGAATTCCAACAGAGCTTGGATACACTTAAAGAAAAGATGATCACTGCGCAAATTCTAGTTTTCCCAGACTGGAGAAAACCCTTTCATGTTCATGTCGATGCTTCTTCCATAGCATTGGGGGTCGTGCTTACACAACCGGGAGAAGGAGGTATTGACCACCCGATTGCTTACTCCAGCAGAAAGCTATCCACAGCTGACAAGAACTACACCACTACAGAAAGAGAAGCACTAGATATGGTGTATGCCCTACAGAAATTCAGGCACTACCTATTGGGCGCACATTTTAAAATGTATACTGACCATTCTGCTTTGAAATACTTGGTCAATAAGCCAGTGTTAGGGGGAAGAATTTGCATATGGCTACTGCTCTTCCAAGAGTATGATTTTGAGGTTATTGTAAAGCCAGGTAGATTGAATGCAGGACCTGACCATTTATCCAGGATAGAGTCAGGAGAGGAACCTACAAGTCTGGAGGACAATCTGCCTGATGCGCAGTTGTTTTCTATTCAAGCAGCAAATGAATATTATTCCGATATTCTTGAGTTTCTCACTACCGGGCAAGCGCCGGCTGAGTTTACAATCCAGCAAAAGAAGCAACTTGTTGTCAAAGCCGCAGACTTCACTTTGATAGTAGGCCAGCTCTATAAGTTGGGCCCCGACGAATTCTTGCGCAGATGTATCTTACCGCATGAAAAAAGCTCTATCATCGCAGAAGCGCACTCAGGTACAGCAGGAGGCCATTTCGCAGGAAAGCCGACTGCGCAGAAGATCTTAGCCGCAGGTCTTTGGTGGCCGACATTGCACAAGGATACTAAGAAATTCTGCAAATGTTGCGATGTGTGCCAGCGAACAGGAAAACCCTCAAGGAGAGATGAAATGCCGCTAAGACCCCAGATAACACTGCGTGCTTTTGATAAATGGGCCATTGATTTTGTAGGACCTATCAACCCACCAGGAAAAAGAACCGGCGTGAGATACATCATTACAGCTACTGAATACCTCAGTAGATGGGCTGAGGCGAAGCCAGTTAAGAACTGCGACGCTGCCACTGTCGCGCAGTTCATTTTTGAGAACATTATCACTAGATTTGGATGTCCATTGATTCTCATGAGTGATCAGGGTACACATTTCCTCAATGAGACTATAGAGGCCCTTACTGAAGAATTCCAAATTAGTCACCATAAGAGTACACCCTACCACCCTCAAGCTAATGGTACGGTGGAGGCATTCAATAAAATTCTTGAGAATGCCCTGACAAAGATCTGTAATCAACAAAGAGATGATTGGGACCTTAGAGTCACAGCTGTATTATGGGATTACAGAACCACATGCAAGAAACTAACAGGTCACACACCTTTCAGTTTGGTGTACGGACAAGAAGCAGTTATTCCCATGGAATACATTGTTCCCAGTCTCAGAATTGCGCAAATTACAGAGATGGTAGATACTGATACCATCAGTGAAAGACTTTTACAATTGCTTGCCTTACAAGAAGACAGACTTTTAGCTGGATTCCATCAACAGGTACAGAAGGCAAGACAGAAATCTTGGCATGACAGGCACATTAAGAATAAACACTTTGAAGAAGGAGACTTGGTACTCCTCTATGATAGTAAATTCATCAAGTTTCTGGGCAAGTTTCGTGTACATTGGTTAGGCCCTTTTCGGGTGACAAAGATAACAGAAGGAGGAGCAGTTCAGCTTGCAAAGCTTAATGGAGAATCGCTACCTACAATGATCAACGGGAGTCGGCTCAAGCTTTATCGCAACGGCCACTCCGCCCTGTCGACTTAATATATTGCTAAAGAAGTGCAGATGTCCGGTGTAGTTGAAAGAGACATCGCATTGTCACAGTCTACACGGAAGTTGCGAGACACTTTCAGTTTCCGGCTTCCCGCGCAGTTCCTTGAAACATCCGCGCATGTCGAATAAAATTTGTGTTGAGCGAGCCTATATTTGCGCTCTTGCGAAGTTTTCCCTGGGCCGTTGAACCGTCGCTCTTGCGGAGTTCCCTGTGTCAATTTGCCACTTGAGGAGTTCTCGGTGTGGACCCCTCTATATGCACAGTTACCTAAGCTGAAATGACCCGCCGAAAAATTTGAATTACAGCAGTTATGTAGCCGCGTCTGAGAATAAATGAAGGATAAGCCCGTCATTTAAGTATAGCCGCTCTGACAGATTCGGCTTGATCTCCATAAGATTTTCATTTAACTCATGCGCCGAAAGCTTTAGCTTCTCCCGGAAGGCTATCAGAGCCCGTCCATCACAATAAATGCACCGCAGAGGCGAGGGGGATAGCGGCGTTGTCAACTCATGCATAGGCGCCTACAGCTAGTAACCCCACTTACCCGCATTTACTATCACCTTTGGCTATAAATACCCCACACTTGTATATTTTCGGGTTACTTTTCTCGAGTTGCATAGTCTTGTTTGAGAATCTATGTTATTGTTTTCAGAGCTGAGTTGTGCAGAGTGTTTCCTTTGTTTTCAGAGTCCATATCCTACGTTGTTCCGCCATTTTTCTGTCCAAGTTCTTGTTTCCTATACCGGTTCACGACGGAGAACCTGTCAACTGAAGAAGTTGTTCGTCAATTCCTGCGCCGAGGCTTAGATTTCGGCATGACTACTCCGGTGACGGCCTCGACTTACGTACACCCTGGTTATAAGGATCCCAGACAATCTCCGGGCACGAGAGCATCTCAGCAATAGCCAGAAGAGCCTGTTCCAGAGCCGTTGGCCACCATGGTGAATTATATTCCGTCGCGTCCAGATGATGCACCAGAGGTACATATCCCGAAGAATGCAAAGTATCCGATTCCGTTACCTCCACTACCGGCTGGCGTGCGACAAGAAGGGTTCCTGCTTGGACACCTTCCACTGGTCAAGTTCTCTGATTTCAACCTGGGAGACTATAAAACATATCATCAGTTCGCGCCAGATCGATATCTGACGGTAGTTCATAATCCCACCAGAAAGGTTGATGAATTCATCCCAAAGGGATTTGCAGCAAACTTGGAGAAGCTGGGCTTGTTGAACTTGTTGAAGCTACCACACTTCGGGCGTAGCAACAAAGTCAATGCAGTTGTTAAGACACTGCTATCCTGTGTTCATGGAGGTTACCTTTGGCTGGGGAGGCCAATCGATTTAAACGTTGATTTGATTCATCGCATCACCGGCCTATCTAAGGCTGGTAAGGATCCCAATATTCATTTTGTGGGAAAAGACAAGGATAGAAAATTGGCTGCACAATTGGTGTAGAAATACAACTTAACAAGAGGAGGTCGGGCTTATGACCTCACTATAGTAGAAGACGAAGCACTTAGATTTACAGGAAGTTTGCTTGCAGGCAGACTTCTCACAAAGTGCAGACCGAAGGAAGTTACTAGAGCTGTTGTGGAGCTCGCCATCGTAGCTGCGGAGGGAGAACAGTACAACTGGTCCCTCTTCCTCCTCAATTCTTTCTTGGAAGACTGCCGGAACGTCCAAGACACCCCCGATCAGTTGTTCCATTTTTCTTGGCTTTTAATTTTATGTGCTCTCGTCGAGTGGAAGGAGCCCCCGAACACTCAGTTCCTTCCGCGCCGCGCAGGAGAGGCTGCCGAAATCCGCTATGTTAACCTTTGGGAGTCTGCTAATCCCGCGAAGTGCAAGATGAACCGCGCTGTATTTTGTGAATACTACCATCTCCTCAGAGATACCATTCAGGAAATGCCGAGGCTGAGCGAGGAGACAGCAAAAATATATGAAGGAAAGTTGGCCTTTACTGCCGACTTGCATCAACTTTACCTCCGTCCCTGTGGCATTCAAGAGGAATGGGCCGTAGGCCTTTACAGGATGACCACCGAGGATGTTGAAGAAACTATCAAGTCTTGGTCGGATGAATGGAGGGAGGCCACCGAAATTGCATACACGATGCCACCCGCCGCTGCGCAAGAGAAGGATAAGGGCAAGGAAGCCCCCAAGCAAAGAAGTGATGAAGGTTCGACAGAACCGGCGAACAAGAAACAAAAGGTGTCGCATCCCTCTGAGGCCATTCCCTCAGGGATCGACCAGTATCTGAAAGAGCAATTTCGCGAGCTGCGGACCGCGCACGCTCACATCAGAAGTGCTCTAGACCTGCAGTTTGTGGAATTAAAAGGTCTCGCAGGAAGAGTTGCGCAAACCCATGCGCCAGCATCTACTTCGCAGGCGCCACAAGTAACTACAAGTACCGAGCGAGTTGAAGTACTTGCAGAAAGGCATACTGTCGTGCACATTCCGCCTACAAGCATGACACTTCCGGATCCGCTAGCTGCACTATAGGTAAGCGCAGTTAGGCCCGTTGAAATAAATTTGTCTTTAATTCCTATAGAGACTCTACAGCTAGTGCACGAGAAAGTTTCTGTTGAGTTGAGAGCTAGAGAGCTCTCTACCTTCCATGCAAACCAAAGACTGCAATCGCAGGAGATAGAGCTGAAGGCAGGCTACAAGAATATCTCTGAAAAGCTCGCACTTTATGAAGCACAAGACATTGGCATAAGGAACGCAGTTGATGAAATTGCCCAGGAGTTTCCAGCCTGCGAGATTCAACCAGACCTTCCTCTGGTTGAGAAAGTTCAAATTATTGGAGGAAGGGTGAAAACCTTGGAGCACGAAATAGTTGCTATGGCTGAAGACCATAGAACGCAGATCGCAGAGTTAGAAGCTTGTGTTGCAGCGCATTTTACAGATGATAGCCAGGAACAATTCGAAGTGCTGTGCAGAACTTCTACACAACTGAAGAGCAGAGCAGGTGAAGCCGAGAACCTGATGAACCAAGCTATGGAGGCTTGGATGGAGCTTGAGACGCTCCCTTTCAAATTTGGTCTTTTTGAACAGGTACAAGCCGCAGAACAGTCCCTAACTGTTCTGACCGAAGAAGCTAAGGCCTTAGAAGGCTTAGCAAAAATGAGGAAAATGAGTGAAGTGCGCAGAATCCAACAGCAACTGCACAAGCTCAGAAATGAAGATGCTAAACTCACCAACAGCATTCAGCCATTTATGGATGAGTATGTTGAACTTGCTGCCCAGATCGAGGCAAAGATCAAAGAAATTGCAGAATCTCAACAGGTGATTGATGGCACAACTAAAGAAGAAGCCACTGCAGAAACGGTGCAGACAGCTGTGGAGTGTGTTGATGAAATGGACTCCGCTATTGCGCAGTGGAAGAAAACATTCGCGGAGACCCAAGCAAAAGCAGATGCACAAGTAAAGCGACCACACGCTAGTGCGAGTGGCTCGAGGGAGAGCCACAAGTAAGTGTTAGGGGCCTGTTGGAGCCTAGGCCGCAGCTATGGTAAAGCTGCAAATTTTGAGGAAAAAGCACAAGTGTTGAAGGGAAAGTGCTAATTTTGAATAAACACCAAATTTTGGGCAGAAGGAAACGGTGCGCAGTACGGTGCCAGATGGATGAGCTCAACGCATATTACGGACTGGAACTCGCGGAGCTCACGTGCACGTAATAGAAGAATGAATGTGGCTGAATAGAAAGCTCAGCTACCATAATAAATGAAGCGACGGAGTAGAGGGCTCAGCTACCCTCATTTAAGGCTAAGTACAGAAGTTATGGTTGCTCGGATCAAGGAGGAGCAACGGACCAAAGCATTGAAGGCGAATGACAAGGCGCCCATACCTGCAATCTGCGCCAGAAGTCACGGAACCTGCAGGAAGCGGTGACATGACTGCAAGAGGCGCCTACAGTACACCTAGCCATGTCTGTGGTTAGGGTTTTTGGGGATTACTGTTGGGAAAGGCCCACAGAATTGTAAAGGTGCGACCGTCATGGCCACCTATATATATGTTGAATTGCAAGAGTTAGATGTTAGTCAATTAGCTAGCCTTTAGATGCTGAGATGCAGGTTAGCTGTTTGAGATAAGCTAGCTAGGTAGTAAGTCTTCTATTGTGTTGTTAGAAGGCGAGAGTAGAACTGGATAGCTGTGAAGCTAAATCCTTGAGTTGCAGACAGTCTGAGTTGACATCTGAACTATATTGTAATCTCTAAGAGAAAGAGACTAGATCGAGAGAAGGGCTCCCAGCTGTGTGCGTGGAGTTTCCTGGAAAGATCTAAGGCTACAGCTATGTGCGCAGCATATTGTGTAACTCTATCATTTTCTGGTTAATATAACACTCCCGTGGACGTGGTTTTCCCCGAGGAGGTGAACTTCATACTTCTTATTGTTATGATGCTGTGTTGAGTGATTGCCTATTTGAGTTCACTACCTGTGTATACGTGAATCTTGCATTATCTTTATGAGTGTTAAGTGAGTTCGTGAAGTTTCCTTGGTAACTATAATCGTTAAGTGTCGGGAAATCTATAGAACGATGTCGCCGCAGCGATAGAGGAATGCATTACTGCGCTGGGCGCGCGGGAAGAAAAGATACATAGAGCATCGACGCAGGGGATAGTCGCCTCGTGCGCCGGAACGGAGATGCCGCGCAGTTAGGCTGTTGAGCAAGAGTTCAGCGCAGTTACGCCGAGGGGTCTGCGAAAAAGTCAGACAGTCTGCTTTGAGGAATCGTCGAGGAGGAGAGAGCAGTCTCCGCGTCGCCTAGGTTAAGGAAATCTGATTCCTTAGCCCCCCCATAGCCACTTCGAGTGAGACCTCGAGCTGCTGCGCAACTCGTTGCCGAGAGGGCCAATGCGCCAAGGGTTTTTGTTGCTACGCTTCATTAAAACCCAAGTCTGCCCCAAAAAGCAACCAACACTGCGCATATACGAAAGCTGTGCATATACCAAAGTTTCTGTATATACGCAACTACTTCCATATATGCGCAGCTTCCATATATGCGCATATATGGAAGCTTCTGTATATGCGCAAGCTTCATTACATATTTGTCATCATATTCATAAGCAACTTGAAAAATTGCACAAGCTTCACAAAATAGTAGTGTTATATACTGATATACACACTAGTGTATATACTAGTATATACACTGGTGTATATTCCAGTGTATATACCAGTGTATATACTGGTGTATACACTGGTGTATATACCAATGTATATACCAGTGTATACACTGGTGTATACACTGGTGTATATACTAGTGTATACACCAGTGTATATTAGTATATACACCAGTGTATATTAGTATATACACTGGTGTATACACTGGTATATACACTGGTGTATATACAGACAGATTCTTAAGCATATAGACTTAGCTCACATTTTCATTCAACTATCTTAGCCAATGCTTCAACACAACATTCATCCATTTCCCACATTCATACGATAACTTTCTAGATTCCTTCCATCTCTACAAGAACATAATTTATTAAGAGTGTGCACTACTCCCAACATGTTAGCAAAGAGGTTTCATTCTAGACAAGTAGCAATGGAATGTTGTACAACACCACAGGACACTTACCCATCACATGCATAATAGAAGTATATTGTTCATTAATGCAAACACTCTAAAATTCATAATACACTTCCTAAATAAAGGAATATGTACACAACTGAACAATATCAATCAAACAGTTAGATAAAATGACAATTCAAATACTTATCTTTGTTTGTTTGGTAGGATCTCTCTTGATCCTAGTCTCCTTGCAGGAATTACTGGAGTATATGCGCATCACCCTATACTTCCATCCTCGAAAGTTCTCAACTCCTTCAATCTTATCCTCAAGCTTGGTAATGTTTTACATCTTTATAAATATGATAAATGAGAACCTCAAATGGAAATAGATAGAGTATAACATATCAAATGAGATGCTTCAACCAAAGGTTGACTTCTGAGATATGGTTGCAAGAGGTCCTAGGGTTTTTCAAAGAAACCCTTATTTTTCAACTTCAGGATATTTAAAATATAAGAGGATGAAAAGATGCACCTTCCCAAGGCAAGCTGAGTACTCCTTTTCCGAAATTTGTGTACAGGAGAACAAAATATTTGATGCCCTAGTTTCTTCAATTTCTACTGCATATTTGTCCAGTTTTAATTATGATGTATCTCAGAAATTTCATCTCCTATAGGTCTGAAAATTTGTTCTAAGATATATGGTTTTTTCCTCTATCCAATCCCACAAGTTAAAGTAGTATTAGATTTACCAAATGAGACTTATTCTAAGTTTCCCAAGGTGACCTGTTTATGGACTATTTCAATATAGCGAAAGTGTACAAAATTCCATGTGTCACTGTTTCAACTTCGGGTTCTGAAACTCGTACCATATGAAACAAAGTCCGTTCTATTTCTGTAACATCTTACAAAATTCGAATTGGATATTCCTAGCCCTAGATATAACATTTATCCCTAGGTCGCTTGTTTAAAACGGAATTCTGGAAGAGGCTAGAACTCTGATTTGAATTTATCATATCTCTTAAATTACAACAAATCTGAGGATGAAACTCGCACACAAGGTACATGAACATTTCAAACTCATCCTATCCGAGTTTCAGATCCTGAATCTTCTCTAAAAGTTATTTATATATAAAATACCAAGATGACTATTTTATGGAAATGTAAACCCTAGTTCTGCAGTTGCAGTAGCTGCACAATGTTCTCTTTCATGCTATCTCTAAAACAATGTTATATTTTTAATTTTAATAAAGATAAGGATCAATAAAAGATAAACAAGAACAACATGAACAATAGTACACAACAAATTTATCTTGGGAAAATCCTCTCGGGGCTAAAAGACCTAGCAAACTTCTTCTATATAGATTCTACAAAATGTTCAATAGTATCCCTCGTGCAAAGACCAAAAACAAGAAAAATCCAAAAGCAGCTACTCTGAACGACTCTCTCTCTCTACTCATGTGAGTTATATGAGTGAGTGAGGTGTGCAAATGAGGAGGGAAAGCCTCCTATTTTTACTAAAAAAAACACATGAATTTTTTACTAATTTGGCCGGCTTGACTCACCTAACTGGGCCGACCTATACACTTTACAATAAAATATTATTTTCTAGAATTTTCCAAGAGGACCTAATAGTTAGGGTTTACATTGACTCTTTCAATGACTTTTATATAATCAATTGCATCAATAATAATCCCTGTAAGGTGTACAATACAAATTATACAAATGACTCAAATAATAAGAATAAGAATATCTTCTGAAGTTACATTCTTCAACAATAACGTATATTGTAATACAAATGACTATATACTATACACATTTTATTTGTAAGTTTTTATATGGAACATGAAAAGGTGCAATGTAAACCTAAAGCAAATTAACAAAACATTACAAATAACCCAAATATAATATATCTTGCAAGTGATGAATATATGAGGCATGCAAACAACTCGAGCAATGACAATAGTTCAAGCAATGAATCATGATCATCAACATTCAATGTTGCAAGTTGTATATTTTGGAATGTTTGTCTCTGAAAATTAGACATGTTTTATTAATGTGGACATATTGCTCAAATTGGATGATGACATGTCATCAATAACTATAACAATTATTTATTGTCATTTTTCATATCATGGAATTTTATGTTGTCCCATTTTGTGTAATGAAGGGTCTGTTATTTGTACATAATAAAATGAATTTCTTATTCTATTGCATTATCTAGTGTCATAAAATGTCTCCTTGTTGATTAAATATATGGATGATTCACATTGTTACAATGAATAGAGGTGTAATCAATTGGTAAATTTATATAAGGGTGTGTGCAAGAAGATGTGGGTCACTTTAGATGCAATCCTACTTTTTCAAAACTCGTTCTTGATACATAAAAACATAATGCGTTTCTGATACTTAGCACCTACCATGGTAAGACCCAAGCCTGACATGTCACTGGACATGTAGGATAGGTAACCATAACGCGTACGCATTATAGAACTACAAAACGCATACACGTTATTGAAATCTAAAATCAATTAAAAAACACAGTCTCGATCACCCCTGACCACCCGCGGCGCTCTTCACGCATCAGAAATGCGAAATAGAGGTTGGAAGAGGACGGTTTGTGTGCCCTGGAGTATCGGTGGAGCTTGATTTAGCTGGAGGGGAGGCAAATTCACCGGTGGATTGTCATCTAATCAAGTAATTCATTCACCCATACCATTGTTTTGTCGTTTCTTAACCTAAATTACTATTTTTTTATTGTTTAAAACAACCTAGTTTTGTAATATTGATAAAATTGGGAATAACCCAATCTCTAATTAAATTCACATCTCCCTCAACCAAGATGAGTGAATAATTAAAATGAATCCCTTTTCAAAAACTAAAAAATTCCTAATCCAACCAAAAATTGAAAAAAATAGAACTCCCCCCTTTCTACAATGTATCCATCTAAGTCACCTGACACGAGGACACGGGACACGAGTGTCCCCATGGGACACGGTGACCCCCGGAATTAGGACACGTTTTATATGCATATACATATATTTTAAAAATATATTAAAATTTAAAAATATAGACATATAGATCCAATAAAATTTAACATTTACAATTACAAATATTCAATAGAAATTACATTTACAATTATAAATATGAAATATTCAATAGAAATTAGATCATTCACAAATCACAACACATTCGTCATTCACAATCACAAATCACAACGAGACATTGAGACACATAGATGCATGTCAGAGACTCAGAACCATATTTCTCATTAAGTCATCAAAATCAAAATGTATTACATAGATGTTGGAATGCCACTGGGCACTGGCAAATGCAAAATAGACTAATAGTCTAATAGTAAATACAAAAAAGGAGTGGATCAAGATGGAAGAATCCCATTTGTCAATGACTCAATAGTCCTCCTCCATGCCTGAATCAACAAACTCATCACTGCCCTGATCCTCCTCCTCCTCCTCTTTGCCAATCTGACTAACTGCATCTGCTGGTGTGGACGATGACCCCTCCATACGATCACCCTCATCAAAAGTGACTGGCTCTAGCACTGGATCATTAAGATCCATGTTGGCTAATGCCAATTCAGTACTGTTGTCCAAACCCATCTCATCAGGAAAGACATCCCTCAAGGCTATATTTTGTAGAAGAGGGCATGTTGCCCCATGAGTTGTCCACCAAACAAGGGGTTTCTTAACCCCCATGTCTCTAACCACCTCATATCCTCCAAATCTCCTAGTGCCACTAGAAAACTCATAAAATTCCTCCTCCACCACCTCAAGGTGGTCTCTATCCTGAAGTAGCCGTCTAAATGCTATCTTCCTCCCCTCTGAGATCTCTCCATCCATGTGAGGAGGGACTCTGGATGAGGGCCCCGACCCACCACTGAGCCAATCCTAAGCGTAGAACCTGGGGTTCAATGAGTGGACCAAGCAATGCAAAGGTGTGCAAACCCATACACAGTGTTCCCACGTTGGCATTTCCCACACACACTTGTAGGAGCCAACAACACGCAATCTTGCTGCTCCGCTTGCTTCTTGGCTCTCGACGGGAATTCACCAAGTGTCCCTGAACGACATTTTCATGCGACTTGCAACTCGACATAACTCAGAAACCGGACGTCGAACCGACGAACCGTCGACTCCGTTGGTCTCCTAGCATGCGATTACCTCTAGGGCACCCTCTCCCTCGTCTCCCCATGGCCCAGTGGCTTCATTGTGCATTCATTTCATAAACTAGGGTTTTGCTCAGTGTGGGAGTGTGCAATTTTTGCACACGGGGGTCAACTTTGGAAAATCATCCACCGGGAAGGTATGGCTAGTGTTCCCAGACCGAACCTACCTAGACACACTTGTAGGACTCCCTGGAACCCGGTTTTGTTGCATGGTTGGAGTTCTATGTCCCCGGCAGGTATCGAGCAAGTGTCCCTAAAGGCCTTCTGGCAGCGAGACGGGACGAGCCATAGAATGAAGACCGTGTCTCAGATCAACGAACCATCGAATCCGTTGGATTCAGCACACCGGGATAGTGCCAAGGGTGCCCCTCCCCTCTGGCCCGGTGGCCCATGTGTCACCTTGCAGGTCCATCTTGGAAACTAGGGTTTTGCTCAGTGTGGGAGTGTGCAATTTTTGCACATGGGGGTCAACTTTGGAAAATCATCCACCGGGTGGGTATGGCTAGTGTTCCCAGCCTGAACCTACCTAGACACACCTGCAGGACTCCCCGGAACCCGTTTTTGTTGCACAGTTGGAGTTCTATGCCCCCGACAGGTAACCAACAAGTGTCCCTGAAGGCCTTTTGGATGCGAGACAGAACGAGCCATAGAATGACGACCGTGGCTCAGATCGATGAATCGTCGACTCTGTTGGATTCAGCACGCCAGGATAGTATGAGGGGTGCCCCTCCCCTATGGCTTGGTGGCCCATGTGTCACCTTGCAGGTCCATCTTGGAAACTAGGGTTTTGCTCAATGTGGAAGTGTGCAATTTTTGCACACGGGGGTCAACTTTGGAAAATCATCCATCGAGCGGGTATGGCTAGTGCTCCCAGCCCGAACCTACCTAGACACACCTGCAGGACTCCTCGGAACCCGGTTTTGTTGCACGGTTGGAGTTCTATGCCCCCGACAGGTATCCAACAGGTGTCCTTGAAGGCCTTCTGGCAGCGAGACGGGAAGAGCCATAGAATGAAGAACATGGCTCGGATCGACGAACCATTGAATCCATTGTATTCATCACACCGGGATAGTGCTAGGGGTGCCCCTCCCCTCTGGCCCAGTGGCCCATGTGTCACCTTGTAGGTCCATCTTGGAAACTAGGGTTTTGCTCAGTGTGGGAGTGTGCAATTTTTGCACACGGGGGTCAACTTTGGAAATCATCCACCGGGCAGGTATGGATAGTGTTCCCAGCCCGAACCTGGATAGACACACCTGCAGGACTCCCTGGAACCCGGTTTTGTTGCACGGTTGGAGTTCTATGCCCCCGGCAGGTATCTAGCAAGTGTCCCTGAAGTCCTTTTGGGTTCGAGACGGAACGAGCCATAGAATGATGACCATGGCTCGGATCGACGAATCGTTGACTCCGTTAGATTCATCACGCCGGGATAGTGCCAGGGGTGCCCCTCCCCTCTGGCCCGGTGGCCCATGTGCCACCTTGCAGGTCCATCTTGGAAACTAGGGTTTTGCAGGTCCATGATGAAGATTTTCATGATGATGATGAATATGTTGATGATGATGGCTTGGTCTAAGGTGGTGCTCTCAAATATCTAATTCATTATGAAATATTTAACAAGACATGAATTAAATTTAATATAAGTGTATTGTTTAATATAGTGAGCATCAATTGAATTAATTTTGTTGGGTGAAGCCAATAACCAACACGATGAACATAATATAATTTTAGGGTTTACTGATCATATGTAAAAAATGGCATATTCATAAAATTGACATACAAGAGAACTTTTGGCATAGTTATAAACAACGTAAACGTAAATTTGGCATATCAAGAACACAAAATCGACATATTCATATGAAACATACATGTGAAAATTGAGCATATATCAATATTCAATTACAAATAGTATAAATAGTATAGTATTAAAAGTATGTAATGTACCTCATCATGCTAGATCCCACCTATTATCATACAACCAAGCCCTCTGGATCATCTCTTATACTGATGGTCTCCATTAGTCTCTCGTGCTCTGTATCCGGTAAGAAGTAGCATACCTTCGATGTATTTCGACTAGGCATTGTTCGTACTTGAAGGTTTGTGCCAATGATTAAGTTGGTAAAGTGATACACACTTGCACCTGGTTTGTAATCCCTGTAAACATATCCACCCTTCTTTCTTCCATTGATGTCCCTTGTCAAGTATTCACCTTTAACAACCATAGACCGAGTTGGAAAGTGGTTGTTTTCATCGTCAGTCATGGACATAATGAGGGTTTGCTTTCCATCTATACAGCGTGCCAACCAGTATTCATCACCCCATTCAGTATCTTTTGAGGCAACCACTGCGTAATGTGCCCTACATTATATGATTGTAGGTATATGATCAAAATATTTTTTGTGTGATACAAGGCCATTAATGTACATTTGAAGACTACGTAAACAAACAAAAAATGTTAAGGAAATGCATCATACCGGGTTGTACAAGGTCTGAGACATGATCAAAATCTGCAGAAATAGATGATTGGTCTTCTTCCAACAGATTTAACTCAACAATTGCACGTTGATCAAGTGGAAGTGATATGCGATCCCATCCATCAACCCAATCCAATGATTCACACCCGTCCCAGTCACCATCACAACAAGGTGGGCAAAAACAAGCGAGTTTTCTGGTCCAAATTTCAAATACTGGGTTATTAGAGCTTCGAACCAAATGAAAGCCACGAGTCCCAGGCATAGTCTTGCATTCCCATGCATGTGAACGATCTATGTCTACCACCTCCCAAAAAAATCTCTCCACATGTCTCTTTCTTGTGGATTCTACTCGCATAGTTGATTCCTCTCCCATTATTGACGTGCACCACCTGACTGTAGATTGAGCATTTAGAATAGTAGATTCTATAGATACTTTCAATTCCTCTCTTCACAGGGCTATTTTGACACATGCTCCGGCTCCATCATGCTCTCCTTTACCATGCCCAGTCTCAAAATAGTTCCACATATGTGGCACTTTGTAGTTTGTTATGCAATGAACACAACCACTGAAAAATGCGTGCATTTTTTAACTGACCAGCACACCCATCAGACCAAATCTAGTGTTGATCCATCTGTATGTTCCTTCCCTTCAAGTGATCATAGAACATGATGAAGCAATGACGTACATAGTGGAAGTCGTGGCACCTATCATCACTTATGTAGAAGTGATATTCCTTCAGAATTTCTCTTTGCTCTTCAGTGTTATTTGGGCCATGCCTATATGTGATATGGACCATCAAGGAAACCTGCTCAGAGTGATAATACTGACTTTGGATCTCATTTTGAGGTTGCAGAGTGTAGTTCTCGGCAAAATCAACAACTAAAAGTATAGTACCAAGGGGAAATGTATCTCTGCATATTCTAAACTTCTCATCCTGCCATCGTGCCACGTGGACATGCTGAACATATTGATGTGTCTTTTCAATAAATTCCTTGATGAAGTCACTAACTTGTACCTGGTGACACAAAATGATCTCAATGTCAGTTTTTTGTTGTAAGTAAGGATTGAAATGTAACCGTTACAACATAATTTTATAGATATAAATGCATACCTGAGATGTCACCAATTGTATTTTTTTGCTTTCTTTCCCTGGGACTATTTCATAGTTGATATATTTGAAACTTTTCATGTCTGTAACCATTTTCCCAAATTCATTGTCTCCATTCTTGTGCATACATTGGCTCAATAATTCCATTCCAGCACAGTTGGAGCATGTTCCATCCAAACAAGATTTTGCATAGTATGTTTGCCCCTCGAGCCTATTGCACATGATGCTATGAATGAATTCTCTTGATGAAATCGGTGGTATTGTCATGAAGCAATCCTGCACATGGTTAGTATGCAACACACGACGAGTGTACAAAATTGTTTCATAGTAATATTCATATTCTACATGGTATCTACAACAATAAGTGTTACGAAGAGTATTTATTCTAACATACCATGGCTTACATTTCTCAAAAGATATTTGCCCCAAGTTCAATTGTCTATGCTCAATCCTAAATTTCTCGTAAAGTTCTGTCTGTGTTATATCAAGAAGATACTTAGTATGTGGTTCATGATCCTTTGAACCCCTTCTCAGTTTTAGTACATCCTTTCGGTTTGAAGAAGGCCTTGTGTGATCATGCCAAAAACTGTGCACTAGTCCCTTTACTGCATCAACTAGCTTCATGTCATGACATGGCAACCGACCAACAAAGGCCCAAAAATATGCCTTATCGGTTGTGTCAAGATGTTCTCTTCTAATAGAATACCTACGGAGGTATTTTACATTCAAATTAACTCGTTCAGATGTAGGCCTGAGAATACGAAGGGCCCTGGCGTTCTTATTTGCAATTGCTTGTGACAACACATGACGAGCAGCATTGCGGTCCTTTGAACGTGTGTTCTTACCAATTTTACCAAATGCATCTACTAGGATTTTAACTATATGAGAACTTGGTTCAGAATTCTTTATCATCTTTATCCATAACTTTTTCCTAACAACATTCATGCTCCTAGATTTTAACAATGATAAAAATAATCTACATTTCTCTCCATCACATTTAGAAACAAAATATTTATCAAGTATCGGTTGAGTTTGATAAGCAATACTACGTTTAGATAGTGTACCTTCAATGGAATTGATGAGACTTTCATCAACTTGTCTACGCTTCGGAGTTCTTCGACGTGTGCTTGCTAATGGAGGTAAGGGGGTTGGAATTGTACCATGTAGCGCATCACCAAGATGCTCTGGCATTTCAGTAGTAGCTTGGTGTCCTTCATTCTCTTCCTGGTAGTTGGATGGTCGAAGTCCAACATCCTCATCGATCATCTATGGAAGTCCAACATCCCCTTGTGGAAGTCCAACATCCTCATCAATGGTGTGGATAACATTCTCTTCTTCAACAGTAGGCAAAATGTCCAACGCCTCTCTGACTTCATCGCTTGTATAACCACATCCGGATAGCAAATTGGGTGTTTCTTCATAAGCTTCATCTTGAGATGGTAACTTATCACTTTCACTTGAAGTGGGAATTGAAACATCCCCTAATGAGCACCTACGTTTTGCTTCTTGATTACTTCCATGGGGTGCTTGTTCAACAACTATTGTGGAAATTGAAGGTTCGTCTTGTCGTGGATTAATAGGATGAACCGTGGTATCCTCTACAATTGGATTTGGATTAGTTTCCAAAGAAATCCTCTGATTCATCATGTATATTCTTTTATTTTCTTTCTCTTCTTCAATGACTTCTTGGTGTCTCTTCTTCCTTGTTGATTTGTTTACTCGGTTGTGTGCATTCCCCATCACCACAATGATCAATTCAATATAGTTTGTTTTTGTTGCTCCTCAATTACAAGCTCTTCAATAATAAGCAAATGGAAGTTAAATCATAAATTGTTTTGGCTCTTTGATTCTCTTGTACACTTGTGTATATCCACCATGACCATGAAATGGTCTTGAAGCTTGATATCTTATCTTGTGTGCTCCTCAAATATAGGCAAAATGAATCTTTCAAAGGCCTTATCTCTGGTGTTATTCAATTGGAGATTCTTCAAGCTTGCTAATTATCTTCTTCAAATATGGCCATATAACCCAACACCACACTGAGCAACCATGAAAGATGTCATCAATGCTGCACCTGCATAAAAAAAAATAATGATGGAGTTGGTATAAAGTGTGAGAATTTCCAATGGCGGGCTCGTGCTGTTCAAAAAATCGCGGGAGTGTTGTTTTGGCTCGGATAGAGTGAAGTTGCTCTTGGACAAGGACAGTCCACTGTTTATGGAGTTACAAAATGCGCATGCATTATATAAAGCAAAAACGTGTGTGTGATATGTAGTGCAAAAACGCGTACGCGATATTGTCAAGCACAATAAATACGTTAGGTGCATGGCTAGGGCAACAAACAAAATCAAAAGAAAACTAATAATTTATATGGTTACATACAAAAGAAATGTTTTTAGTGTGGGGACAAATGTTTTGTATGGTTTAACACCCCCTAGCTCTCTCCCAATAATCCCTAGATACCCCCTATCTCTTTCTAAATATCTGTCCCTCATTCTCCCTACATCCCTCCCTACATGTTTCTTTCATGTTTCTTTATCTCCCTTACTCCAGCCATGTCTCTACCACCCCACTCTCCATCTCTCCACCTTCTCTTTATCTTCATCATTATCCCTCCCTATAGCACTCTCTCCCTTCTTCTCCCTTAATCACTAACCCTCTACGCCTTTATCCCTCCCCCTGTCGTCTCTGTCTTACCTTGTTCCTAGAGCCCCTCCCCCGTAAAGGCCTTTAGACCCTCTTCTAAACATAAATCCCTAAGTGCATAAGTGCACAAGATGATGATGAGGAGGAGGGTGATGACAATGAAGATGATCATGATGTAGATGAAGATGATAAGGATGACGATGAGGAGGAGGGTGATGACAATGAAGATGATCATGATGCAGATGAAGATGATAAAGATGATGATGTTGATGAAGATGATGGTGATGACGATGAAGATGTTGATGATGATGGTGATGGTGATGTTCGGATGATGATGATGATGATGATGATGATGAAGATGATGGTGACATGATGGAGATGTTGATTTAATGAGGAAGATGATGATGATGATGGTGATGATGATGAAGATGTTGATGATGATGATGATGGTGATGAAGATGATGATGATGAAGAAGATGATGATGATGGAGATGTTGTGTTGATGGGGAACCTAGAGATGACAATGATGATGAAGATGGTGATGGTGATGGTGATGACGATGACGATGAAGATTTTGATGATGATGCTGATGGTGATGATGATGATGATGAAGATGTTGACGATGATGGTGATGGTGATGTTTAGATGATGATCATGATGATGTTCAGAAGATCATGATGGTGATGATGGTGATGATGATGGAGAAGATGACGATGATGGATATGTTGATGAGGAACCTGCAGATGCCAATGATGATGATGATGATGGTGATGAAGATCATGATGATGGAGATGTTGATGAGGAACCTACAGATGCCAATGATGATGGTGATGACGATGAAGATGTTTATGATGATGGTGCTGGTAATGATGATGATTATGTTGATGATGATGGTGATGGTGATGTTCGGATGATGATGATGATGATGATGATGATGATGATGATGATGATGATGGTGATGGTGACATGATGGAGATGTGGATCTGATGAGGAAGATGATGATGATGATGGTGATGATGATGAAGATGTTGATGATGATGATGATGGTGATGAAGATGATGATGATGATGAAGATGATGATGATGATGAAGATGATGATGATGGAGATGTTGTGTTGATGGGGAACCTAGAGATGACAATGATGATGAAGATGGTGATGGTGATGGTGATGGTGATGACGATGAAGATTTTGATGATGATGCTGGTGGTGATGATGATGAAGATGTTGACGATGACGGTGATGGTGATGTTTAGATGATGATCATGATGATGTTCAGAAGATCATGATGGTGATGATGGTGATGATGATGGAGAAGATGACGATGATGGATATGTTGATGAGGAACCTACAGATGCCAATGATGATGATGATGATGGTGATGAAGATGATGATGATGGAGATGTTGATGAGGAACCTACAAATGCCAAGGATGATGGTGATGACGATGAAGATGTTGATGATGATGGTGCTGGTAATGATGATGATGATGATGAAGATGATGGTGACATGATGGAGATGTTGATCTGATGAGGAAGATGATGATGATGGTGATGATGATGAAGATGTTGATGATGATGATGATGGTGATGAAGATGACGATGATGAAGAAGATGATGATGATGGAGATGTTGTGTTGATGGGGAACCTAGAGATGACAATGATGATGAAGATGGTGATGGCGATGGTGATGGTGATGGTGATGACGATGAAGATTTTGATGATGATGTTGATGGTGATGATGATGATGATGATGTTGGTGATGAAGATGTTGACGATGATGGTGATGGTGATGTTCAGATGGTGATGATGATGATGATGATGATGGATATGTTGATGAGGAAGGCGGAGATGACAATGATGATGAAGATGTTTATGGTCATGAAGATGATGATGATGGTGATGGTGATGATGATGGAGATGTTGAAGATAATGGAGATGGCAATGAAGATGATGATGATGATGATGATGGTGAAGATGATGAAGAAGATGATGATGATGGAGATGTTGATCTGATGACGATGAAGATGATGATTATGGTGATGATGATGAAGATGTTGATGCTGATGATGATGGTGATGAAGATGATGATGAAGATGTTGATGCTGATGATGATGGTGATGAAGATGATGATGATGGAGAAGATGATGATGATAGAGATGTTGATGAGGAACCTACAAATGCCAATGATGATGATGATGATGGTGATGACGATGAAGATGTTGATGATGATGGTGATGGTAATGATGATGAATATGTTGATGATGATGGCGATGGTGATGGTGATGTTCAGATGATGATGATGATGATGATGAAGATGATGGTGACATGATGGAGATGTTGATCTCATTCAAGGAAGATGATGATGATGATGGTGATGATGATGAAGATGTTGATGATGATGATGATGGTGATGAAGATGATGATGATGAAGAAGATGATGATGATGGAGATGTTGATGTTGATGGGGAACCTAGAGATGAAAATGATGATGAAGACGGTGATGGTGATGGTGACGACGATGAAGATTTTGATGATGATGGTGATGGTGATGATGATGAAGATGTTGATGATGATGGTGATGTTTAGATGATGATCATGATGATGTTCAAAAGATGATGATGATGATGATGGAGATGTTGATTTGATGAGGAATATGATGATGATGATGATGATGGTGATGATGATGAAGATGTTGATGATGACGATGATGGTCATGAAGATGATGATGATGAAGAATATGATGATGATGGAGAATATGATGCTCACAACTCCCTCTAGTCTCTCTCTCCTCAACCATCAATCTCTCTCTCTCTCTCTCTCTCAAACACACACACATACACACACATTATGTCACTTTCCATTCTCAAACCTATCCCCCCTCCATCCATATCTATCTCCACCTTTATCCCTCCATCCCTCACCCTACCTTCTCTCCCTCCCTCTCTCATCACCTGTATCTCTCTCACCTTCTATCCCTGCCTCATGTTATCTTTCCCTCAACCTATCCCAATCTATCCATCACTCCTTTTCTCTCACACACTTTATGTCCCTTCCCCCTCCTCTCATATTCTCTCTCTCTCTCTCTCTCTCTCTCTCTCTCTCTCTCTCTCTCTCCATCGCCACCACTCCCTACATGTCTCCCACCAACACTTTCTGTCCCTCCCTTCCTATCTATTTATTTTGTTCTATCCCCATCTATCTCTCACTCCCTCCAAATCCATTCCTCCCCATTGTCCCTCTCCCTCCCTCGCTCTATGTATCCCCCCCCCTTGTATTCTTTATTTCTCTCTCACATCCCCCTTGCCTCCATCCATTCCCCCTTGTCACTCAAGTCTCACTTTCAACTTCTAACCCTATACCTCTTCAAAACCTATTCTACTCCTAATAGTGCTCTCAAGATCCACTTCCCTTCACCCCCTGTAGCCCATCATGTTCTCATTTCCTTCATCTCTCCCCACTCAAGCTTCCAACATCATTCTAAGCCCTTGACCCTTTCCCACCCCTATTAAATATTAACCATAGATTCCCTTAACCCTTCCCCACCCCTTCTCAAATATTAAACAAAAATTCCCTTGAGTCTTCCACACCCCCTCTTTCTCAAGTATTAAACATGTATTTTATTATTTGCATAACGCGAGCGCGTTTTTTAACTATATAACGCATACGTGTTATGTAGTTATATAATGCGTACGCGTTATGTAGTTATATAACGCAAGCGCGTTATGTACATCTAAAAGCGCGGCAATATTTTTGAATTTAAACAAAACGCGCTCGTGTTTTGTAGAGCCTAAACCAGGTCGAGTCACATGCTCACATGTCAACAATAATCCTATGTATATGCTTTGGGGTTTGCTTTAGTAATTCCAAACCTGTGCTATGTTAATGAAAAACCAAAGCTAATTGGGTATTTCTTCCAGTTTCTGTAGAAGCCTGTGCTTAGCCACTCGTTACAATATGCTACATAGAGTCATTTTTGACGAAATCTTAGACACAAATAGCATTTTTTCTGCAGATTCCATATATGTAACTTTTATTTTGAAATATTGATTTTTCCTATTTTCTTTCAATTTCTTTTCTGTCCTACCTCCTTAACTCGTGAAACACACTCTTAGTGTTTCTTCCAAAACTTTTTCAATTCTCAATCATTTCAAAAAAAAAAGTGTATGGTGCACAAGAGGACACTAACCTCCACGTTCTATGAAAAACCCATTTCAAGATTTTTGCATTAAAACCTTCAAAGGCTCTACCCACAAAAGAGGTACTATTTTCGAGGTTTGATCACTTAGACAATTATAAACAAATTATAAAATTACTAATTTAATTTTCGAAAAATAATGGTGCACAAGTGCTATGTGTTCTCTACATGCATGCCGATTTTTGTAGCTTGATTCCATCATTTAGGCCCTCAAAGGCTCTACCCACAAAAACATATACCTTATCATTTGCCTGAAAAATAAAAAGTGTCTGTTAGGAAAAATGAAACTTGACAAAGCTATGCAAATTTTCAATACATAAAAGTTACATATTCGGAAACGTGATTCAATTTCCTACATTTCATCTTTTTTACTCAATGCAAGATATTTTGTGTAAGTAGCTCAAAAAATCCAAGTAAGTTGAGGGATGTCTGCTTTTTCAGTTTTCTATTGCATCTAACGCGCCAAAAGTGACCCTCATTAGTTTGCACTGACCCATAAATGATATAACACATTGAGGCAATAATTATATCCAAATGCACTAATTAAAATATAAAAATAAATATTATTATAAAAAGTATTTCTTGATTGATTAACTGACATTTTTGTAAAAGAATAAGAAGTGACATTTGCATACCTGTAATGTGGAAAATTTTAGTGCTACAACATATTGTGCATTGTATGAACATTTGAACTAAATGGCGTGGTTTATACATATTTATGCACATGTGTAGTTTATACATAGTTACACACTAGTGTGAGAAAACTATAATAAAAGGATAAGTGCTCTTAATAATAAGAACAATACGTTGCTTCCTTCAACAATATTGATATCATTGTCATTATTGTTATAATTATTGTTACAATAACTTAAGGTGTGCAATTTGTTATACATACATATGCTTTTACTTATGAAATATATATCATTTCATATTATGTTAAGTACCTTAGATTTGAAAATACATTCACACACAAGATATACAATAATAATATAGAAAATCATATTTACTCAATTGGTAAAAAAAATACCATTAAGGTAGGGAAACATCTTACAATTGATCCTCTTATGGAAGGAATCCATTCATTTTCACTTGCCTCTCAAGATTGCGTAACTTGACCATGAGCTAATCTCCAAATACAATATTATCCACCCCTTTCATAAGGAGGAATCCATCCTTATTTATAATTAACGAGAGAACCCATAACTACCTAGTGGGCCTTAATTCATGAGGCCACATTACATTTATTCAATACTATCTACCATAGTGGGCCCTATTTAATAATAAAAAACATAGTGGATGTAGTCCACCTTGCATTTAATGGCCTCCACTATTTTTACTCTAATCGGCCCCTCGTCCTCTTAATACACCCCATGGGAGGATCCCAACATTCCACCCCCCTTATAAAAGTGTTTCCCTCAATTCTTGGTATGAGGAGGTACAACCATAAACTAGGGTCCCATGTACAACTATTATCCACAATGATAAATTAGTCCAAGAATCTCCATCGTAAACCTAGGTCCCATGTATGAGTGTTTAGTGCCATGTAGAAGTCGCTAGTGTCCCATGTGCAAGTACCAACTACAATACTAAAGTGATCCACACAGTTCATCCATGAAAATAGGACCTATGTCCAAGTTTTAATGTTAAGTCCCCATTTATTATACCTTATCTCAATACCTAGTTGAGAATGGTGCTCTAAATTCCTAACACAATCATGTGGATCCAAATATATATATCTATCCATATCCACACAACAATCCACATAATTGCAAAAATTCGGGTGTGGATCTAGAAGTCACACTACCACTCGAGAATAGGCAAGTTGAAAACTAGTAGTCACAACGAGTTATTGATTTCTTCCAATAATGTTATATACATAAGGTAGAATAGAGTCATTAAATATAAGCTAGAAGTAGTTGTTTTTCCAACAACTATAATTGTCTATATACCATTCCTCACACGCCTTCTCTAAATCATATCAACCATAACATATATTACTTCTATTCATCTTCAATATCAATCCAAATTTCCATCCTTTGGATTTTTCCATAGCCTTCCTATATTTTTGTATGTGTTTCTCTATATGGAGTCACCTTATACAAACTCCTTTATGTTGATGTATATGTAACTTTGGAATGTATTTCATATATGTTGTATGTACCCCTATAGAGATGGTATTATTCCTCTATACGGAAGTGTCGTCATTTATATTGTAAGTGTCGTAACTTATACTTGATGGGTTATTAGACCACCTTGTTTGGGGTCGGCCTTGTATAAGTCATGTGGGTCAAAGGGTTATTAGACCACCCTATTGGGGGTCGGCCCAATCAGCATTATGTTATGTGGTTAAGTTCGAGCCTACATGAGTTAGGTAAAAAGGCAAGTCAAGTCAAGTATAAATAGAGTGTGGGAGGCACTCTATTTACTCACTCACTCCTCACACATGCACTTAAGGAGGAGTGGCGCACTTATGGAGGAGGAGGATCTGCTGCTAGGTTATGGCTATCTCTCTTGGTTGGTTGTATCATTGCTCTATCTATCTCTGAGGAAGTTATTGGGGTTTTTCACCTTTATGGTTTTCCCCAAGTAAATCTCTGTGTCTCTTGTGTGATTGCATTATTGTCTCCATGATTGATATGCTGTAGATATGCTATACATGTTGTTCTCTCAGTTAAGATCCTAGATCATATTGAAGTAAATTCAGAAAATTTAACATGGTATCAGAGCTAGCCTGAAAGAAGGCATGATATGGCATGTATGACACTTGTTGCACTTACGATGCTAGGGCTTGATATAGCAAAAACCAGTCATCATAGAACTTTCGCTATAAATCCGTTTTGGCGAAGTTTTCGGATCTGAAATTGTTACAGGCCGAAGCGAAGATCTCCAGGTATCTTTTGTCCAAAGGACAACCTCTAATTCGTTGTACTTTGTGATTTATGATCTGTACAATATAGGGTTTCTGCCTCTTCCAGATCTGAGTCAAAATCAGGTGACCTTGGGAAAACGGTCATATCTTGGGCTAGGAAGCTCCAAATGAAATTTCGTAAAAAGTGACAGGTAGTACACAGTCTGTACTATCTAAGAAAACGTTTTCAGAGGCCGAAGTTGAACCAGTGACACGTGGCACGCTGTACAAGTTCGCTCTCCTGTATTATCCCATAAACAGGTCACGTTGCGACATTTGGAATAACTCTCTCTCAGAGAATCCAATTGAGGTCAGACCTGTCAGGATGGAAAGATAACAGGTCAGGATATCTCAGGAAACTTTTTCAGACCCTGTGGATCAAAAATTTCGGAGTTACACCAGAAACAATCAGGTACATATTTCTGTCAAAACAGAATTATTTTTTGGTACCTTCATTCATGGCTTCCGGAATTTAGGGCTTTGGAGAAAGTTGGAATTTTTGTAATCGGAGACCACGGCTGGATGATACTCATCAAAATAGAAATTTAGAGACCAAGATCAGAATTTTTGGTTGGGCAGAAGGCCAGGCTTGATTAGACCCTAGTTCGGGACTTTGATCAGAAAAGTGGAAAATTAGGGCTTCTGTAAAAATGGGAATTTTTGAAATCTGTGACCACGGCTGGAAGCTCCTCAGAAAAATAGAAGCTTAGAGATTTGGATCAAACATTTTGATGGGGCAAAAGAGTGGGCTTCATCAAACCCCAGTTCAGGGTCACGTCTAGTGAATCCAGAAGTCTCAAAGGCAAAATTGAGGAGTGAAACTTTGTAGTTTTCAAATTCTGAATATACCAGCTTGATCAGCTCATCAAGGCGCATATTTCTATCCTTTCAGAAGTTTGAAATTCAAAGTTTGAATTTTTGGGGTTTCTCTAACAAACCCATATCCAGCTCCAGGTCCAGTTCTTGCAAATCAAGTGGATTGGGTTAATCCTAGAAGAAGATGGATTGGTCACCTGCATAAGTGAAGGAGTTCCTGTTTCAGAGGGAGATGAGGCTAAGGCTTTACATAAGGAGATTACAAGCGATCTCGACAGGTATGGCTCATCGAGGTATGTTTTGAGATTTGTTCATGATTAAGTTTATGGTATGTTTGTCTTCATGTTATTACGGTTAGTACAATCTTAATTTTAGACTTGTCATATCACCTTAATAAAATTATGAATGCACGATAGAAAATATTCATTGATTAGGGTGTTGACACTTATGATTGTACTAATGCATTATGGTGTTGTATGAGGTTTATGTTGTCTACTAACATGAAAGGTACACCAAGAAAGACAAATAATGTTCCAGTTCAAGAACACATGATCATGATGACATGAGGATAAAGACTCATCCATTGTCATGGATCTCATAGAAGATCCATTTACGAGGTATGTATAACTTGGTTTTGTAATAGTTAACCTATGAGATATACAGGTTACTAGCACAAGTCATTGAAGAAGAACAAGAAGACATCATGTGAGTATGTTAGACATAAATAGCTAGCATGCTAATCCAGGTATGTTTTTCCTATATCAAGACAGAATCCTACCTTGTGTTAGAATCTTATACTGTTGTTGATAATGATTATTCATGAAGTCATAGGTTTGAATAATCATGATTGTATGCATATTATGTTTCTTACCATAATTGATGATACGACTAACCAGAAGAATCATGATGGTATAGGTTTGAATAATAACAGGTTTTATGCACATTATATCTCTTATCTTAATTGATGATTCAACTAACGCGAAGAGTCATAGGTTTGAGTAATTATAGGTTTAGACATGTTATGCTTCTTATGATTTGACTAACCATAAGAATCCTACATAAACCTTGAATGCTAATGCTTATTATTTCTGATTGAAATGATCATGAGTATACATGCTTGAGATTATTGTGTTTTAATAGTATACTAATGAAATGTATGATTTTATATGAATCATGATACTAATAAGCATGCATAGGGACCAAGGATGAATATGAGTTCAAGAACAGGTAATTCAAGAAGCAAAGATCAAGAGGGAGCACACTCCAGTTGCTCCTGCCAGAAAGCAAAGGAGCACACTCCAGTTGTTCCTGCAATAAAGAAAAGGAGCACACTTCAGTAGTTTCTGCAAGGATGCAAATATTCAAAGGGAGTTGACCATGTTTCTACATTCCACAACATAAAGGTGTAGAAGAAGCTACTTCAGATTAGGACTCCAGCATCTCCTACAAGGAAGCGAAGACTCAGAGGGAGTCCACCCAACAAACAAACAAAGATAAGTATTTTAATTATCATTTCTTGCATATTTGTTTGTTTAAGTAAAATTGTTCAATGATGTATATGCTCATGTTCCTAGACTTAGGATATGTCTTGTGCATATTAGAATAGTTTCATTAATGAACAGTATACTACTAATACACATGGGTAAGTGGCCTATGGCACTGTACAACATTCCATTGCTACTTATCTAGAATGAAACCTCTTTGCTGACATGTTGGGAGTTGTGCACACTCTTAACAATGTTCTGGTAGAGATTGGAAGGCATCTAGAAAGTTACGGGATATGGATAAATGTTGTATTGAAGCATTGGATAAGATAATTGCATGACTGTATGGCATATTTCTTTATGTGTAAGAATTTCTTCTGAAAACTATGAGATGTTTTCTAATCATGCAATTTAACTTGTTGTGTAGGAAAGATCATATGCCATCTCCTACAAAAGAAGAACTATAACATTTGTTCAGCAAAAAATTATCTATTGAAGATATTGAAGTTCCCAGGATCTGGGATGAAGAAATGAAATGCCATGATCCATCGATCATGAAGAATGATGTTTGGGATGTAATCCCAAGACATGAAGGGAAGTTTGCTATGACTTCCAAATGGAACTATCAGATCAAGCATGTTGCAGATGGCAGCATTGAGAAATATAAAAGTGATGAAATAGAAGATACACCAGATGGATTCAAGACAGCTTCATTAAATGGTGTAGTTGAAGAAGAAGTGTATGTAGAGCAGCCACTTGGTTCTGAGACACATGATAGGAAATCATATATGTGCAGAACTTGGTATGCTGAAGATAGATTGATTGCCGATACGCAGCAGAAGCTTACTACCAAGTTCGAGATGAAGAACTTGGGGATGATGCACTATTTGTTTTTGGCATGGAGGTGTGGCAGAGTGGTGGAATCTTCCTTGGACAAGGGAAGTATGCAATAGAGATCCTGAAGAGGTTCGGGATGATGGACTGCAAGGCTATGTCCACACCTATGGCATTGAATCTAAAGCTTCTATGTGATGCTTCATCTGATCCGGTTGATGTCTCGATGTACCATCAGATGATTGGGTCCTTGATATACCTGATGAACACGAGACCAGACATTTGCTTTGCTGTGAACACATTGAGCCAGTTCCTGACGGATCCGAGGAGTGTTCACCCGGTTGCTGTAAAGCATATTCTGAGGTACCTCAAGGGTACAGTGGATTATGGGCTCAGGTATGAGGCGAATCAAAAGTTTAACCTGCAGGGTTATGTTGATTCAGATTGAGCTGGCAGTGCTGCAGACAGGAAAAGCACATCTGGGTGCTGCTTCAGTATGGGATCAGGTGTGATCTCTTGGTTTAGCAGGAAGCAGTCCTGCGTAGCACTGAGTACAGCTGAGGCAGAGTATGTTGCAGCCTGTTCAGCTAGTTGTGAGGCAGTATGGCTATGGGTGCTACTGTCTGAGTTATTTGATCTCCCGTTGGAGGCTACTGGTATCTTCTGTGATAAACCAGAGTTGTGTGAAGCTGTCCGAGAACCCAGTGCTTCATGACAGGTCGAAACACATAAGAGATCAAATATCGCTATATCAGGGATATGGTGCAGAGAGGAGCTGTGAAGCTCCTATATGTTGCGACAGACGAGCAGATTACGGATGTGCTGATGAAGCCACTAGCCAGGGTGAAGTTCGAGTACTTCAGAGAGAGGCTTGGCGTTCTTCAGATCGAGGACACTTCGAGGAAGAAGTGATGGACACATTTGCTAAAGCCATTCCAAGCATGTTGGAAGGAGGATCCTTCACATGGCTGTGGATGTAAGCGCTGGATGATGAGCATCAGGATGATGTTCTGGTTTCTGCTTGGATATGATCAGTTGGATCATTTTATGTATGTATGTACGCATCATGTTGGATGCTGGATATGATCAGTTGGATCATTTTTGTATGAACGCATCATGTTGGATGCTGGATATGATCAGTTGGATCATTTGTGTATGTATGCATCATGTTGGATGCTGGATATGATCAGTTGGATCATGTGTACGTATTTTGTATATGCATCATGTTGGATGCTTGGACCATGTATCTGTATATGTATCAGGTGGATACATTGTATGATCAGGTGGATCATGTATGGTGATATGTATCATGTATTTGTATTTGTATCAGGTAGATGCATTAATGATCAGGAGGATCATGTATGATGATATGTATCAGGTAGATACGTGGTATGCATCAGGTAGATGCATTGATGATCAGGAGGATCATGTATGATGATATGTATCATGTATTTGTATCAGGTGGATACATTGATGATCAGGAGGATCATGTATGATACTTGGTATGCATCAGGTAGATGCATTGATGATCAGGATGATCATAGATGATGAGCTTCAGGATGTTGCTCCAGATGACATGCAGCAGGATGTTGCAGTGATGATCAGGATGATCATAGATGATGAGCTTCAGGATGTTGCTCCAGATGACATGCAGCAGGATGTTGCAGTGATGATGATCAGGATGATCATGGATACATCAGGATGATGTATGGTGAGTATCAGTTGATACTCTGTGGCCGTGGATCAGGTTGTGCAGATAAGCATGTAATTTGTGCCCTGGGAGATTTGCAGATGGTCTTTCGAGGTTTTTCCTATGGCATGTAATTTGTGCCCTGGGACATCTGGCAAATGCTCTTTCGAGGTTTTGCTTGGGAGGACATATAATTTGTGCCCTGGGAGATCTGCAGATAGTCTTTCGAGGTTTTGCCTATGGCATGTAATTTGTGCCCTGGGATATCTGGCAGATGCTCTTTCGAGGTTTTGTCCTATGGCATGTAATTTGTGCCCTGGGAGATCCGATAGGTTGAGCTGTGTGCTCGTAATCAGTCCTGGGATGCTCTTTCGAGGTTTTGCCATGACCACATGTAATTTGTGCCCAGGGAGATCCGATAGGTTGAGCTGTGTGCTCGTAATCAGTCCTGGGATGCTCTTTCGAGGTTTTGTGGTGACCACATGTAATTTGTGCCCTGGGAGATCCAATAGGTTGAGCCTTGTGCTCGTAATCAGTCCTGGGATTCTCTTTCGAGGTTTTGTGGTGAGGTCACATGTAATTTGTGCCCTGGGAGATCCTATAGGTAGATCCGTGTGCTCGTAACAGCCTGGGATGCTCTTTCGAGGTTTTGTGACGCACGTAAAAGTCCTGAGGATTCCACAGTATGGCCAGTGATGACGAAGACCTGCAGGTGGTGGGCCTACATCCAGTATGAAAAAGGACTAGCTCTGTAGAACTTCCTATGACGAGTAGATTCAGAGATTGATTGAGATAGCAGCAGCAGTGACGATGATGATGACTCGATGATGATTATCCAGTGACGATGATCCAGAGAAGATGACTTGTGCTAGAAGAACTGTGCTGAGAAATACCTTCCTAGTTAAGAGGGAGTGTTGATGTATATGTAACTTCGGAATGTATTTCATATATGTTGTATGTACTCCTATAGAGATGGTATTATTCCTCTATACGGAAGTGTCGTCATTTATATTGTAAGTGTCGTAACTTATACTTGATGGGTTATTAGACCACCTTGTTTGGGGTCGGCCTTGTATAAGTCATGTGGGTCAAAGGGTTATTAGACCACCCTATTGGGGGTCGGCCATGTGGTTCAAAGGGTTATTAGACCACCCTATTGGGGGTCGGCCCAATCAGCATTATGTTATGTGGTTAAGTTCGAGCCTACATGAGTTAGGTAAAAAGGCAAGTCAAGTCAAGTATAAATAGAGTGCGGGAGGCACTCTATTTACTCACTCACTCCTCACACATGCACTTAAGGAGGAGTGGCGCACTTATGGAGGAGGAGGATCTGCTGCTAGGTTATGGCTATCTCTCTTGGTTGGTTGTATCATTGCTCTATCTATCTCTGAGGAAGTTATTGGGGTTTTTCACCTTTATGGTTTTCCCCAAGTAAATCTCTGTGTCTCTTGTGTGCTTGCATTATTGTCTCCATGATTGATATGCTGTAGATATGCTATACATGTTGTTCTCTCAGTTAAGATCCTAGATCATATTGAAGTAAATTCAGAAAATTTAACACTTTAATGGGCATAAATTCTTCTATTTTGAGTAACCATTGTTTGTTACGCTCTTCATAATCCATAGCCTCTTCAACAAAAATTATAGGTGAGGATACTTCCACATAATTTTCATTTTATATCATTGGATATTCCTCAACGAGGGGGGCTAATATATCCATGGAAAATGTCATAATCCTTATTGAGGGAAAAGCTTTACACTGGTTATAGCATGAACAATCTTGACTGAAAATATATCATATAATATGTTAAATCAAATCCTTAGAAATAGTTTATCAAATGGCACTAATCCGACATAAATATGAGCACTATATCAAAAGTTATCTCAATATTAGAATCCGCAGAAAGAACTGTTGGCATCTACTGGAGATAGTGTGATCAAATTCATATTATTTTTGTCAAATTTTCGAGCCTTATCTAAGCTCATATTCAGGACAATGACGATGCCGAGGCTTTTTTCATCTCCTTATTAAGGGATAAATAGAAAAAACATTTTAAAGAAAATAACCAACTTGTTTTTAAGAGGTGATCCAAAGTTAATTTCATTTGATTAATAATTATAAAACCATTAAACTTTGGACACTAGAGGCCATCCAAACAAAGTCATCAAGCCTTTCATTGGAGGAGAGTAGGTAGCCAAGTTCTACTAATAGTTAAGCCATCATCACTATTTAGACAATTAGGGTTTTTAACAATTTCAATTGCCTCTCTCACCCTCCTTTTTGACCAACTATCAATTCTCGCTAAAATATTCATGTTCTCCAATTTTATTGGATGCTTTGTTTTCTGTGGGTGCTTTGATAATGAGGATTTATGAATCCTATTTAAACGGATGTCAAGACTAATATGCTCTTCAAGCCTTCTTTGGATAGACCTCCCTGTTTCTCCATGTAAGATTTTTCACAAGCACAAGGGATTTGATAAACTCCTTTTTGTAGTGTTGGGTCCACTTGATCTTTCACAGATCTGAGAAGCTCCTTGATGTTGCAAAGTGGTGAGAATATTCTGTCAATGTTTTTTTTTTATGTGTCTAACAATTCTGTAAGTCACCCTTGAACATATGGAAGGAATGTTTTTAGTTCTCCTATTCTACTAGCTTTGGCACATTCTTGGGATATCCTATGTTTTCTATCTGCTTTGGAGAATGATTTGTTAATTTGTGAAGTGGTGTATCCTTTTTTTAATAAGACTTTCCGTAGATGATTTTTTTCTTGCTCAATATGCTCTAGGTGAGAGATTCTTTTATCCCTTGTAATCATAGTATTGACAACCCCTAGTTTTTAATTAGGGTGATGGTGGGACTCATTGTGTACGTATTGGTTTGTGTGGTTTTCTTCCTATACAACTTGTGTGCCATCCCCCCATATTGTTTCTTGATTATCATGACATCAAGGAAAGTAAAGGAGCCATTTTCTTCAAACTCCATTGTGAATCTTATTGATTCGTATTGATTGTTCATATGTTCAACGAATTTTTCAAGTTCTTCCTTCTCATGGCCCCAAATAACAAAAGTATTATCAACATATATTGACCACTAGTCTCTTTTTGGATGTGCTAGGTAAAGGGATTTTTGTTCAAATTTATCATAAACATGTTTTCCACTATTGGTGACAATGGGGAGCCCATACTAAGCTACACCATATGTTTGCTCATAAAGTTCTCCTTGGAAGCTAAAAAACATTGATTCTAAACATAAACTTACTAGGCTTGCATTTCTTTATTAGTTAGTTTCTCTATGTTACACCCTTGACCACTAGTACAACGCTTGACCACCCACACTTACATAGAGTTTTTGCTAATGTTTGCCACATACAATGCAATGTGAATACCATTAAATATCCTATGACACATAGCTTCCATGTAACTAAACTTATTACTTAACATGCCACATCAATACTTTATGCCTTATCAAACTACCAAATACAATGAACTATCACATGATGATTCCTTAGAAATCTATAAAAATATTTTTATTAGTTATCTCTAAACAACCATAACTTTCATAGTTGATGTTCATTTTAAATAATGTATTTTACACAATGTGAAGTTTAATTCTGTCATCTTTGCATTGATAAACATGGTTTATACAAATTTATCTTTTTTAAATTCAAAACTTGCATTTTTCAAAAATTGAACCATCATCCCCATTTTTCAAAATTTGTTTATTTCAACATGCATGTTTTTTTTAACTTCGTCCTTTTATTTCAAGAAAATGGTTAATATTTAAAGAAAATGATTTTATTTCATTATATTTGTAACCGTTACCTTATCCCGCCTGTGTTTTCGTAATTGGCAACTTTAAGGAATGGTCTTTTACTTTTATTGACATATTTTGGGTGTGGTAACTCACTCAAGTTAAACTTGCCAAGTGCCAAGAGTCACAAGTTAATGATTAAAAAAAAATAAAAAAAAATAACACTTTCGAGTGCCGATTCCGCTGGTATATTAAAAAATTGTGATAATTGTGATAGCTTGCCAAGTTACCGATTCCACTTTTATATTTAAAAAGAAACACTACAAACTCTTACGGTGGCAAAGGATATCACAACAATGTATGTGGATGGGTATTTATATACGGAATAAGCATACTAAAATTATCAAAGATTCACAACAATTAGTGGGAGACTGGTCTGTTTTCAGCTAGCTTAGCTCAAAGACGCAGTGATGGAGTCCTGGACAAAGAAAAGAATTGGGGCACTGAAGGACGTCGTTTCTGTTGGATTTGCCAATATGAGCTATGTTGGTTTTGCCAATACGCCTCCATCAATCAATACCAGGCTTGCGGATATAGACACTGCAGTTATTAAAGCTATTCGACACAATCATATCCCTCCCAAGGAAAAATAATTCCTCAATTTTTTTGTCTGCCACGAAAAATTATGAGCTAAGACGTTATATAAAACAAGCTGTCGAGGAGAGGGTAAGCCGGACAAAAAACTGGATGGTCGCTGTGAATTCTTTGGCACTCATTCATCGATTGATAATGGATGTTGTTCCCTGCGTTTTTGCTGAAGCAGAACAACAAATGCAGCATTCCTCCGATACAATGCCACTAGTGGCAGTGTCCCAAAGTTTCGAGGATTGTTCGACCCCCCTCGCTCTACAATTTTCTCGTTGGATTCGCAAATATTCCTCTTATTTGGCTGAGAGAATGCAGTACAAAAGCACCAGTAACTACGTGATCATTGCTGAAAATGAGAATTTTGAAATTGGTCAGCTTTTGGAAGATTTGCGATCCCTGTATCTACTCCTCAGCTACCTCTTAGACTGCACTCCTCCTCAAGAAGGCCGCGTCGCAGTGAACTCTCTCATTTACTACGCCCTCGATTTACTTGTGAAAGAATGTCCAAAGATCTATGCAGCCATTACTGATTGCTTCCCTTTTTCAAATCCGTGGCGGGCGAAAAAATTCAAATTTAAATCTGTGGCGGGCGAAATAATTCAAATTGAAAACCCCTGGCGCCTTTACAAAATTCAAATTCCATCGATGACGCACGGGGTAATTGGTATCCATCCAATCGAACGGGTTCATGGGTCAGGCGATGGTATGGGCATTCTCCATTGCATCATGATAGGTATGGATATGGTATAATAGATAGGAGATGCGCCGATTTCGCTCACCGGAAAGTTCTGGCTGTGCACGAAGTTTGAAGGTACGTCAGCCCCTGCAGCAGACTTAAATTGTCTGCTGCGGGGTGCATATTGGTTGCCAAAGAGTATATGGTAAAACACTCACACTAAAAGTTCAACCTGGGCCGCAAACTCCCTTGTGTTTTTTGAAGTGAGTCATGTTCGTTAGCAACTTTAAGGGCATTGATTTTCTTGGATTTTGTTTCACAAAAACATTATGTTTGACAAGTAAAAAGGAAAGAAATACAACAATTAAAATGGTATAATCCAAATAATTTGGTTTTACAGTAAAAATTATTACTTTTCTAATAAATCTGATTTAATTTACTTTGAAAACACTGTTACAAGTGTTGTGTTAAGTTTGGCTGTATGATTTGATTGGTGTAAAAGGAAGGAGTAATTAACCTCAAAACTATCTTTAAAAATCCGTCCCGCCAACCCATTAACACGTGAACGTGGTTGCTAGCTTCCTGTCAATTTCACGAACTAATGCCATATTGTCCCGGCTCTCCGTAAACTGCGAGCCTTATCGAATAGACAGAAATTCATTTAATGCGAGCCTGTCTAGTGTCAGGGTCCATTCGTATTCATCCATAACATCCATGGGCATATGCGCTATCCATCTTTCATGGCTGCATCCATGATACTCCTCCGGTAGCTATCAATTGGCGATTCCGTCGATGGAAAACTTCTGGTCTAATCCACTTAGCTCTACGGGGCTCATGCGAACCACCTCCCACCATCACTTCACACGAACGCGGGCTGACAACATATGTTTCAGACTTGCTCGCCGTGGAAGATATGTTTCAGACTTGCGTAACGTAGATGGGAATGGGACGGAAATTTGAATTTGAATTTTCAATGCATTCCCGGCTCCATTTTTAATTTGAATTTTGAATGTTTCCCGCTTATTCTTCGTATTTTTCCCTCATTGGCTTTCACATTTTTGCATTGGGAGCCAAGCAGAGAGATCCAGCGATGTTAGCGAAGGGTTATGTGACTCGCTCTGATTGCGGCAGGCATGGCTCCAGTTGGAAAAAGTGACCCTTCGTGATAATCCTGCTTCGTGATAATCCTGCTGGTTCTGTTGGCTCTTGCCGGCTCTGTTCTTCTGGAAAGTGAAACGTAATGCCGCGTGAACATGATTTCCACATATTATTTGTTTAACGTTAAACACCGGCTATATAGAGAAGGGCAATTCCCTATGCTTCCCTCATCTAATCTCATCTACTCAATTTGAGTTTTGTTCAGGCTGAAGAAGGGGTCTGTTCCATTCCTTCAATTCCCTTGTCATATATTTTGATTCCGTTTTGACCATTGTGAGGTTGTAGAATTGCAATACAGATTTTGGAAAGGATGTCTCAGGAAAAACACGACACGAGCACCGCCATCACTACCACCATCAGAAGAAAGAGGAGAAGCAGAACTTGACGCCGTACGAGAAGGCGATGAAGGAGGAGAAAAAGCATAAGCGAATGGAGCATTTAGGGGAGCTGGGAGCAGTTGCTGCTGGAACGTTTGCATTGGTAATTAATATATCTTTTATTTCCTTCATTTTAATCTAAATGCTGATGAAATCAATTTATTTTTATTGTTCGAATGTATTAATGCTGTTGTGAATCTTAAATTCCTGGATCTTGTGACCAATCGATAAACTAGAATTGCTGTGGACCGAAATATTCGTTTAGATGATAGCTTTGCATATATATCATCGGAATAATAATTATTGTAATATTGTGTGTATGCAGTACGACAAACACCGAGCAAAGAATGCGCAGAGACACAAGATTGAGGAGGGTGTTGCAGCAGCAGCTGCAGTGGGAGCAGGGGGATATGTATTCCACGAGCATCACAAAAAGAAGGAATCCAAAAAGGAAGTAAAAGAAAGTCAAAGCAAATGAAACATGACGGCCAGATCTATCTGCCCACTGCCCGTGCATCCATGCATTTTAAATAATTTTTTCTTTAGCTAAGAAGTTAGTCATCTTGTTCATTGTTTTGATGTCAGCGTCCTCTTTGTAATTGGGTGAATATGTGATCTCACTAAACATTTTATGTAAATAATTCAAATATCATGTAACTGTTGTTTATATTAAGGAGAATAATTACTAATATTGTGGAACTATTGTTGCACTATGTGGTAAGGATAATAATTTATAATATTGTCGATACTATTGTTGCACAATGTGGGCTTTCAACATGATCGTAGATTTGTAGATTCCAAATTTAAATTGGTCTTCCAAAGAAATATTTGGTCTCGTATAATCTTCGCATATGGATCTCTCCTACTAATATGAAAATTGCTATAAGGAGAAAACTGTGAAAATTAGCACATATTCGATATGACTTTTAAATTTGCCATTCATAGAAAAATTGATATGGGAATAATAAAAAGTGATATGAGAATAACACAAGTGGAACGGCTGAAAGAATGAGGTATGTGGAATTTTTTATCGTTTAATGTGATTGATGGGAAGATGGTTGAGAGGAGAAATTTTCATAAGGAAAAGGAGCAAAAATGAGAATAGATTTCATCTGGAAATAGAGATTATTGAGAACTCTCGACACATAAAAAGAAGAAGAGGAATATAAAGCCAATAAGGAAATTTATAATGGATTTTTTTCTAATTGAAGAGTTAGTTTGATAGTATTTTCAATGTTTTGTGAAATGTATGTGTTCTCTTACAAAAGAAGACATTATTGAGGCTTGTATGTAATAGTTTTTATATAAATTTTATTTTTTTCCATAATAGTTGTCTTGCATTAAATTTTATAGTGTATTGATGGTTGTGCTTTTACCTTCATTTTATTTTGTTTTTTTAAGAAGTGTAGCATTCCATTTAAACATAAACAACATTTGTGGTATCATGGAATTTTTCAATATTTTCATTTGTGAAAATGATTTTGTTAAACGAATCTTGCTAGTAGAATTGTTTATGGAAAATGTAGTTCTATTGGAATGAAGATCATTGTGTAGATTCTTGAGAGGGAAATTTTTAGACAAATAACATAATAGCACATAGAAGTGGAGAATGGATACTAGTCAAATGGGTTAAAGAAAAACAAATATGATAATTAAATAAATAATTTTTTTTGAGGTTCATATGTATGATAGAATGGATGTTTGGAAGGAAACATATAGAAGGGGCATTGTAATGGATATATGTTATTTGAGTGTTATGAATGGGAATAAGATGTTTTAATAAATGAATCTAAAGAAAATAAGAATGTAAAGGAGATAATCATAAGCGCCTCGAAATATTTGATAGGTGGACTTAGCATGGAGACTCATAGCTACTCAAGCAACCTAAACCTAGATGAACTCATAAATTAGACTGGGGAGATTAAGAAATTCATTAAATTCGAGCAAATCAAAGACCTTGGGGGAGTAAGTATTATAAGTACCATGATAAGGGTTCATCAATACTTGTGGTGTGACAATCAATAATTAGTCGGGTAGAATAAAGGAAAATATAATATTTGGAGATTTGGGCTTAGCAAAAGATAGTATCCATGCTAAAAAGGATTTCTTGTTTGTGTACTATTCCCATAAGCTATTAAGGGAGCTAGAAAACACGAGATAAAAGGAGATGTGGATAAAAAATGAATTTAATAGTTTCATAGGTTGCATATCATATCTTAACAATCGATTAAACTAAAGAGGTCATTTATAGATATGCCCCCAGTATCAAATATGCTATGCAAGACAATATATTAAGATGGTGATAAGATAGTGTGTCGTAGAGGCATACTAATATGCCTTCAAGGATTAAGATAAATTATCAAGAATAATCATAGTTCGCATCGCATTGGAACAAGTGGTAGTGGCAGTAACATTTCTAGTAGATGATATACAAGGTACCAACATAAGTTCAATAAGGTAAAGCTTATAAATTTTTTTATGAAGCTCATAGAGATCAAGGATTTCCAAGGGGAAGAGAAGGAAAGCTCAATGGAAAATGCTTCATGTGTTGAGCACAAGGGTACCAAGATTACGAGTTTCCAAAGAACTTAAGTCACATTAAAAGAAAAAGAAAAAGTAGAGAGAACATAGATAAACAGAGACCACAAAGATGTTCTAATGTTCAAGGAATATTGTTTATACTAAATGGGAAACATAAAGAGAAGAATTCAAATTAGAGACAATGTAATGTCTCTAAAACCAATTGAAAACTAACAAGAAAATATTGTTCAGTTATTTTTAATGGAGATAGAAATGAGAATTTTAGGTCTATAGCGGTTATTTAGAAGTTGAGTATGAAATATACACCTAAATCAAATTCATATAAAGTCTATTATATGCAAAATGCTCATCATCCCACCATATTTGAGTAACTTGATTGGTAAGTCTACAAAGGAAATTATTAAAATGAGGTTTTTCTTTATTTTTTAAAAGTTATTATGTTATGCATAGCTAAAACCACCATTGAAATTGAGCAACTAATAAAGTTATGGAAAAATAATAGCCATGGTCTATTTTGTCCTACTGAATAGGTTCCTTAGTCTAAATCTAATTACAAACTAGTAAAAAGGGAGCATTTAACCCAAATCGATTGCTGTAGGAAGATTGCAAGACACCTGATAAAAAAAATTATGAAAGAGGTCAAAGATGTCATTGAATATTCATCTCTTGATGAAAGTAGACAGAAGAAAGTGATATCCAATGGGTGTATTATGCCCTACATTTATGGACTTCCAAAAATACACAAGGATGGATCTCCCTTAAGGCCAATTGTTAACATGTAATTGGATTTCCAGGGTATCAACTTGCGAAATTTCATGCTAGAAATCCTCCTCTCTTTGCACATACTTCTATTTACATAAAGGATCCAACCCACTTTGTGAATAACATAAAGACTCTAAAAATTGATGGAAATGATATCATGGTGAAATTTGATGTGGTGTCTCTTTTCACTAAGATCCTCATGAATGATACTATCCAAGTCATTGAAAACGTCACTGACATTAAGGCGACCAAACTGGTTAAAATTTGTTTAAAATCTATGTACTTTAGTTTCCGTGGTGAAATTTAGGAACATATTGAAGGTGGGGCTATCGGCTCTCCTCTATCTCCTGTGGTAGTGAACATATACATGAATCACTTTTAGACCATATTCATTAACACTACCCCTCTCAAACCAAAAGTATGGAAGAGGTACATTGATGACACTAATGCAATCTAGCCGCATGGTAGAGATCAACTAAATGCCTTCCTTGATCATATAAATAACCAATCAGAATGCATTAAGTTCACCGTGGAAGTAGAAAAGGATCGTTGCTTCCCTTTCCTTGATGTCTTGGTTACCAAGAAAAGGGATGGCTCAGTATCCCACCATGTCTACCGGAATAAGATACACGCCAATATATATCTCCATGTTGACTCCCACCACCATCCAACTAGGAAGAATGGAGAGAGAGAGAGAGAGAGAGAGAGAGAGAGAGAGGGTGGTAGAGAGATAAATAAAGGATGGGGTTTAGGGAGAGAGTAAAAGAGAGGGGGGGTGGGAGAGAGGGAGATATTCGGGAGGGTTAGGGAGAGAGGGAGAGATACGAGGGTTAGGGAATGGAGGAGAGAGAGGGGTTTAGGGAAATGTGTTTATGTGTCTCTATTTGTTACTCCCTTCCTAACTCGCCCTTTCTATCATGTGCACTCTTTATATAGGGAGAGATAGAAGGGGGGGGGGGGGGTTAGGGAGGGAGGGATAGATGGAGACACATAAACAAATACAGAAACAAAGAGAAAGGGGGTTAGGGAATGTGGAATAGATAGAGAGGGAATGTTAGTGGAGATAGAGAGAGGGGGGGGGGTTGGGTTTATAGAAGGGGAGGGGGATTAGGGAAAGGTGGGGTTGGAGAAAGAGATAGAGAGAGAGGAGGAGGAGGAGGATGGTTAGGGAGAGAGGGAGGGATAGAGGGGGTTAGGGAAAGGAGGAGATAGAGAAAGTGGGGGTGGGTTTATATTTATAATTATTTTGAAAGGTTGGATACAAATTATGAAGTTGATCATCTACATATTGAATTGAATGAAGTTCAAGATCAAATTGATATGGATATGTAATAGATCTTGTTTAATAAAGTGATCAACTAATTCAAATTGAGTATTGTTATGATTTCCCTTTTTAATTGAGCTCCTTCTTGATTAAGATCTTGATGTGAATTGATTCTCATATGCTATTGCACCACTATTGGACTTGGATGAATAGTTGACATTAGAAAAATTGCTTGAATAGTTCACATTATATAAAGAGTTAATGTATAAATATTGTTACTCTCACAACAATTATAAATTACACATAATTCAAAGTGTCAATTATAATACAAGTCACCTAAGATACTAACATAATCCATTTAATCTACCAAATAAACTCTCCTAAGCAACCTAAGACACACACCTAACCACCTTTAACCTAATGTGCTTATGTGCACACCTAAGACATGCACCTTCTATTCTCTCTCACATAAGAGGCAAGTAGAAATTTCTAAATAGTATATGTGCAATATTTCCTTTCATTATTTAACTAAGCTATTTTTCCAGGATTTTTTTCCTTTTGGATGTCCTTTAAACCCTTAATAATTGCACTGTCCGATCTTGAATCGATGGAATATTTTGAAAATTAAATCATCGAGATTAAATGCTAGCATAACTTGAACAAAATGTAAAATGAACCAAGCGGGGAAAAATTCTTGCATGATTTCTTGATCTGCAGGGATTCTCCTATGTCAAAAATCCTCATTTATATCCCTAACCAATCATAAATTCATTTAAGCATGTATTATGAGGATTTTAATTTGTAATTTTTGTTCTTCAACTTGGTTGGTTGGTTGGTTGCACATTCTTAGCCTCAAAATTCCCTATGTTTACACTACATGTCACTCATAGTCATATGATCTCATAGTAAAACTCTCTATTGGACTGAAATATCTTTTATGATTTAGTGATCTTATTGTAGCTTTCATTCTCTTCAGCTTCCTTAAATAAGCTAACTCCATTATATGCCTTCAACTATTAAGGGATACTATAGTTGGCTTCTCTTACTTGTCGGTTTAGACATCCCTTTGGTGTTGGCTAGTTACATAATATATTGTTTGGATCTATGTATATTTGTACGAGATGGCGTCATCTTAGTTCAACCGATAACATAGATGAGAAACAGCGATCCTTATTCAACTGACAGACTCATATTTAAGACGAGTCTGTCCACTGCTAGAGACGCACAACTCTTTATGCCATAAGGTATGGCCATCCGCCATGGTGATCCATTGCATATCCACGCGATTACTTTTTGACCAGCGGGGATTACTTTCCGGCAACTACTCTTCGGTTATCCAATGCCTTTAATGTTTCAATTTGATGTAGAGAGGTCCACATGTCCACGAAAATATGTTGCAGCCTTGCCTAAGGGAGACGAGTATGGGGAAAATTTGAATTTGAATTTTCAATGCATTCCCCGCTCTATTTTTAATTTGAATTTTGAATGAAGCACGGGAAACCAGAGGGGAACTGATGGAAAAAAAAAACCGATCCACCGAATGTCGCAAGTTACATTGTAAGTGTCGCCATTTGTATTTGATGGGTTATTAGACCACCTTGGTGGGGTCGGCCCTGTATGAGTCATGTGGATGGGTTATTATGATTCCTTAGGAAGTCGGCCCAGTTAGGGTTAAAGGTAGGCCAAGTCATTGTATAAATAGAGAGTGTGTCTCTCTCATTTTACTCATTCACTCACTCATCCAACTTGCATAGTTGAGAGAGAGGAGTGCGCACAAGTGGAGGAGTAGCTACAGAAAACATCTATATTTTGCGGTTTGATCTTTGTGATATTTGTATTGGTTCTTATTCTATAGGAAGCTCAACATCTGATTCGTTGTACTAAAGTTTTTGAAAATGATGTAAGGCCCATAAGGAAGAGCGATAATCTTACAAATATGGTCTATGGGGTCTTTCTATTATCTTGATTCAAATTCAACTTGGTAAAAGATTTGGAATCAAGAATACTCATTTAACTCATTTCACATAAGATTTCTTTGATTTCAATCAAGTGATATCATTCTGACAACATAGCTATTCAATCAAGAACACATAATTACTCATTCAATGCAAAAGAACATGGCACATTCAAGCTTGTAAGCAAGTTAATCATGAAAAAGATTCATCTTTCTTCCTTTTTCTAACGATCAACACTCTAAAGTGTATTAAATAACATGCACACTAAATTAACTGCTATTTAGCACCTCTTTGCAAATTTAAACAATGAGATGCCATTTTATTTGATGATGTAAATGTTATGGAAGTAAAGGGACTCAAGATCCTCACTCTAAGGATGCAAATACTTTTCCACTGGGTGAATCAAGCTTGTAGAAAACTACAAATCTATAAGAAGACATCAAAACCTAGGAACTCTTCATCAAGAACCCAAACACATTACATAGGTTTCCAATTCAAATTTGTAAATGGACATGAATTCCATTTGCTTATGAGGCACTGCAAATCTCTCTAGGGCCAAAGGAAAAGCTCACCTACTCATGGGGATGACTCTAGAAAAGGAAAAGCTCACCATGTCACCTTCTATGCCCTCTCACCTTATTTAATTTTAATTTCATGCCATGCCACCTTCTATCCTTTCAGAATATTGAATATCATCTAACTTGAATATAAATTAATTGCAGTCATGTTTTCTAAGTACCATCGTTGTCATTCTCATTTGCATTGTGTTTAATATTGTTAATATTGTTTTATAAATTCACTCTAAAAATTGTAGTGTTCGCACAGGTGTCCGCGGGCTCCAGTGACCAGCCACCGCCACTGGGGACCAGCGGTTTTCCTCGTGCGCAGGTATCGTGTGTATTAAAGCATAAATTTAATTTCAAATACGATGACTTGTCCGTGTATATTTATATTTTTGTATATTAAACTATGAGGTTATAAATGTGTATGCATGTGCAAGCACCTCGGCCTGCCAGTGCCGTTATTCCTCCCTCCCCAACCTTTCGGCCACCCTATATGCCAGTTGTATCCCCTGGCATACATTCCCCATTCCCCAACCCCTTCCATCCATCCCCCCCTTCCTATATAGCACCACAGTTCCATTCAGCTCCCCCTTACGTATCATATCCAGCTCCACCTCCGTATCAGTTTCCCGTGTTCCCACCCTCCCCCATCCGACCACGGCACACCACCCATCCCTCTACCGTAACACAGACCTCGCCCCCCCCCCCCCCCACATTCCCCCACCACACTCGCTTCCCCTTATAGGGTGCCCCGATCCATACCACAACCAGTTGGGGTTTATAGCCCTAGATGTCCATCTCCACTTCACCCACCCCAGTCCATGCGTCCTCCTGCCACCCCCCCCCTTCTTCCACTGTTCCCCCCAGTGGTGTAACCACTGTTGATGTGGCTACATCCTCCCCTTTACTGTCCACCCTAGCATCGGAGCAAGTTGTCCAGCCGACTGCTCCATCCGCCAGCCCCAAAGACCAGCCGATTTTGTTCACGGTGAGATTGACTAGTTTATCAAAATCTCGTTCAATTTTAATGGAAATTACTATATGCATCTAGTTTCAGCATTGCTCTGATTGTTCTAGATGTTGCAGGGTGGCATTGCCAAGAGACTTGGATCACGGAGGAGGGAGAACCCCTCGCGACTTACAGTTTCACATGCGGTGAGTTATCCAAGATTTGAAAACTATTTTTATTTTGAAACTATGTTTTATACTTGTATAATTGCCAGGAAAAGTTGACATATTATTGTTGTCGTTTCACGGCTCAAGGGGATGTGCTCAAAGACGCCGAAATGACCCAGTTTCCTCTAGCATGAAGAAGAGGAAGATTGATTTTGGAGATGCACTTGGGAGCTCCGAGGGTGGGCAGGAGGATTGAGAGACCCTCCTATGTACACTATCCACGATGTGGCATTTTCGGCACACGTTGCCATATTTTGTACAGGGCACCATGGGCCATATTTTGTATAGGGATTTAAGAGATAAAACCCTATAATGCATTTTGGTCATACGATGTGCTCTTAACCTCATAGATTGCAGCACAACTATTAACAACCTAATTTTGCTCCCTACTTTGTTATGAGCCTCATTACCTTTATACATCACTTTCAACAACATTAGCTCCATTTTCATCATTTCCATCATCAAATGAACTTAGTATTGTGGAAAAAATATGACTTAAACATAGAGGTTGACCATAAAAATTTCTTGCGTGAAATTTTCATAAAAAATTGTGTAAGTACATTGCACTAAAACCCTCCAAAATGATAAAATGGTCCCAAAATAAAATTCAATTACTCATAAACACTATCTACCCTCCAAAAGGGTGTAGTAACTAAAATTGGACATCAACAAATTGTTACTACTAAAAATAACCTTTGAGATGGTCTCCAATACCTATCAATATCCGACTAATTCATCAATGAAAATGCATTATTGACACCATAGCTAGTTCTCATAGATGTTCACAACCTTTTCAATTAGTAAATCCATCATAAATACATAATGGTCATTCATCATATGAACCCATCACAAGTAAGATTATTCTATTGGTCTAGATACAAAGAGAGCGGAAATTATCATTATGTTCTTTTCTTTCCATTCTTGGAGTCCATACTACACCATTTGGCTTGGAGTAGGGTTCTAGAGGATAATAATAGTACTCTCTTAGGTTGTCTACAAAGACCTCATCTACTACATTCAACATGAAGGTGTTTCATTTTAATCTCCATAAATTTTATTAATATAAACATACTTTTTTGTCCTCTACTTTGTGTATTTTTAACTAGTTTTGTTTATTCTTCATTGTATAGAGAAGTTTAAGAGTGTCACTTGGTTCTTTTAATTTTCCTTCATATCATTTGATATGGTAATTATGTTGTAAATACCTTGAGTACATGCTCTTTAGTATTGATTGGTGACAAAACACCAACACCAATCACATAGAACTCAAGTCTAGAAAGAGACTTGAGAGAGTTAGGAACATGACAAAAAATAGGTCTTTTGAATCATATATGACAATTAATAAAGGCATAGTAAGGTTTGAAATCATGTAATTGATTGATCGAGGGTATAAGTATACTACTGTCTATGTCGCCCAATGCAAGGTCAAACTTGTCATGTTTTCTTAAAACCATCCATATGTCTCATAAGATTGATGGAGACCCTATGTACATATTAATTTCCATAACTCATGGTTCCATAACTAAAGCTCATGGTTCCACCAACAATGCTCATGGTTCCACCAATAATGTTCATGGTTCCATAACTATAGCTCATGGTTCCACCAACAATGCTCATGGTTCCATAACTAGAGCTCATGGTTCCACCAACAATGATCATGGTTCCATAAATAGAGCTCATGGTTCCACCAACAATGCTCATGGTTCCATAACTAGAGCTCATGGTTCCACGGACAGTGCTCATGGTTCCACCAACAATGCTCATGGTTCCATAATTAGAGCCCATGGTTCCACCAACAATGCTCATGGTTCCATCGATAATGCTCATGGTTCCACCAGCAATGCTCAGGGTTCCATACCTAGAGTTCATGGTTCCACGGATAGTGCTCACGGTTCCACCAACAATGCTCATGGTTCCACGGACAGTGCTCATGGTTCCATAACTAAAGCTCATGGTTCCCCCAACAATTTTCATGGTTCCATAAATAGAGCTCATGGTTCCACCAACAATGCTCATGGTTCCATAAATAGAGCTCATGGTTCCACGGACAGTGCTCATGGTTCCACCAACAATGCTCATGGTTCCACAGATAGATAGTACTCATGGTTCCACCAACAATGCTCATGGTTCCACCGATAATGCTCATAGTTCCATAACTAAAGCTCATGGTTCCACAGACAATGCTCATGGTTCCACGGACAGTGCTCATGGTTCCATAACTAAAGCTCATGGTTCCACCAACAATGCTCATGGTTCCACCGATAATGCTCATGGTTCCATAACTAGAGCTCATGGTTCCATAACTAAAGCTCATGGTTCCACGGACAGTGCTCATGGTTCCATAACTAAAGCTCATGGTTCCCCCAATAATTCTCATGGTTCCATAAATAGAGCTCATGGTTCCACCAACAATGCTCATGGTTCCATAACTAGAGCTCATGGTTCCATGGACAGTGCTCATGGTTTCACCAACAATGCTCATGGTTCCACGGACAGTGCTCATGGTTCCCCCAACAATGCTCATGGTTCCATAATTAGAGCTCATGGTTCCACCAAAAATGCTCATGGTTCCACCGATAATGCTCATGGTTCAATCAACAATGCTCATGGTTCCATAACTAGAGCTCATGGTTCCATGGATAGTGCTCATGGTTCCACCAAAAATGCTCATGGTTCCACGGATAGATAGTACTCATGGTTCCACCACAATGCTCATGGTTCCATAACTTAAGCTCATGGTTCCACCAACAATGCTCATGGTTCCACCAATAATGCTCATGGTTCCACAGACAGTGCTCATGGTTCCACGGACAATGCTCATGGTTCCACAGATAGATAGTACTCATGGTTCCACCAACAATGCTCATGGTTCCATAACTAAAGCTCATGGTTCCACCAACAATGCTCATGGTTCCACCGATAATGCTCATGGTTCCATAACTAAAGCTCATGGTTCCACGGACAGTGCTCATGGTTCCATAACTAAAGCTCATGGTTCCACCAACAATGCTCATGGTTCCATAACTAGAGCTCATGGTTCCATAACTAATGCTCATGGTTCCACGGACAGTGCTCATGGTTCCACCAGCAATGCAATCACATTTATTTTTAGGTAGTCGATTTGGTGAAATAAATTCTTCCTTCGAGTAAAAATATATTATTTTAAAAAATAACATTTAGAAATTTTTTTAATCAAATATTTATATTAACTGAAATTTTGTAATTTATAGATTAATCTTAAAATATACTCGAAATATACCATGTGTTGACATCCATTTTTGTCACCATTTTTTATCATTCAATATACTCGAAATGGCATTATGGAACCATAAGCATTGTTGGTGGAACCATGAGCTCTGGTTATGGAACCATGAGAATTGTCTGTGGAACCATGAGCATTATCAGTGGAACCATGAGCATTGTTGGTGGAACCATGAGCTTTAGTTATGGAACCATGAGCATTGTTGGTGGAACCATGAGCACTGGTTATGGAACCATGAGAACTGTCTGTGGAACCATGAGCATTGTTGGTGGAACCATGAGCTTTAGTTATGGAACCATGAGCATTATCGGTGAAACCATGAGCATTGTTGGTGGAACCATGAGCTTTAGTTATGGAACCATGAGAACTGTCCGTGGAACCATGAGCGTTGTCTATGGAACCATGAGCTTTAGTTATGGAACCATGAGCATTATCTGTGGAACCATGAGCATTGTTGGTGGAACCATGAGCTTTAGTTATGGAACCATGAGTGTTGTTGGTGGAACCATGAGCTTTAGTTATGGAACCATGAGAACTGTCCGTGGAACCATGAGCGTTGTCTATGGAACCATGAGCTTTAGTTATGGAACCATGAGCATTATCGATGGAACCATGAGCATTGTCGATGGAACCATGAGCTTTAGTTATGGAACCATGAGCATTGTTGGTGGAACCATGAGCTTTAGTTATGGAACTAGCATTATCGGTGGAACCATGATCATTGTTGGTGGAACCATGAGCTTTAGTTATGGAACCATGAGAACTGTCCGTGGAACCATGAGCGTTGTCTATGGAAATAGGGTTTTGACTTAAGAATTTGGACTGTTATTCTGTAACAACTCGAAGATAACCTTCAGGCTAAACATTTCTAAGTGAAATTTGTTTGGTTTTAATGGACACCGACAATGCTCATGGTTCCACCGATAATGCTCATGGTTCCATAACTAAAGCTCATGGTTCCACAGACAGTGCTCATGGTTCCACGGACAGTTCTCATGGTTCCATAACTAAATCTCATGGTTCCACCGACAATGCTCATGGTTCCACCGATAATGCTCATGGTTCCATAACTAAAGCTCATGGTTCCACAGACAGTGCTCATGGTTCCACGGACAGTTCTCATGGTTCCATAACTAAATCTCATGGTTCCACCAACAATGCTCATGGTTCCACCGACAATGCTCATGGTTCCACCGATAATGCTCATGTTTCCATAACTAAAGCTCATGGTTCCACAGATAGTGCTCATGGTTCCACAGACAGTTCTCATTGTTCCATAACTAAAGCTGATGGTTCCACCAAAAAAAACATTTTTTTTTTTTTAATTAAATATTTATATTAACTGAAATTTTGTAATTTATAGATTAATCTTAAAATAAATACAATCAATGACTAACTTAAAATGTTGGCACTTATAAAGTAATGTTAAAATAGATCAATATCAAAACTATAAATAAAAAATTATTGATTCTATATTTATCAATTATTGATTTTAGTATGTTTGTTTTATTTACTTTGTTTCTAATGGGTAAATGACAAAACATCTAAATATGCAAAAAATATAAACGTCTAAACATTGAAATACATCAAAACTCGAGTTGTCGATCATTATTTATAGAAACGTTTTGTACAATATGAGTGATAATAGATTCAAAATAAGTTTGAGCAATGAAAAACATATTTTTTCACATCAATAAAGTGAACACAAGATTTCTTCTCTCTCATATTGATGTCTTCAGTTGTGTCTCTTTCGGAAGTGGGCATCCAAGCTAACATAACAACTAATACAACCCTGTCACAAGCAACAAATAAATGAAATCAAAGACAAAATCCATAACTAGAAAAGTTTATCTTTTCCAATTTAACTATGATTTAACAAACAAATACACAATGACATTAGAAGTGAAAACCCTACTTTAAATTTTTCCTAAAAGTAATATAGCATTGACAAACTGTAAAAACATACGAGCTATTGTAAATTAAAATAACTCATTAACAAGACTAAATGATTTGAACTTTAACTTAATCCACAATTCAACATACCTCATAAGTTCAAATCTAGAATCGATGGCCTTGTTGGCATGTTTGAGTCCACCTCTTTCACTAGATCATTTCCTTGAAGTAACAGTATACACCATTTAATAAGCTTTAGCAATGTTTTGGTTCTATAACATGTTACATAAACAACAATTAATTCTATAATTCACATGCGTTTACAATATTTCTAATATAAATACCTGTGTTATCTTGAACAATATCGTCAAAAAATAATCGAAGTTGACAATGTCGAACATCAAGAGGTCTCATGTGAAATGTGGACTTCTCGACTATGAAAACAATGAATAAAATACTATTATTGTTACATTCAAGTCAACAATATAATGTATGTCATGAACATTTCATAATGGAGTCGATAATATAACTTGCAATCTCACATAAAATAATTTAAAATATCAAATTGAAATACCTGCATTACGTGGCGCATGATGTTTGACTGGACCTACTGTTTCATGCACATTTATTTGTTCTTTCCTAGAAAAAATTGTTATCTTGTCCATGGTTTTCTTTTTTGCACGAGCTCGTCCAACCCTTTGGAATTGTTGCATATCCTTGGTTGAATGTGACTCACTAATGCATCTTTTCTTTTTACTAACTGGGCTCAAAAAACTATGTTGCCTCTTTGTATTGATCTTAGATGAAGATACAGTATTTATAAACTTTGTTTTGAAATCTTGGTTCAAAGTGTTGAATAAGCTCTTAAGGCCATTGTTAAGTGCGCGTGCTTGCTCCAAACTTGCGCCTGGGTTATCTAATATAGCCCTCCCATATTGTTTATTTTCTAACAAAATAACTTCTAATTCGTTATCCTTCGACATTAAATGCTCCAACCCTGTAGTGGCAAAATTAACTGGATCTGACAAATTCTCTAAATCATTAGAAGAATGGACGCATGGAGAAAGCGTTATATCTTCAGAAGCTTTTTGGCTCTGGAGATCCGATAAAGGGTTCAATGGAATAGTGTCATTTAAGTCAACTAATGATCTAGGTGACTCAAGAATTGGATTTGAAACATTTGGTAATACTTCAATGCCTTCAACGTCTTTGCTTACCAACATCTCAACTTTTAAGATGTGTTTACAGACATTTCCATTCAGTGCCCAATCGCAACTACAGAAATTAAACTCGGACCCTGTATATATGACATGATACCATGTATCAAGGGTATCCTTGTTTTGGCTACGAACGAGAAAATGATCTATTTTATTTTGGTAATGCAGACAATCTTCATCTGGTATTTGAGATGCTCCGGACTTCGATAGAATTAATTGTTTCTCAGATTTTCTAGGCCTTATAACTTCAGCTTCTTTCAATCGCTGATTATGAATATAATATAGTTCTACTTTCATCAACAATAAATAGATGAGCCAGTCAAATCTACGATTACATGCATTGCTTTCCTCATTTATGAACCTCCTCTTTATGTACCCGTGGTAGGATTCTATGGCATTGTTGGTGTCTTGGTTTGAATGAGGAAATTTGCGATAAGCCTTTTCCCACATATCTAAAGAAAAAAAAAAAATTTGTCAACCATAAAAAATTAACTAAATGCATGCCATCATAGAATATATACATACATGGACACTACAATTCACTTACAGATTTTATTATTTGCTAACCAAGTGTTCTGGAAATATTTTATAAATTTCTTTTGATCTTGGAATTTTTCGAGCATCCTTTTAACTGCTTCTTGCATGGATTCATCATCATGGAAAGAGTGCATAATTTCTCCAAGAGAATGATAAATTTGCGCTTGATTTTCTTTTCCACGAACTTTGTTTTGGATGTTTTTTAACCATGCTTGATGCACATGCCAAACACACAACAATATGGTGGAATTGGTTACCCTCCTAAAATGTAATTACAACAGAAGGGTATAAGTTATATATTTTAATGTAACATTGTTTTTTCATGACTCTTAAAAATAATGTCACCTTAATGCTTGAATTTCAGCTGCGGCATCATCTGTGATAAAGGCTCGAACATTCCAATCTGGACATTCTTTCAATCCAGCAGTAAATAGTGCTGACAACCATTTACTGATATCCCATATGGTGTTTCGTGATGAAATCACCCACGCTATAGGGACACCATTGCGATGTTTGTCGAATACCATCAATGTATATAGTTGGTACTACATTCAAAGAACTCAATTGGAATTATATATTCAATAAAATAATTAAATTTAAAAAGTGAAAAGAAGTGAGAGCTATAATAATGCACCCCATACATATTTGTGCTGAAATTAGAATCCATTGATATGACATCTTTGTGTGAATGTCTCACCATCATGGAACGCATCCAACTTGTCTGTATACCTATAATGAATGGAATTCCATGCACTATATCTTGCTTTTGGTAGTAGAAAAATTTATTGGAAAATTGGTTGTACCAACATTCAACACTAACTGGATCTCTATCATCCTTCACATATTCTTTCCTCTTTATATTGTGGTAAATGTTTAAAATGTCTTGCCTTGTCATCAAGGTATCTCGAGTCACCCCTGTAAACAACTCACCAGATTTGTGCTCTACATCAGATATGAATTTATCCCAAACCATTGTAACATTGAAACCATCTTTAATCATTTGTTCGACACCAGCTCTTATATTTGATGACAAATGCGGTGCATAGTTAAACGTTTGAGGCTTCTCAATCGCATCCTTTCCATGACACACAATTCTAGAATTATCAACGTGCCTACAGTGAGTGTATGTTATAATGGCATCATCTGGCCTTTGGAGAAGTCGACGCATGATGAAATGGCATTTGCAACCGTCTTTAATGCTCTCGCGTGGAATGCGTTTTTTCTTGGTAGAGATTTGTCCACTCATTGTCTTGTTATCATTCCTAACTTTACGCTTGGAATCTGTCAGACCATATGCACACCAATAACTAAACACAAATAATCAAAACATTTTAGGCATAATATTGTTGCATGTTTTTCAAATTGAACTTGAATTATAGGTTTATAAACATATTGAACGGATTTTGACTCACACAGCATATTATAAATATGTATCAATGCGGGAATGGGTGATATCCTCCACATCTCTTAATCGTTCTTGATTAACAAAAAAATGAGTGGGGGCATTGGGATTTGATTCCTCTCCGCTTATAAAATCCTGAAATCGTGAATATGGAATAACAACAACTTGGTCTCCAAAGACTTGTGTCCACGTCAAATATTCAGCTGAACCATGTAAAATGCATACAACACCATGTGTAATTAAGGAACCTTGAACAACGTTTGTGGAACCAAGAATATCATAAGCATTTATTGGTGGACCGTGACAAACCATGAACATTGTTGACCTAGAAAAGCAACTCCATAATCATTGTGTGGTTGAGGATAAGACTAATAAGTGTTCAAATGATCCTAGTCATGATACAGATCTCAGTCAAGTCACTATGGAAGAAGGGGATGGTGAGAATAATTAGAGGTCCTTATTGAGGCAATCTTGTGATCATTATGTGATTGAAAGTCAAAATGGTGAAGATGAGCAGAGGTTTCTAGTAAACCCATTGATGTTTTTCCTGGTCAAGTGGGTGAAAGTGATCGTCTTTCCTCAATTAATGTGGCACATCTCAAGCATTGACGGCGTATGTACCATTTTTTAATCCTTAATGAATGTCAGAACTTGACATAACCCTTATGTCAAATTAGACATAACCATTGATCAATGTCACAAAGTAACATAACCCTTGATGAATGCCGCAATGCAACACAACCCTTAATAAGCATCAACACGCGACATAATGGTCGATAAATGTCACAATGCAAGGTAACTCTTGATAAACATCATAATGCAACATAACGCATGATGAATGTCGAATGTCAAACTATTGATGTCTTACATGTTTGACTTTATTGAACCTTGTTTGACTTTAGTTAACCTTTAATTCCTTTTCACCATAGTTAACTATGGTTGACTTTAGTGAGACATACTGGTTGATAAATGTCACAATGCAATGTAACCCTTGATAAGCATCACAATGTGACATAGCACATGATGAATGCAGAATGTCAAATTATTAATGTCTCACATGACCCTTGATCAATGTGACAATGCGACATAACCCTTTCAATGAATGCCGCAATGCAACATAACACTTGATATACATCACAATGTAACATGGCCCTTAATGAATGTCCAATGCCACATTATTAATGTGTCACATCTCGGTCATTCTCAATGTATACCATTTTTTAATCCTTAATGAATGTCAGAATTGGGCATAACGCTTATGTCAAATTAGACATAACCATTGATCAATGTCGCAAAGAGACATAACCCTTGATGAATGCCACATTGCAACATAACCCTTAATAAGCATCAAAATGCGACATAATTGTTGATAAATGGACCACAATGCAATGTCACCCTTGATAAGCATCACAATGTGACATATCTCATGATGAATGTTGAATGTCAAATTATTAATGTCTCACATGACCCTTTATCAATGTCACAATGTGACATAACCCTTGATGAACGTCGCAATGCAACATAACACTTGATATACATCACAATGTTACAAAGCCCTTGATGAATGTCGAATGCCACATTATTAATGTGTCACATCTAGGGCATTGTTGGCGTATATTCTTTAAGTAAAATTTTTAATTATTTTTTACTCCTAAAATTTATAATTATTATGATATATAATTTATGTGAAAATTAAAATTAAATTGGATGTAGAAATGTAGTATAACTTAAGGATTGTGATTGCATAAAAAGTTAAAATATGTTAAAACATTATTTTCAAATTCAAAATAATTTTAAGTTAAATTGTAATAATATTATTATGTTAGTATATGTTTACCATTTTTTAGAATCAAAGTCAATGTTTATATAATATTAATATGTTTACAAATTACATAGAAATCTGATTCTAAAATTGTAAAAATTACATAGAAAATAATGATATAATTGATTATAAAATTGTAAAAATTATATAATTGATTGTAAAATTGGTAAAGTCAAAATTTAGATTATGATATAAATATGGAGGAATGTCACACGCTAACCTAAGGAATGTTGCAATCAAACATAGCACTTGATGAACGTTGCAATGTGACAAAACTCATGCAAAACCTTCGAGGAACATTGCAAAGTTGAATTTTAGATTGTGACATAAACATGGAAGAATGTTGCAACCTAACCTAAATCTTTATGAACGTGAAAATGTGACGAAACCCTTGCAAAGCATTTCAATTCTATATAAAAAACTTGATACCACATTTGGTAAACCAATCCTTGGAAATAATTTTTCGTATACATAATATATAATTGAATTGGTTTAAATCTTGTCATGTATATTCCATTTAATAATAAATTTATCTAATGCCATAACCATTGAATAATCAATATAAGATTATTTAAATTATAACTAATACAAAATTAATAATTTTTCATTATTAAATAATTAAAATTAATATAAAAAAATGTAATTGTATGAAGGACATTATTAAACTTTTTAAAAATATAATAACATATTAAAAAACAACAAATAAATCATACAAATTTTAAAAACTATTTTAATTATTCTACAATATTGACAACTTAATGTTCAAGTGAATGAGTGTTGTAATCGCAAGGCCCCGGTAGTTTACCTTGGGTATTATACTCGAAAGTAGGGGAAGTACTTGAGGGTTTCCCATGGTGTGTTCCACTGAAAAAAATGAAAAAGAAAACTTAATATTCAAAAATAACATATTGAAATATTTAAGTAATATATTCCTAAATATAACATCATAAATAACATTATTGAAAGATGGATCTATGCATAGATAAACTCTTACAAAATGTCACAATGTGAAAACATTTGTTCTAAAAAAATATACTATCTTTTTCATTAATAAATATAATAAATATATTAGATAGATATTATTGCACCGAGTGAAACAAGGTGCTCTACAGTATGGGGGAGATGTTGATAAAACGTAAAAAGTGATAGTAAAAAGTGAAGTACCATATTATGTCTCATTAATAAATTCATGTCATCTAATAAAACTTAAAAAGTGAAGTGTCATATTATGTCGGCCATTAATAAATTCATGTGGGCTCATAAAATAAAAAATTATGGAAAGTATTTAAAAAAAACCATGTTGACTCATAAAATAAAATATTTGAAAAGTAATTAAAATATAGATGTTCGTTTATAAAATAAAAACTTAAAACTTAAAACCAGATCTATCAATCTCGGTGCTTGATAGATACGGGTTTAAGATGGATCTATACTCGTTAATAAAATCAAAACTATGACAAAAACTCTTACAAAATGTCACAATTTATCTATATTTATATTAAAACAATATTGTAAATATAGGGTTTTTAATTTTATTTTATAAATCTTTTAAGTATTTAATTTAATTTTAAAAAATAATAGTTGTTTATAAAATTTCCAAGTTTTTAATTTAATTTTTAAAAATAATAGATGTTATTTTGTCTTTATATTTATATTAAAACTATATTTCTTACATAATATTATTATTTTGAATCTTTAAAATAAATATTAGTTTATTAAGTAATAAATTATTAAAAATTTACATTATAGTTTTCTTATAAAATTAAAATTAATACTTAAAATCCAAATAAAAGGTTGTTTTAATGATCATATAAAATAAATTTAAACTTATTTGTTTTTTTAATTATTATATAAAAACCAAGCTTTATTATTATTTTTCATTTTAATTATAAGCTTAAGCTCTCAAGTCATATTAATGTTTGAAATTTAAACAAAGTCATATTAATGTTAATTTTTGAAATATAACAATTTATTTTTTAATAATTATATAAAATAATAATTACCTTTTAATGATATAAAACAACAATTACCTTTATAATGATTATATACAAAATTTTTAATAATCATTTTAACAAGAACGAGTCATATTAATGTTTCAAATCCAAACAAAAAGAATGAAAGCCTTTGAAATATAAACAACTAATTATTTAAGCCTTCATTAAGGACTTGAATTGATATCAAGATTTGAATTCTAAATAAAATGTTTTGGCCTTTCATATATATTATATCCACGAGTGAAACATATCCCCGCTTCATATTAGGCCTCGAATTATTATATACACAAGTGAAAAAACAAAGGTTTTGGCCTTTATAGAAAGAGTTTGGAATATTATATGGAGGAAGTTTAACGATGTAACTATTGAATATATTCTTCTTATTTCCACATACGCACTTGGATATTGTTTGGGATTGCCCATTTCTTCCCGCAGACTACTGTTGTTCTGCTTCCCAAGTGGGAGACTTGACATGCAAATTTTAGCTACATAACGATTATTCAAAATAGACAATGTGTAACATCATACGATATGCAGGAACCGTTCGTGTGAACTTCATATGTATAATAATACGCTTCCAGCTGAGCACTCCGATTGGAGAATAAGATGTCGTGGTTTTGCAAGTTGCACTATAATAGACATGTAAAGAAAATCGAAACATCTTTTTCAGATTGGCAAATTACTTTTATACGCAGAGCTATATGCTGCACAGATACACATATTAACATGCAAACATCCATTAAATATAAGATGGCAGTTAATTGGTCTCAACTCCATCAACGATTAAGCTTCACACTTGTTGGAAGCCGAGTTACCATATACTACACGTACACAGTCTTGACCAACAATTACATAAACGCGCAGATCATAGCTGGCCTCCACCTAAGTTATGTAATCTAGGTAATGAATTGTTTTCTGACCTCAGTTATTCCACGATTAAAGTCTCTCCACTGCTTGCAGCGACCGCTGTTGCCAGTGTGTCCCAATTTGTGTATGTAGGAGGATTTTAATGCAAATACATATTTGAAATGAAAGCCCGGGATGGTGTTTCTGTTCTGTTAAGAGATGATGGTGAAGGTTATGCGATTTGTAACTATCATGAATTAGCTTCCTCTGAGTAAAACATGGAGTAATCTCATTAAAGCTAAAATCTCATTAAAGCTGAAACTTCATTTTACAGACTCCTTGGAAGTGCCCTGAGAAGTCCAAAGTTTCTCACTGTTAGTTCCGCAATAGAAATCCTGTTGGATAATAACATAAGACGATGTTCTCTGAAGGCACGAATCCCTTTAAATCGTGTCCATTGTACTTCACCTTCCCCAATTTCTGGAGAGGTTTCAAATAACATAAGACCTACATAACTCTAACATGACAACTCAACTTCAAAAAATAAATGCAAACAGTATAAAAACAGTAAACAACAAACTAAAATTTTAAAAAAAGTTTACTCGCAGATCTGAATGAGTCTCCCGGCCAAAGTTGAGAGTAAAGTTGTTTTCCCAGAACCAGGCAGGCCTAGGAGAAGACTCAATCTGCAAACACATTGAATGGAGATTGAGATAACCGTATTTCCACTTATACCTCTACCTCCACCATAAATATACCTGGGCACTTAGACAGAAGAACAGTAAATTGCTCTTCCTAATCAATTGTTTTACAATATAGAAATTCATGTCGTGTCAATTTTTAGTTGAAAATATTACCTGCCAGGTTTGATGATGCCACTGACGTCGTGCAGAATGGAAAGTCCTCTCTTCCTGCCCGGGAAGATAAGAAGCCACCTCATTAAAGCCTAATTGATAAATATTGCCATCACTATTGCCAATTCACTGTTAATACATGGACTGCTATTGATAATTTAAGAAAAAAATCACAACAATGGAGGCTGAGATTCATGGAATATCAGCAGTATATACCTCTGTCATATTGAATATATAGTTTCGGTATGGTGGGTAAGGCTCTGCTTCCTACATAGACATCAACCTCCACGCAAGTGTTGATAACACACTTCCATCCTCGGACGGCTCTGTTCCACTCTGGATTCAAATTTCAAGAAATTCTCAACCAATAATGCAATAACATTGATAAAAACAAATCCAACTTAATCGATCAATATTAATCAGGAAAAATCCAAGAAAGAAATCTGAAAAATCTTCTGTATATGTGTGGTTCTCCCTCTGAAAATCAGCATATATAAACCAATGAGACAATTCATTAAAATGACCCTTTAAACTGAATCTATCCAACAACTTACTTTTTCGATTTGTTCCCGCATCTTGAACAAAAACTACTCAATATTATCTTCCGCCATGTTGAAGAGCCTGACGAGTAGGAGCTGGCGATCATGGAAGCTAAGATTGGTGATACCCATCTCACTGCATTGCTCACAAATTCCAGAGGATTCTCCACCTTTCCCATTGAAATTGGCATCCGCATAGGCAAATAAAAGACATGATTTCCCCACGATGCATTTGATTTTGATTTTAACATGTCTATATTCTGCACACAGATTTAATCTATTGCTTCAAACAATATCATCAACGAGTAAAGAAATTATCATTAAACACCATTATTTGAAAACTACAGATGGATGGTTTATTTGAAGCAGAAGAAACCTGTAGTCCAACGGACAATCTCGTGTTTATGGCACATAATGCTGTGAATCTTAACTTCTTCAGTTGTTTAGTAAAAACAGCATACTTTGCAGCTCGAAACTCTTTTCATAAGCATTTTCCAAACTAATTTGTTCCCCAAGCTTCTAAACAGCAGGTCAGTGGAAACTGAAACTTTTTTAAGGTGAAACGAAAAGATCTGGACTGGAATAGAATCTAAACTAATGACTTACAGGATTTTTTTTTTTAAGAGTACATCTAGCGAGGGGCATGGAATGAATGCAGTCATACATAATTTCGTTATAATTGCTAGACTATACTACTAAGGCAAACTTCTGCCATCGCCCTGCATCACTAATTCGAACTGAACTTGTTTTTTTGAAAAAGCACTAGACGCAAACTTTGAATTTTGAATTTACCATCGTATTTACCATTTTCTGCCGTCGAATTTCCAAATAGCTCTGAAGTGACAACGCCATCGCATTTACCATTTGCACTTATTTTCCAACTCAGCGCACTTATTTTCCAACTCAGCCGCTCCTCGTGATTTGATGGCAAATCTGTCAGATCACTGCAACAAAATCCAGTAGAGTTCGGGTCGGTACGAGCAATGAACAGTGGCAAGCCCGAGTCGGATTAAACATGAAATTTTCCGTCGACAGAGCCGGTAACATTCCATGGATGTCCATACCTTATGCATGCCATATTCCACGGAGGGGTTGATGGCCATGACCCTAATATCTTATGCTATGCCATGGATGCGAGATGGCCATCATACCGGACAGGCTCGCATTAAATGAATTTCTGTCTATTCAATAAGGCTCGCCCTCCGTTAATTGCAAGCATTAATGGGAAGCCTCCACCTGCGTACTCTTGAAGGCGTGATTAAACACAATTTATTGGCATTTGAATCGAGATTTATCTCGAAAATCCTCTATAATAGTTCTGCCTGCGGAAACCATCAATCCAGGCCCGAGGGAGTTAGTGGAGTTCACGATGGCGCATAGCAGCGTTGAAGCTATGTTTGACAGGTGGCTTCAATTAATATTGATATAAAGCCAAAGCAAGCTAAAAGCAGACGACATTGATGGGTGTTACTGTTTTTAATTTAAAGTTTTTTGATAGATAGTAATAAACCATCTTTCGTCCCCAGAGGCTTTCTTGTGGAACAAGGAAGGAATCAACGCATCTAGCTTCAGTTAAATGTGATACAAGGTGCGGGCCTCCTATGTTCAAAATATCTGCAACGTAAAATCTGCAACGTAAAAATATAAAGGGAGAGCGCGGTGAAGGGAAATAGTGAACAGCGGAAGAGTTTAGTAAGGAGAAGAAGAATGAAGAACCTGTATAGCTTCTTAAAGAAGATCTTCGATATATCCATGATTAATCGAGCTTTCCTCCTCCGTGACGCCACGGAGAGATTCGATAAGCGAGTCCTCCTCCAATTGCACGATGATTTCGAGAGTGAGCGAAGGGAAGCCGAAGGCAAAGGCAAAGGCAGTGTTGAGATAAGATCGTCTTTAACAGACCCTGGTGGCAGCGGCGGCGCAGCCTGCTCGGTTCCGCTGGAAAAACTGAACCCCATTTCCTTCAACGAGTTGAAAGTCGGGGAAGTGCACGACGGCCGGGTAGTGCACGGAATGTTGTGCGCGGATGCCAACAGGATATGCGGTATCAAGACTCTGCTTGAGGACGATAATGGCCTCGCCGTCAGACTCGCAATCTACAACGCCACTTCCTTCCGGGAGGACATCAAGAGGCTTTACCCCAGGGGTGCCAAGGTCGCCGTCAAGGAACCCTATTTTAAAATTGCCGGCGACGGTGGCCTTCTCATCCGCGTGGACAACCCAACCAACCTTGTGAATCTCGTGTCTGAGAAAGGGAAGCGAACTGAGAACCTGCTGCATGTGGATGTCGAGGAAGCGAGGCAAAAAGGCAACCGATGTTTCAGAGTGCAAAATTGGGAAGCAGCAACCGAGAATTATACGAGATGCATCGACGCTGCTCTCCTTCAGCTCAAGAAGAGGTTCTCTGGGGACAATAATAATATCAATACCTGCCTCCTCCACGCTTACTCAAACCGGGCGGAGACAAGGCTTCAGGAGATGGAATTTGAGCTTGCGCTGGAGGATTCCGACAAGGCTCTTGGGCTCGATTCCAGCAATCTCAAAGCGCTCTATACGAAAGGCCGCGCTCTGGTTGGCCTGAGGCAGTATGCTTGGGCATGCGAGTTTTTGCAGAAAGCCGACACGGCCACCCCCGGGCAGAAGGAAATACAAGACACCCTTCGCCGGGCGAAGACTTTGTACGCCCAGAGCCAGAATGGCAAATATGACATTTCGGACTTCTTGCTTGGCTTCGGCCCTCCTCCGGAGGTCGCTGATTTCGTTGGCCCCGTGGAGATCAAGATGAGCGAAGAGGGCCGTGGCCGGGGCCTCTACGCTACCCGAGAAATAAGCACAGGGCAGCTTTTGCTGGTAAGCAACGCTGTTGCAGTTGTTTATGACGACGACCAGAGCACCTCTCCCATCGTATGCAATGTGGACCACCGAGGCAAATTGGATGTTTTTGTCCCTGTCATCTGCGCTGCGATGAAATCGCAAACGTTGCTCCGGCAGCTTTATAGTTTAGCTGGTTCCTCGAAGCCCGGCAGCCTGGATGTTCCGGCCATTGACTTGTTTAAAACGGATGGCCATATGTCTCGGAGCCAGGAAGAAGAAAAAGAAAAGTTGCAGGTAGATGTTAAATGTATACTGGATATTATATGTCGGAACTCTTTCGGTGGTGCCGAACAGCCTTCAAAATCAAAAATATATAAATCCAAACTTTCCCACCGAGACGAGTATTTCACCGGTCTCTGGCTGCTACCGTCTTTCATTAACCATTCCTGCCTGCCAAACTGTACCAGAATGGCAGTGGGAAGCGCTATGTTTATTCATGCCTCAAAGCCTATCAAGCGAGGAGAAGAGATCACTATTTCCTATTTTGATACCTTCGCCCCCCTGCCGCAGCGCCAAGCCAAGTGCAAGATCTGGGATTTCGAGTGCAACTGCAGGAGATGCATTCTAGAGTTTTCTCTCACGGCAGCCTTGGAGCCTATAAATGCACGGTTCGAGGAATTCAATGCTGCATATTCTCAAAAGTGTTTCGAACGGGATCTTCCGGCAGGCGCAGAATGTGCAAAGGTTATTTTAGAGGTGGAGAAGATTGTCAGGAATTTCCCCGAGGTGATCAAAACGGTTGAAGAGAAGCAGTGGATTCGTGCGTCTTTTGTGCGTGCATATCTTGCATGGATGAAGTCAAGTGTGGTCTTCACCACAACGTTGGACGGTGTTCCTTTCGTGGAGACAGTTATACAGGCCATTCAAAACGCTGTGCCCGCGGACAAGCGAACTCTATACATGGCAGCCGCACAGTTTAAAGAAGCCCAGCGTTGGATGGGGGATACAGAATATGCATTTGACCAAGCGAGGGAGGCGTGCATAAGAGTGTTTGGCAAACACAGTGAAGAAGTTATCAAGGCTCTCGTACTCAAGTATTCAAACTAATTACATGTGTTTTAGTAAACACGACATCCGCCATTACCGTTATAGGATCATTTTCGATAAGAATGACGTTCGGCAGAGGTGCCATTTGAAGAATGTGATTTTGAACAAGCGATGGCGGATACAGAATATGCATTTGAACAAGCGAGGGAGGCGTGCATAAGAGTTTTTGGCAAACACAGTGAAGACGTTATCAAGGCTCTCGTACTCAAGTATTCAAACTAATTACATGTGTTTTAGTAAACACGACATCCGCCATTACCGTTATAGGATCATTTTCGATAAGAATGACGTTCGGCAGAGGTGCAATTCGAAAGCGTATATTTTGTTTAAAGTATTTCGAATTAGTTAGTTAAATCATTATGACAGCCACAGGCATAGTATTTGATGGAGAGATCTTGTTGGTAAGAAAATGAAAGCTGCATGAATGTTTTTCTTCTCCCGGTTATTTTCTTCTCGCCGTGTGGTTTAGGCTTTGGGTTCATGGATCTTCTCGGGTTCTTGGCATGGCCTTTATATGTGTACTCACTTTTGTTACGGTTGAAGGCTTGTATTGCCTTATTCTTCTAATAAAAGTATGTTTTTTTATGTTAAAAAGAAATTAATGTATTTTGTTGGGTTGTGTTTATGATGTTATAGGTGGTGTAATAACTGTATTTGTAGTTGGAAGTTGGAACACTGCAATATGAATAGGTGGGAGATCTTTATATTTTACTCTTGTTTGTCTATGTTGCTCCACGCTGATTGTGTTTCACCTTGTTTTATTAATTAAGGTAATACATATTTATTATAGTATCAAAATAATGGTAATGGTAAAGTAGGAAATGAAATATTTATTATAAAAATAATGGTAAAGTAGGAGATAAAATATTTATTATAAAAATAATAAAATAGTTATTGGAAATTTTGTTTTGTTATTGATTTTTTATTAATTTTGATTTGTGGAATGGATAATTTTTATGAATGAAATAAAATGGTTATTTGAATTTTTATTTTATTATTATTTTTTTTAAATTTTGTTTGATGGGATGGATAATTTTTATTATTGATATTAAAAGGAAAAAGAAAAAGAAAATAAAAAATAATAGCTTTCATACTACATGAATGTTGAGTACATAGATTGACATTGACAAGCAAGTTGCATTCTATGTTTTCCTATCAAAGTTGGGCTAGCAAAATAAAAATAAATAAATAAATAAATAAGTTTGACATTAAATGAACCCAAAGTGCATAGATTCACAAGTATTTTTCACCACTTTCCTATTAAACCTATGTTGGTGCTTGTTGCCCGATAGTAGTGAGGTGCTCTAAGTAAAGTAAAGTAAAAAGTAAGATAAAAAAATAAGAAATAAACTCAAATTTGTTCTTGACCTGTAAAAAGTTCAAAATAATGAAAATTACACCTCAAGACATTGTATCTATGCTACTTAGATTGAAATTCTAACTTCAACAAAAATTCTAACTTCAACAAAGGCTTCTCATTAATTCTAAAAAACTTTACAATTTTATAATTACAAGTATCAAAGGGCTTTCTTTCCTAGAAATTACAAGTGGGCTCATAGCCCTTTAATTCTTCATTAAAAAATAAAAATAAAAAAACAAAAAAAACCTATTAGTTAACTAATCTAAATTTTAATGAAACATTACATGAAATTTCATCACAAATCCTAGAAGCAAAATCTTTACTTATATGTTGTAATTTTTTTTCTCCTCTCTTCCTTTCTTTCATGCACGAGGCTCTATACTTCCATCATATTCTCTTCTATCCTTCCCATTCTCTTTCTATTCACACAATCTTCTTACTTGGGATAATTTGATTTGACAATGTCATGCTTCCCTTCCCTTCCCTTCCCTTGTCATATCCCTTTAATTCTTCATTAAAAAATAAATAAATAAAACAAACAAAAAAACCTATAAGTTAACTAATCTAAACTTTAATGAAGCATTACACCAAATTTCTTCACAAATCCTAGAAGCAAAATCTTCACTTATATGTTGTAATTTTTTTTCTCCTCTCCTCCTTTCTTTCATGCACGAGGCTCTATACTTCCATCATATTCTCTTCTATCCTTCCCATTCTCTTTCTATTCACACATTCTTCTTACTTAAGATAATTTGATTCGACAATTTCATGCTCCCCTTCTCATAATGTGCTCTCCACCCTCTCTGAAGATTTCCTCCTTAGAATTAAAGATTGTCTCATAAATAAAATAACATTTTATTAAAACAATTTTGCCATCTGTCCCATTTTTTAACCAATCGTTTGAATTAACTTAAGACAAATATATACACCATATTAATTTCCAATAATCCTTTCACATGGAGGATCACAATAGGATTTATTTACCTCCTAGAAAAATCATGGACCATTGTTCAAAGGGGCTTTATGCTCTTCAACCTTGATTCCTTGATTGTAGCACAACTATTGCCTTATTTTTCATTTGTATCATCAATATGATTTTTTTCTCTTTCTATTATACCTACACATGGGAAAACATAAAAGTCATGAAATAATTTCAATGTCTCATGGGCATGTCCTCCAAGGATCCTTCATTCTTGGCTTCATGTTTGATTATTTCAACATAATCATCATCATCTTCTTTAGAACTCTCGTTGTACTTTACCACATCATCATAGATCAACATTTTGAATCTTCCCAGGGAATATCTTCCATCAATTCACCTTCTTCTAGTGCACACTAAACAATTTTTTCATCATAATCATGATCTCCATCTTCACTCTAATGTGGCTCATCATCTTTCATTTCATCTTCTTTTTCATCATATCCTCATCTACGGTGAGGACTTCATCCATTCTTTTCTTTTCATTATTGTTCATAATAAATGCCCTAATATGGCATGGCTTCTTTGCTTGATCCAGAATTTCCAACATTTTCCCAATTTGTTCACATGCAACAAGGACCCCTTGTTCACTCAAATTTATTTTCCTCTCCATCAATTTCTTCAATGTTTAACTTTGACCAAGTGCTTTCTCAATCCCTTGTGTTTCTTCCAAAGTTTCCAACTTAAATCCACCATTTTCCTCATTCCCTTGTATGTTTCTTCTAAGGCATCTTTCTTGTAGGATCTTCTCCTACTAAAGAATCCAAATATTAATTATTCTTCTATATGTTATCTATGTTCATTCTCAAGTTTTATATCGCAACCCATTCACATTGTTGGAGTTGTCTTCACAATTACCCACTTATTGAAACTTCTCCAGCGAAATTTTTTGCAATAGTTATCTTGCTACAAATGTTATATTCTTCACCTTGTTGCAAAGTTCAAATCTGCCTGCAAATCTTCAAACACACAACATGATTTATCCTCTTCAACTATCGACAACTTCAAATTTCTTCAATGGTATTTAACAACCTCAACTGTCGCTATTATTCTTCCCCTTCAACTCTGTACCTACAACCTCAGTTGTGGATCTACCTTCTCCAATAGGATTTAACCAATTATGCATGATACCCCTACTTTTATACCAACTTGATGCAAATTGGAGACCTCGAATCCCTACAGATTTTGTCTTCATTATACACACAAACCAAACAAAAGAGAACTACAAACTTTGTAACTCTTATAAAATCCTATTCAAAGGCACAAAAAACCATACTCACAAATACACATAACACATACAAAGATGAAACTCTTAAATTGAAATTATGGGAGGAGAGGTTGGGTGCAATAGAGGATACACCAATGTGAAGACAAATCAGAGGATTGAGGGAGGGAGGGCCATAGATTAGATAAGGGGATGAGACACCCATTGAGGCCAAGGAAGAGTGTAGGATATCAACTAGGGTCGAACCTTGGAAACCATGCTCCAAGAACTTGTGTGTAGATCCATTTAAGTTAAATCATGTTACCTTCTTTAGTTCTTAGTCATGAGTGTACACATTATTTTTTGTATACATTAAGTTGTTAGAGTTTCTGATGCAATTATTCATGTTAATATGGCCTCGGGGACAAAAGAGGAGACCATCCAAATAAAATAAATTCATTTGTGAATAAGAGTTGCTACCAATGCCATTTCATTACAAACAACTGTGAATTAAATCCCTAAGATTTAGCAATATTAACATACAACACACATGAACACCAAGATGAGGAAGGATGGCCTTATCATGGATGACTCTACACCTATCACGAGGTTAGTTTCTTGCATAAAGCTAAGATTTTAAGGCTGCATTTTTGCTTGTGTAAGGCATTTTTTATTTTTATTTTTTATATAGAAGTGTTAATTGACATTGCATGTAAAATGCATATCAAGCAACATCTTGACATAGATGTGGGAGATTATGGTAGAGATTTATTCTTAACCAAGAAAGATGTTGCAAGCATCTAAAAACATTTGAAGGGACAATAACAACTCCACAAGAAGGATGAATCGAGTGTTAACCTTTGGTATTAAAAACCACCCTATGATTTATTTATTTTTCTAGAAGCCTAATGGTCCAAAGAACCTATTTATAATTGGAATTTAGAGGAGGATGTTGGAGAAAATGGTTAAGCTATCACATGATACTTTATTAGGAATGGATTTAAGATTCAACACAAATAAATGTGGTGGAAGTTTAATTTGAAAGATTGATTCAAAATGATTGTTTGTGGTGTGATACACTATGATCGATAATTTAAACTTGACTTGATGTGTTGTTTTAATATGGCCACATCAATTGTACACACTTGTGGATTTTGATTAGCTACAAAGAGGGGCACTAGTTTATTGGGTCATCACATCATGAAATACATCATTTGATATTGTGTTATGGTTGGAGTAGTGTATGAACAAGGGTTACCAACTTTGTTCCATTTGGAAAGTTAATACATTCATGGTCGATGATGCGTTCATATACAATGATATTTTGAGGTAATTTTCATTTGGTCATTTTACAACTTGAATTTGTTGTAAGAATGTCACACTTAAATGCATTGAATTTGGCAAGAGGATCACAAAGTCTCAAGTGGTGTTGAGTATTTGGAACATATGGAAGGCATGGAAAAATATGTGTGTGGGTTGGTCTCTACTATAGAGCAAGAAAATTCAATGTTTGATAAGTTCAATTGAAGTATTTGTTAGTCAATTTAGTTGATTAAATCACATTACATTTTACGTATCAATCCAGAGTTTGTAAACATATGAAATGCAGGCACAATATATGTAGAATTGGATTATTTGCAGTATAATTTATCTTAGATGCTTATGGAAAGTAAATGAAATCAAATGCATAAATACACACCACACTTTGTCAATGGAAAATAGTCGTAATCAATTCTAGCAATGACCATGCACTCAAACACCATCATGCTACTAAGACCCTACTATCACAAAGTTGTCTTTTGACGTGTAACTAGGCACCTCTTTTTTCCATGAATCAATGCTTTAATAAAATGAAAACATAATCGCATAAAAGGAAATAAAAGTAAATACTACCATGATCCATTTGGAGTGGGCTCATTTATCCCAAGAACTAGGTAGACAACTAAACAATAACATCCTAAAGCTTAAACCAAAACACACTATTTATAGAATCGAAACATGTTATTTATAGAACTAAAGAATGACAATCTATATAAGGAAATACCAAGAACTTTGATTCACTCCATCATATGTTGGACATTTGTTCCAAGAGTCCTATCTTGTGGAATGGAGAAGGCACTATATTATATATACATAATTCGCTTTTAGAATATGATAAGAAACTAATAAATTCAACTCGACAATTGTCTCATGTGGTTACAATCATTTGCTAATAATTAGAAAATAATTATCTCTATAAATATTCTCACAAATATATAAGATATTTGATAAGGAATCTTATCAAATCTTTCATGATTCTTTTGTTGGAGTATTGAAAAAACCCACTAATACCATTTTAGGCTTAGGATAAATTCATTAATCATTTATGATTAATTTCCTAAGTTTTGACTAGGTAACTTGGTCCACTTTTGTCTTTTAGTGGACCACTTGCCATCCTAAGTCACTAGGGCACACTTGAGAAGGTTTTGGATAAGATTTCATTGGATTCTGTCTGATATCTTTGCATTTCTAGTTTAGTAAGTGCTTTCCTGATTTAGACAGCTTTATCCTGTTTTTTTTCTACTTTCTAGTGGAAAAGGTAAAGCTAGTTGACTTAGAAACTCTTACCACTTGGCCAATTCTACCTCCACATCTTTTATTCTCTCCTAAAACCATAATTACATTCCATTTACCTCACTTATGAGCTTCCATACCATATTTAGAAAATTCGTGAGCCTTTAGACTGTTTTGGAAAGAACTTTTGCCACCTAGGGGTTTTTTTCCTTTAGTAATCCTTTTCTTTTTATGCTTTTCAACTTGCCTCTAATGCATTCGATTTTCTCCATGGAAGATGTATTATATATTGTAAACATATTGATGAATAAGATACAAAGAGTTTTCCTCAAATTATCTTCTTTATTCTTCTTCTCTCATTCTCAGAAATATTCCATGTGAAGTTGTCTTATTGAATCTAGATCTAAGCCAATTAAAATCTCCCATGGTATCAGAGCTAGACTAATTCAAAACAATTTCCAAAGTGTTTTCTGCAGGGTATTGCCATCACCAGGAGTGCATTAGCATGGATCAACATCAAGCTAAAGCTGTGACTCTCACTCCCTTCAACCACTTTGACTGGAAGACGCATATGATCATCCAGCTTCGAAGCAAAGCACCGTATAGAGTCACTATGGGGCTTGAAACTGAGCCAGGAGCTGTTGCACTAAAATCCAAATGGTTCAATAGGATTGATGAAGCTTATGGGTTGCTTTGTCTCTCTATATATCTAGATATTCTATTCCATATTGATACTCTAATCAGTTCAAATAAAGTATGGACAAATCTAGAGTCTCTCTTTGGAAAACAGGAGGAGCTCAAAGGTCATTTATTGGATATTGAGATGATCTCACTTAGTCAAAGTAATTTCGATTAAACGGAAGAGTTCATCTCAAGATTCAAGAAACTAGTGCTTCAACTCAAGCAATGTGGTTGTTGCCATTATTAGTCCGCATTAAATGCAGAAGCCGACAGCGTGAAGAAGGACCATCCATGGAAGAAAGGCCCAATTGCAAAGAACAGGGAGCCGATAAGAATGCGAAAGTAGTTTAATTTGTTAGCAATGGGTCATGTCGAACATTTTGTAACCATTAAGTGCCATATAAATAGGAGTATGAGTGTAAGCCTAAGTGCATCCAGTTTTGATCCATCTTTGAACTTCGATCTATTTTTGTATCCGCGTTATGAAGTATTGATTTTTCTGCGAAGGTCATTCCACAGGTTTTAATGAATGCATGAAGATGTTCAATGATGGTTCTATCTTTTGTCTTTCTTTATGCTAAATGGTGAATACAAATGTTTGCGAAATGTTTCTGTGATTGGGTAATTTCTGTTCATGAGAATAAGTAGTTTGATCATGTTGATGCAAATGTCTATTATGCACTGAATATGTGAATGATGAATTGTTAGCATAATGTGAAAGGTATAATCTCTGGTTTCTGTAGTTGTAAAGTGCGGTTTGATGCATGTCCTCTCTCCACTGCGGAAACTTGGTTCCTGCAGCCTCCTTATTCATCTCGGGTGAGACTTCACTCGCTCTGCAAGTGTTGTTGGAAAGGGTAAAACCTTTTTGGGCCGGTGCATAAGGGAGTTCTGTTGAGGGTTTGTTGACGACAGTGCTAAGTGAACCCCTGTTGACGGTCGCTGTGTCAACAAATGGTTCTGTTGCTGGGAACTTGAAGAAAAGAAGAGGATATGCTGTGGCACTCGACGAAACTGGAGATCCAAGACTGGTTTGACAAGAGAGAAGAAGAATTTGAGGAAGGAGAAAAGCAAAACCCTGGACAGATAGTAAACAGTTGGTTGCAGAAGTACATTTATTCGGATATCCACGAGATATTCTTCTGCGAATTCCCAGTACTGATGCACGAGTGGTTAGCGCATCTAACATTTAAGAAGAACCATTTCCAAAAGACTGAGCCAGACCATTGGACTCCAGAGTTGATTCAACGGTTGAAACAAGTCGACAATAAGGTATCACGAGCTATTGAATTCTAGGTAGATAGTATCTTAGAAGGATACATCATCGAGTTTTCTATGGACATGATCATATCATATGACAACGTAGAAAGGAAATTTTCCAAAGGTCCTAGGGGGAGATTCATGTTGTCATTGAAACTATGGATTAAGATGCTAAATTGCGAAAAGGGCATATTGAGGATGAACTCCGACGAGTAGAGGATCTGGTTTGTGAAAGTTGTGGGTACCACGTAGATGTGGGTCCGGTAGAAAGATGAGGGGTATATGGACATGAGCGACGATGAGTTTTTAAGGGAAGCTGACGAAGAGTGTGGTACCTTGAGTAGTGGGGTGATATTCCGACGTCCTGAAAAGAAGAGGAGGACTCAGAGAGAGTCTCCTGAGAGGATTAGAACATAAGACTGCGAAACAGGACCACAAGGGAGGAAGCGACCTTATTGCGACGAAGAAAGTGAACAGGCTACCCCAGAAGCAGGAGAAGGATGGGCCCTAAGCTACAACGTACCTTCAACTCCACTCACTACTTATAATTTGATAAAACCAAACACAAGCTATTCGCAGATCTGTCCTACATGCCAAAACAGTAGTAAGAGCAGCGCATCAGTAAACAATAACAGTAGAAATACAAGAATGGAAGGTGACGAAGCAAAGATGCCAACCTTCCAAGGTAACGGGGCCGATGATCCTGAACAATACTGGTTTGTATGCGAAGCAGCATGGACTGTGAAGCAGGTCCAGGATGAAGATATAAAGAAGGGACAGATAGTGACAACCCTCAGGGGTCATGCACTATATTGGTACATGAATTTTACTAAGGAACCGATGGGAGCTCAAGGGAAAACATTGCTAGAAATAAAAGCAGGGATGATCGATGAATTCAGAAAGCCAAAATATAAGTCGCGGTAAATTACTGAGCTCAAAGAAATAAAACAATTTACCAATGAGTCAGTATGGGACTTCGACCAATGATACAAAAAACTAATGGCGAAGGTGAGTTTTGGGATGAATGATATGCAACAGAAAGAATGGTTTATCACTGGGTTGTTGCCGCACATTCGTGGACCACTAATGCAACAAAAGGTAGCGACTCAGGAAGAAGCGCTGGAGATCGCGATGACGCTGGAGGATTCACCAATTGGAGAAATGGGTTTGGGCATGGAACGAATACAAGCGCAGCTGAAAAACTTGACTATCCAACTACAAGACATGAAGAAATGAAAGAGGATTGCAAAGATGTCTGGTGCACTAGATGTAGGACAGAAGGACACCACAAGGATTAGTGCCCAGACTTTCGAGAATATTTGCAATCAGGTGCACCAAATCCCCTCAGTCAGGAAGGGTTTCCTTGGTGTAGTGTCTTCCAGACGAGAGGCTATCGACTAGAAGAGTGTGTGTACCTGCAAAAGATAGTTTCGAAACCAGCGAACTTGTATTGCAAGTTCTATAAATCAGTTGGCCACGATGAGAAAAATTGTAAAGCTTATGGTCTACTCCAAGAGAGGACTACGACTACATACTTCATGACAAGAGAAGAAAAACCACCAGGTTAGCAAGAGAAGCATTATAATCAATCGTCGGATCAGTATAATCAGCAACCCCAGCAGTATAACCCGCCTCCATAGTACGATCAGTCATAGTATGGTCAACCGTAGTATCTACAACCGTAGTTTCAATAATTGCAATATCCGCAGGCACAATATAATCAACCGCAATACCCACCATATGGGGCACCGCAGGGAGGAGTTAGAGGGGGGTTCCGTGGGGCTCGAGGTGCTGGTGCCGACCGAGGTGGAGCTACTGGACGAGGTCGAGGACCCATAACATGTTATAATTGTGGTCAGCAAGGGAATTATCAGAGGGATTGCCCAAATCCATCACCATAGTGCACTTATTGCAGCACTGTGGACCATGGGGTCGAAGATTGTCCTAAGATAATTACAAAGTGGCAAACTAAGAACCTACCCCCACCTCCACAAAATCAAAATCAACATCAGAATCCGCCAGCAGTACAAAAAATATCAGCAGAAGTTAGGAGTCAAGACGCGACTGTTGGAATTGTGACTCAGGGAGGAGCTGTGACAGGGGCTAATAGGTCATAGGCTGGCGTCCGACCGATAATAAGGAAACAAGTCACATTTGATGCGAAAGCAGAAAGGGACATTTTTCTGAAAGCACAGGAGGCATTAAGGCAGTCAAAGCAATCACCTCTTCAGCAGGAAGCAATTACATATGACATGCCACCGCTATTTGACACAACGAACTTGCAGAGGAAAGAAAACACCTTACGAGCCTTTTTGGAGAGTTGGCTGGAACTGGAAAAATATCAGGATGCATTGACGGAGATAGCCAACCTGTTGCATCTATGGGAAGGTGCACGGCTGGAGCGGACGACCAATCACATATATAAGATAAAAATAGGACGAGAGATGCGGATGTCTGCGCAAATTGGAGCGTTCGGCGTCAACTCCATTATCTTGGACTTGGGGCCGAACGTGAACATCCTGACTAAACAGATGTGGGAAATGATGGGGAAAACACAGTTGGCCTGGTCCCTAGTGAAACTGCTCCTAGCCAACTAGAGTAAGGTCACCTCGCTCGGTCGGCTATGCCGGGTCCCTGTTGAGATTGAGGGCTTCAAGACATATGCAGATTTCGACGTGATCGAAATTGTGGACAATACCAGCTCCTACCCAGCCTTGCTAGGGATTGACTGGGAGATGGATAATCTAGCTATTATCAACTTCAAGAAAAAAATTATGTCATTTGAGAACCAGGAGATAAGGGTTGTCGCACCTCTTGACCCTGCGGAAGGTCAAAAGTATGTAGAGTCGTCGAGGGATGAATTCATTGAGGGATGGGATTTAATGTATACAACATTTCTGAAGATTATATCAACTCTACTACGGATGGAGAATTAGGATGGCACAATAGTAGTTCAACGTCATCAGATTCAGATGAAGCACTTGAAAATTGGCAGAACCGACTGCATGAAGTATCATTCAGGAGGTGTGCAAGGATCACTCGATCGCTGCGATGGGTAGCCACAGAAGAGTGCGAGCTACCAACTACGAAGGATTGCCTAATTTGGCTACATTTCTCACTAAATTTGAAGAAAAAGTGGCAGAACCACAGCTACTCTTGGCCTTGGAAGAAGCCTTGAAGGCTACACCAACGTGATGGTCGGCAACGCACAAGTCCACCATAACTAGCTGGCCACTATGTCGTCACCTAATGACGGTTAGGTTCGGTGATGTGGAAGGATATAGCAGAAAGGAAGTTTGATGGAAGAGGTGACCCGAAGGCGCATTTGGCTGAGTGTGAAAGCAAATGGGGACTATAAGCGAAAGAGGAATGGGTTAATGTGTATTCACACATTGGATGAAGTACCGTAGAGTTGGTATGTCACAGCAGAACTGCGACGTGGAAAAATCTCTTGGCAACAGTTAACAGTTGGATTTAGTCAAACGTTCAGTTTCTTAGATGAGAACCCCTTCATCCATAGTGCATTACATGCAATTCGGGAGAAGGTATTTGAAGCGGTTCCGACAAAGCAACCACTAGGGCTTCAGTGGATTGTGACACCATAAATGTTAATGAAATGCTACAATATCACAGGAGAACCAGAGGATGAGGATGATCCGAGGGCTATATATGTGCTAGAGTCAAAAGGAAGTTGATCTAGGTCATGTCTAGGAAGCACGAGGGGGACAACAGTTCGACTGAATGAGTCGAATCTATTATGGCGGAAGCTATAAGAATAATTAGAATGAGCAAAGCAGGGTTACACAACACAGATAAGCACAAACACACACAGACAATATGCAGGAATGCGAACTATTCTTCTATTACTTGCAAACGGATCAAAACTGATGTATGTTACATTATTATACATGCTTATATAGAATTCTGAGACACTTGGGTGCCTGCCCATTACGTCCAGTTACAAAGAAGAAGTCAGAACGGTTTCAACAGTTCAACCATTACAGTCGACTAGAAGACAGAGAGACAGTCTGTCGGAGTTCGATAGTCGTTGGTCGCATGTCAACGCTACATGTCGATGTCGCGAGCTGTGAGGTTGCTGAACATGTAGAAGGTGCGGAGCGTGTCGTATTATGTCGAAGTTGAGACTTGTCGGAGTTGTGTCGAATTCGGAATCTGTTGAAGTCATGTCGAGTAAAAAATTGCTGAAGTTGTATCGACAGTGATGACTTGTCAACTATGATGCGGATCGGACCTCCTTCCTTAAGAAACAATGGACCCCATTGTTTGCTCGCGAAGGTGAGGAAACTTGTTGGTTACTTCAGTAACAGAGGACCACTTTCCTTGAGATGGGATCTGGCCAGCCTTGGAAACCTGAAACAAGGGAATTGTGTTCGTCCTTGTATGACGTACTCGTCGTCCCACAATGGTGTCGCAAGGAAGAGGTTCCTGAACATCTGAATAGATGTATTCGGGTTCTGCTATATGTAAGTCGTTCTGTTCCAACAAGGGTGCATGGTATGGTCGAAGTAGATCCACATTGAAGACTTGATCCAAACCCAGGCATGCGGGAATGTCGAGTTGAAAAGCATTTTCATCAATATGTCGAAGAATACTGTACGAACCATATCGCAAAAGCTTGAGCTTCTTGAATGTTCCAGTGAAGCACTCCTTCTTAAGATGTAGCCAGACCTTATCCCCAATTTGGAATGAATGAGGAATACAATGCTTGTCGTGTCGGCCATTAGCTTTCTCGTTTTCTCTTTGCAACATTTCATGTGCTTGCTTTTGGATGTCACATATCTAATGTCACGTCCCCATTTTGAACCCCTTTGTATCAAATTGTAAATGATGTAAATACTGATATTTAATCATGGTGAGGAGCTCAAGGCCAAGGCCCCACCATTGATTTAGCGTTTATGTATCGGCAATTAAACTAGATGCCTATGGTTCTTGTGCGAGATGGGCACAATGTATATAAGACATCATGTAATTACGAATTTTTAATGAAAAACCCACAACCGGCTATGCAATGCAACAAAAGAGATGGGGCATGGTTCTACAAGGAATAGGGAGGGAAATTATTCAAACCCTTGAGCCAATGGTATTAATCCATGTGTCAATGGGGAAACCCATAAACCACCAACTACCCATTTTGTCTCATGCACCCAATCATTTAATTCTCCCAAGAAATTGGTTAGGGCAGTTAATGCCTTGGAAATGAAGAAGTATGGGCAAGCCATTTTCGTGCATGGGCAAGCTATCAACCTGGAAATTCGTGTTTTTGCTTGTGGGGCAAGAAAACACCCACGAAATGGTGCCCAAAGCCATGGGGAATGGACAGTCTTCATTCATTCACGCAGTTGGAGTTAGCTGGGTCTTTCCATATACATTTTTCATCAAAATCCTGCATTTTTCCATGCCTGGGAGTCGTTTTTGCCTGGTATAACAGTTGGGAGAGGAAGGCCACGAATTGGGGACTAGGAGGGAGGTCGTTTTTGCCCCGAATTGACCCTGGACGTTTTACTAAAAACGGATTTGGCTTCGTGGGTTGTTCCCCAACTTCCCATTTCGTTTTTGTGGGTTCCCATGTTTTGCTGAGCTAGCTGAAACCCCATCTCATGCATCTACCTGTAAAAACGTTTTATCCTGCCCCATGATTGTGTTCTGCTGTGGTGTGCATCCTCATTTTTGGTTTGAACCTGTGAATTGAAGTTTTGGAGTGGTAGTGGACAGAAGTAGCTTGATAAACCTAGTGGGGGAGACAACCTCTCAAGAAGATCAAGAGGGCTTTGGTTACTCTTCTATGCATACCCTGAGAGCACTAGATAGGGAAGGTATGGCTTGAGGGACTGTATAGCAGAGAAAAGAATACTTCCTTGTGCTGGGTGTGTAGGTATTGTGGGTGCCAAGCTAGATAGATCTTGCAAGGTTATCCCTGGCTCTGTGCTGGAGCTCACTAGCTTAGCAAATCTTCCTTTCCATCTCCTAGCAGCCTGATAAACCCAATTGCAGATTGGCTTGGCTCATCTTGGTGTAGGCTTGGCTATGTGTGAGTCTGCTGTTCCCTGGTTCCTTGTAGAGATCATGCCCAGCTCGGGGGTGGCAGTGGTGCTGAGAGATTGAGGAGCACACTGGCCTACGGTTGGGTGGAACGTTGCAGTTGCATAGCCAATTGCGTGGGACTACTTTCGTATAAGATAAGTATTCTCTTGAGTAAATTTGCAGTTATCTTTTGACGAATATAGAATGAATGATGGATGTGCTATTGAATTTACTTCCGCTGAGCTTTTACAAGTTTATGCATGTCCATATGATCTTTTATAATTCTGCAAAGGTCTTTATTTGGCTGTCACAGAAGTCTTAAGTGTATGATTAGATATCAACAACATTTACTTAATTCCGCTGTGTTTCCTTATAAATTACACTCCCATATGTCTCTGTTATATTCTGTGAATGCTTATGGTTGAAAATTTCATGGGGCTAGATGCCCAGTTCAACATCACGTCTGTTATGCACTTTCATATGTATATTTTCAATTAAATTTGAATGTTTGTTTATAATGTATGGGGTTGGATGCCCGACATAACGTCACGATCCTCTCCACCTAGCTGGTAGGATGGGAGGGGACGTGACATCTAATCTCTGAACTTGACTGCTTTATCAACTTCTCGCTGGCTGTAGTCGGTGTCGAAGTTTGGTTGTGTCGAGGAGCTGATCAAGTCAATAGGCGCTGAGGGTTGTGTTGACACCCCAACAACTTCCCTTTTATTTTGTGCAAAATGAAAGGGCCCCCATTAGAATTTTGTAAATATTCATACTTTGGTTTTCTTTTAGTCTTGCTTGATTGGTGATCTCCTTTGGATCCTTGGCTTTTTGCGCTCCTTGATCTTTGGCTTGGTTTCCCTTTTATGAGATTTGGATGATTTCAATGATCTTTTTGTTTGGCTATGAATGCTCTGAAATAATTACATATTTGAATTTGTTTGAGTCATTCATATGCTTCGACATCTTTTGCAAAATTCATCCTTTACTTTATCATTGGTTAAATGGACTTTTTTGTGGATCGATATAAATTATTGAAATGCTCGACTTTGGAATTTCGATTTACCTTTTAAAACAATGCATGGAATAATTGTTTTAAATAAATAAATTTCATTCTTTATTTAAATGAGATATTTACGACTTTTATGATATCTATATATGGAAATATTAAGTTTTATAATATCCCTATGATATTTGTAATTCTTATTTTCCATATAATGGGTTTTAACAAATTTTTAAGTCATATTATCTCACTTTAAAAACAATAAGATAATACAATATCCATTGAATATTTTTAACTTTATATCCATGCATGAGGACTAATCATTAAACTTTTGTCATTAGTTTATTTAAAAGGAATAAAATGTATCATTTTGTTTTGGTCTCCACGTACCCAAGATTATGTCATTCAAAGCCACTTTTCATACAGTAGTGAAACTGGCAGCTCAATATGCGAGAGCGCCAAATCTGATAAGGTCACGGGGTCGAACCTGGGTAGAGACGGCCACAACCGACTGCCCCAATCCAAAGCCACTTTATTTATTCACATTTACTTTTAATTCTCTTGGATAATGTACATAGGAATAAACAAAAGTTAAAATGTGCCACAAAAGGTATCAGTTTGTTTTGGTCTCCACGTACCCAAGATTATGTCATCCAAAGCCACTTTATTTATTCACATTTACTTTTAATTCTCTTGGATAATGTACATAGGAATAAACAAAAGTTAAAATGTGCCACAAAAGGTATCATTTTGTTTTGGTCTCCACGTACCCAAGATTATGTCATCCAAAGCCACTTTATTTATTCACATTTACTTTTAATTCTCTTGGATAATGTACATAGGAATAAACAAAAGTTAAAATGTGCCAAGTCGCAAATATATTAATAATATTTTCCTTGACATTTGTAAAAATTCATTTTGGGTAAAACATAAGGTTATTTAATTTTGGTCATTAACTTTCGTTTTATTCAATGAACATGGGAAGATAAAATAGCCGGGGAAACTATAATTTCATCTACAAATGAAAATTTCAAATTCTTTTAAATGGAATACCGTGACATCTAAGATTAACGCTGATTTTGTTTTGACAGGTCAATTTTGAACGGAAAATGTGCTCCATGTAAAACGAACTCTTTGAAAGGATACGCTAAAGTATTGTATTCGATTGGACATCATTTTAAAGGTCACAAATGTTCCTCAATATTGGCAAACCAGAATCGTAGATCGGTGATTATATAGTCCGGATGTTCCATCACCGTTTCAAAAGGAAACATTATATCATTAAATGTTTTGATTGATATCAATCAGTTTTCCACTTTAAAAAAATATATCTGAGAAGCAACGTGCCACTGCAATATGTAAAGATGCCGTCGAAGGTTCTTGTTTAACCAAATTTAATTATTGACCAAAGAAGGAAGAAGTATTACTTGAAGATTGAAGGAAATTAAGCTCAAAATAGAAAACAGTTTGTATTCTTTCACCAAGTACATAAATAGTTGGAGTTAGATTCAACTTATTCCACTTTTTGTGGGAGAAGTTGAAGAAGTTGAGAAAATATCTCAACTTCCTCCAGCTATCCCCAACCTAATTCCCAAACTCTAGGAATCCCTAATGAGTCATTATTATCTAACTGCCCCCCTTAATGACTGCATTACACAACATAACAAAAGGTTACAACACAAACTGTCTGACTGATCCTCATACGCAGTTACACCCATTTCTGAACTTCATAGACACGCTCTTTCTCTTCATCATCTTCGAGCTACCAATTCATCCAGCATAAATAAAACTGCTTCCGACCATCTTTGAAGCATTTGTAGGATCAAAGATTCTAAACTACCCCGAAGAATAGTTTCGATACTGAAACATTCAGTAATCGATCTTACAAAATGACATTTTTTACACTCAATAATACAAAGATAACATGAAACTGATGATCTTGGAGCACCGAAATACAACAAGAATCAAAAGTTTTTACAATATATTTCTAACATACATAAACAATAACTCTATTCTAGAATAGCTTGAGAGATGATTGAGAAGGTTCATCATGCACCTAGTGAGTCCTCAGCTATGTTAGCTGATTCTTTAAGTTTTCTATTTAAAAGATCACTAGCACGAGTTTTGCAATTCAGTGCTGTATGTCCATGTCTTCGACAATAGAAGCATTCAATGTTTTTATTTGTTCTTCCCTTGGAGTATAGTGCAATTTCAGAATTTGAACTGACTTCCAAGTCGCCTTCCTTCATCCTCTTTTCTTCTGCTAAGAGTGCTGAAATCATGTCTTCCAGTGTTCGAGAGGGCATTTGTGTTAAAGTAAAAATAGCATTGTCATATTTTAGAGACAAACTATTCAACAAGATTGCTTTTGCATCATCTTCATCGACTTTACAATTAATATCTGCCAACTGTGCTAACAAAGACTTTAGATCATTTATGTGAGAAGACAGATACTTCATCATGCATTTTTAACTTGAATAGCTATAACTTTAATGAAAACTTGACATTTACAGCCTTTTCCCCAAATATTGTACTCAATTGTACCCACATTTCTTTGGATGATTTTGCCAAATCTATTAGATGTAGTTGAGAATCTGCAAGAGACAATCCAAGAATGGACTTGGCTCTATCCTCTCTTTTCTCCCATTCAATTAATTGCCTGGGATCTGTAGGTGCCGTCTCTGTTCCTTTTACTATTCCCCATAAGTTCTTATGCATCATTTGAAGTTGTATTTTTACTTTCCAAGTATGGAAATTAAAACCATTAAATTTTTCCAATGCAATATTTTCCATATCAACACAGATTCAAAAAATGAATATCTCTGCAAATGACAATGTTCCTTCCTCTGGCAAAAAATGCAAAACAAATACCTTTGCGGATGTGCACAGGCTCCTTCCATGGACCGTGACAGAATTCTCCTCTCGGCGGCAGTTACTCCTTGCCTCCCACCTCTATTCTCAGCAATGGTGTGAAATCTGAAAACTCGTCTTTTCTCTGGCACAGGCAGCGAAGTGTGATGTTTGACGAATCAATAGGACGCCTTTCTAGCTTGACGCAGGTTCGATTTCTGGCAGCGAATGGTGTGTGACGTGGGCTCAATTTCTTGACAGTCAAATCAGATCTTTGACAGCGATGGTTTGAACAGATGCGTAGCTTCCAGCAATCTCACACTTTGATAACAGTAATCACTCACCCTGGGTCTGATCTCCACAGCAATCCACGGCTCAGCGTGTTGCTCCAGACCAATAATAGAAACCCTAGACAAATCAGGGCTTAGCGTATCGCTCTGATACCAACTTGAAGATTGAAGGAAATTAAGCTGAAAACAGAAAACAATTTGTATTCCTTCACCTCTAAAGAGAGATACAACACGTACATAAATAGTTGGAGTTAGATCCAACTTATTCCACTTTTTGTGGGAGAAATTGAGAAAATATCTCAACTTCCTCCAGCTACCCCCAACCTAATCCCTAAACTCTAGGAATCCCTAATGAGTCATTATTATCTAATTGTATTGCGCCACTTGGAGTAGGTAGATCGCAGGTTCTTTGCGAGCTGGTGCAAATACCGCTTAACAGACAGGAATCACGCTCTAAATGGTTGGGAAGCACAAAATCAACAGGAATCACGCTCTAAATTGTTGGAACCACAAAATCATTACCAACCACTGCGAAAATAACGCATCAAGCCAGAGTTTATGAAGAAGTAGGCGCTGCATTTGCTCATCTTAATTAATTCAACTGGATGTACAAAGTCATTCTAAGGAAGCTGCCGAACAAGATGAATTAAAAGGAGAATTTCTCGCAGGACTCGTGGAGATATTCGAGGTTACAATTAGACACTTGAAAGGGAAAAATTCTTATCCTCTTTGTACTTCGCGATAGTTTCAGTATTTTTCTTTTCAACGATTATTCATATAATCCATTGTTCCACTGCTATTATTTAATATATATATATATATATTTGGTTGTGTGATCACGCAGGAAAGATGGCATTTATTCTTCAGCATTCATTACGAAACTAGCTGATTAAAAAGGGCCACCATTTCTGCAGAGATCGCTTCCAAGAAAGAAACCGGTGGCACGTTACCAATGGAAGAAGAACACGCGTTTGACTCTCCACCATATCGCTAGACTGCTAAGATTGATGTTAAGGGAAACACAACAAAGATCAAGAACAGTTCGGAAATGGGTCAATGCATATCTCTCAAGTTACAACAAATTGCAGAAATCGATGGAGAAGGAGCATCTGATCGTGGGAATCGTTGAAGGATCTGGTGAAGCCATTATTACGCCCCAAAGATTCCGGAATGGAAGGATCCAAACCTGTTCATCTATATAAGAACGAGTATTTCGATTGCAAAGGGGGGAGGTCTCCAGAGATCAAAAGAGGAATTGATTCTCTTCTCATATCATTTCTTTCTTAAACTTTGCTTTGAAAGGGAGAATTGAGGAGACGCTGCCAGAGAGAAGGGATGCGATGGGAGGAATGGAAACTGTGTTTTCCTTGTTTTCTATTCTATTTCTTTTGTATGTTTGAAGAGGGACACGTGAGAAGATCGACAGGAATGATATGCTGCCTCTGTACATATTCCAGTTTTGTTTTGATTTTAATTAAATAAAGTCTGCTTATGTTACAGCATCTCCATATTTGGTAATATTGTAAATTTTATTTCTACTAATTTTTTGATGCTTATACATTATTGATAGAATACCTTAGTGTTAATATCAATTTGGAACATATTCTCTTCAACTATTTGTCATTATATTATGGATTAATAATTATATCTTTGTTCTTTGTGATAATGATATAATTTAACTTTTAAGTTACATATAATTTAAATTCTACTTTGTTGGGGTTTTATTTATATTGTAATTTAATAATTTTTCTAAGATCATATGGCAATCTTTTAATTTCTAACTTGCTCTAGATAAGATAGGTTTAGATAATTAGCTTAAACTTAGATTTTTTTTAGTTTTCATTTATTAGTTTACTTTAGCAGCTGTTAAATTAATTGTTTATATTCTCAGGTAATTTTTTTGTTTCAAAAACTCTCTCACTTTGAAAGCAATATAGTTAAAGTTTTTAGTTAGTGGTAGAATATAAGAAATTTTTATAGTTAACAAATATATTAATTAGATTATAATGCAACCTAGCACCTACTATCTCTGAGTTTAAGTAGTTGAACTTTTCATAGAGAAGTTAAAACTTAGAAGGCAGCGGCGTCTTTGTTCCCACGAAATTCAACTATCTCAAACACACCAGAAGCTGCAGTAAGCGACTTGTGTGGGCTGATTCTCCTTAGTTGGCCAGGGCATAAAATCCGGCCAACAGGTTGAAATCCATAACATAATTCAAATGGAATCTTTCCTGTAGAGTTGTGCTCAGCACGATTGTAGCTGTGCTGAGCACGATTGTAGTTGTGCTAAATGTATGGAAAACTTTCATCCCATGTGTGTTGATGCTGGTGATTGTACAGGCAAAGCAGTTGTACTACCAAGCGATTCACAACTTCCGTTTGTCCATCGGTCTGAGGATGGAAAGTTGTCGACAATGAGACTCGTGTGTTTAGCTGTTTCCAGAGGGTCTTGCAAAAGAAGCTGACGAATATGGCATCTCGGTCGGAAATAATGGTTGTGGGTAAACCAAAGTGTTTCCAAACATGTGTAAAGAAGAGTTGAGCGGTCTGCTGCGCTGTCATGGTCTTCTTACATGGTATGAGAATGGCCATCTTGGAAAATCGGTCGAATACTACTAATATTGCGTCATGTTGATGTTTGGTAGTAGGATAACCCGTTAAGTAGTCCATAGAAATAGATTCCCATGGTTGACTAGGAACAAGCAGAAGTGTGTACAATCTCTGTCGTTGATTAGGTGACTTAGCAATGGTGCAAACCATGCATGATCAAATGTACTTGTTGAGGTCAGATTTAAGTGTAGGCCAGAAGAAATACTTCTGCAGAATAGCAAGTGTCTTTCCTACTCCAAAGTCTCCTGCAGTCTTGTTGTAGTGCGCGTCCCAAATGAGCTGCTGTCGGTGCTCACCGGTCGGTACACAAAGCTATCCAAGCTTGTATAGCAAGGTGTCTTTCATGAAGTAGTCGGAGTCTGAGGTCGACGACTTGTTAGTCTGTAACTGTTGGTAGACTGTTGAGAAGTCGTTGTCGTCCTCATACAACTGTGGCCAAGTGGTCGTGTCGTATCCTTGCATACTCATCACTGTCAAAAGGAGAGTAATGGGTGGTTGACTAAGGCAATCAGCGGTGGCGTTAGATTTACCTTTCCGATACTTAATCACCAACTAGAATTGTTGTAGGTAATTAATCCACTTGAGTTGTCGGTTTGTCTGCAACTTTGATTGTGTCGGAGCGAACTATAGAGGCTTGTGATCAGTGAGAATGACCATTTCCTTGCCAAGGATGTAATGCCTCCATTGCTTGAGAGCTTGCATAATTGAAAGGAGTTGGTTAATCACTCTATGATTTTAGATTTTTTTTGGTCGTGGGATGATTTTGGTTGAAATTGTAAATATGTATTGTTCTAATTATAGTTTTCTATGTAGAAATAGATGATGTGTAACATGTAGACACTATCTGCAATTCCATCAATGATGTGTAACATGTAGACACTATCTGCAATTCCATCAATGTACATTTGTAATCAATTTAATCGAAAGCATCTAACTACGCGAAGAATTGAGTCATTTTAGCAATTAAATTAGGTTAAATTTAGAAACAATTTGAATTGGCCCAATAAAAGATGGCCAATTCGTCGCTGAGTTAGATACTTCGAATTTAATCTATACCATTCTTAAAACCATACACATCCCACATCCGATCTGTCAACGTCATAAACACAAGGTTCAATTTAGAAGCTTGGAGGAAATATAGGGTACCCTCATCACATGGGATTCAGTTTAGATCTTTGAATGAGTGTATACAATTGTTGCAGTCCATTTACACGGATATGTATAATATTTATGTGTCAAAAACCTAGGTCGAGTTCGCTTCAGTTTTCAAAACTGACTGGCTAAAACGGGACGCATTAAGTCACACGACATTCTAAGAAGTTCTTTTTAATCTTAACTTTTATTAAAAGTTTATTCGCCTTAACGTTTTTTAAAGTTTATTGGCTTAGTCCTGATCCTTGACTTATGAATAAAAAACTTTAACTCGGAACTCAAATCTGCTGCTATAATCCGCAGCATAGAAGTAAAATACATGTGAAGCCATATATACTAAAAACCCAGTCGCAATGCCGAAGATAGCTGATGAGAATTACTCGTCAGGGAGTACTTTCTTTTATAATTTATGAAAAAATAATTAGTTTAAGACTGAAATGGTTTTAAGATTTTATTTTCACGCCACACCTTAAGTAACTGTGATAGTAAGTACTATAGGAGTAACTTCTGTTTCCATGAAAGAATATATGGTAAAACACTCACACTAAAGTTCAACCTGGGCCGCAAACTCCCTTGTGTTTTTTTGAAGTGAGTCATGTTCGTTAGCAACTTTAAGGGCCATGATTTTCTTGGATTTTGTTTCACAAAAACATTATGTTTGACAAGTAAAAAGGAAAGAAATACAACAATTAAAATGGTATAATCCAAATAATTTGGTTTTACAGTAAAAATTATTACTTTTCTAATAAATCCGATTTAATTTACTTTGAAAACACTGTAACAAGTGTTGTGTTAAGTTTGGCTGTATGATTTGATTGGTGTAAAAGGAAGGAGTACTTAACCTCAAAACTATCTTTAAAAATCCGTCCCGCCAACCCATTAACACGTGAACGTGGTTGCTAGCTTCCTGTCAATTTCACGAACTAATGCCATATTGTCTCGACTCTCCGTTAATTGCAAGCATTAATGGGAAGCCTCCACCTGCCTACTCTTGAAGGCGTGATTAACCACAATTTATTGGCATTGGAATCGAGATTTATCTCGAAAATCCTCTATAATTGTTCTGCCTGCGGAAACCATCATTCCAGGCCCGAGGGAGTTAGTGGAGTTCACGATGGCGCATAGCAGCGTTGAAGCTATGTTTGACAGGTGGCTTCAATTAATATTGATATAAAGCTAAAACAAGCTCAAAGCATACGACATTGATGGGTGTTACTGTTTTTAATTTAAAGTTTTTTGATAGATAGTAATAAACCATCTTTCGTCTCGTTGGAAAAAAAAAAAAAACCATCTTTCGTCCCAAGAGGCTTTCTTGTGGAACAAGGAAGGAATCAACGCATCTAGCTTCAGCTAAAATGTGATACAAGGTGCAGGCCTCCTATGTTCAAAATATCTGCAACGTAAAAATATAAAGGGAGAGCGCGGTGAAGGGAATAGTGAACAGCGGAAGAGTTCAGTAAGGAGAAGAAGAATGAAGAACCTGTATAGCTTCTTAAAGAAGACCTTCGATATGTCCATGAATCGAGCTGTCCTCCTCCGTGGGGCCTCGGAGAGATTCGATAAGCGAGTCCTCCTCCAATTGCACGATGATTTCGAGAGTGAGCGAAGGGAAGCCGAAGGCAAAGGCAAAGGCAGTGTTGAGATAAGATGGTCTTTCACAGACCCTGGTGGCAGCGGCGGCGCAGCCTGCTCGGTTCCGCTGGAAAAACTGAACCCCATTTCCTTCAACGAGTTGAAAGTCGGGGAAGTGCACGACGGCCGGGTAGTGCACGGGACGCTGTGCGCGGATGCCAACAGGATATGCGGTATCATGACTCTGCTTGAGGACGATAATGGCCTCGCCGTCAGACTCGCAATATACAACGCCACTTCCTTCCGGGAGGACATCAAGAGGCTTTACCCCAGGGGTGCCAAGGTCGCCGTCAAGGAACCCTATTTTAAGATTGCCGACGACGGTGGCTTAGTCATCCGCGTGGACAACCCAACCAACCTTGTTAATCTCGTGTCTGAGAAAGGGAAGCGAACTGAGAACCTGCTGCATGTGGATGTCGAGGAAGCGAGGCAAAAAGGCAACCGATGTTTCAGACTACAAAATTGGGAAGCAGCAACCGAGAATTATACGAGATGCATCGACGCTGCTCTCCTTCAGCTCAAGAAGAGGTCCTCTGGGGACAATAATAATATCAATACCTGCCTCCTCCACGCTTACTCCAGCCGGGCGGAGACAAGGCTTCAGGAGATGGAATTTGAGCTTGCGCTGGAGGATTCCGACAAGGCCCTTGGGCTCGATTCCAGCAATCTCAAAGCGCTCTATACGAAAGGCCGCGCTCTGGTTGGCCTGAGGCAGTATGCTGGGGCATGCGAGTGTTTGCAGAAAGCCGACAAGGCCACCCCCGGGCAGAAAGAAATACAAGACGCCCTTCGCCGGGCGAAGACTTTGTACGCCCAGAGCCAGAATGGCAAATATGACATTTCGGACTTCTTGCTTGGCTTCGGCCCTCCTCCGAAGGTCGCTGATTTCGTTGGCCCCGTGGAGATCAAGATGAGCGAAAACGGCCGCGGCCGGGGGCTCTACGCTACCCGAGAAATAAGCACCGGGCAGCTTTTGCTGGTAAGCAACGCTGTTGCAGTTGTTTATGAGGACGACCGGAGCACCGCTCCCATCGGATTCAATGTGGACCACCGAGTCCAACTGGATATTGTTCTCCCTGTCATCTGCGCTGCGATGAAATCGCAAACGTTGCTCCGGCAGCTTTATAGTTTAGCTGGTTCCTCGAAGCCCGGCAGCCTGGATGTTCCAGCCATTGACTTGTTTAAAACGGATAGCCATATGTCTCGGAGCCAGGAAGAAGAAAAAGAAAAGGTGCAGGTAGATGTTGAATGTATACTGGATATTATAAGTCGGAACTCTTTCAGTGGTGCTGAACAGGCTTCAAAATCGAAAATATATAAATCCAAACGCTTCCACGAAGACAAGTATTTTACCGGTCTGTGGCTGCTGCCGTCCTTCATTAACCATACCTGTCTTCCGAACTCGAGCACGATGGCAGTGGGAAGCGCTCTGTTTATTCATGCCTCGAAGCCCATCAAGCAAGGAGAAGAGATCAGTATTTCTTATTTTGATACCATCGTCCCCCTGCCGCAGCGCCAAGCCAAGTGCAAGAACTGGGGTTTCAAGTGCAACTGCAGGAGATGCATTCTAGAGCTTTCTCTCAGGACATTCCTGGAACCTATAAATACACGGTTCGAGGAATTGCATGCCAAAGCATTAGAGGAATTCAATGCTGCAGATTCTCAAAAACGTTTAGAAGCGGATCTTCCGGCCTCCGCTGAATTTGCAAAGATTTCCGTAGAGGTGGAGAAGATTATCGAGAATTTCCCCGAGGTGATCAAAACGGTTGAAGAGAAGCAGTGGATTCGTGCGTCTTTTGTGTCTGCATATCTTGCACGGATGAAGTCAAGCGCGTTCTTCCCCACAACGTTGGACGGCGCTCCTTTCGTGGAGACAGTTATACAGGCCATTCAAAACGCTGTGCCCGCGGACATCCGAACTCTGATCATGGCAGCCCAACAGTTTAAAAAAGTCCAGCGTTGGATGGGGGAGACAGAACATGCATTTGAAGAATGTGATTTTGAACAAGCGATGGCGGATACAGAATATGCATTTGAACAAGCGAGGGAGGCGTGCATAAGAGTTTTTGGCAAACACAGTGAAGATGTTATCAAGGCTCTCGTACTCAAGTATTCATACTAATTACATTACATGTGTTTTAGTAAACACGACATCCGCCATTACCGTTATAGGATCATTTTCGATATGGATGACGTTCGGAGGTGCAATTTGAAAGCTTATATTTTGTTTCAAGTATTTCGAATTAGTTAGTTAAATCATTATGACAGCGAGGCATAGTATTTGATGGAGAGATCTTGTTGGTAAGAAAATGAAAGCTGCAGCCTGCATGAATGAAAATAGTCTTAATGGTAGAAATTTCTTTGTAAGGCAATGTTTTTCTTGGGTTGTGTTCATGATGTTATAGGTGGTGTAATAACTGTATTTGCCTAGTGCGATTGGAGTTTTGCAATATGAATTATAAGTGGGAGATCTCTATATTTTATTTGCTTAGTACTACTGGAGTTTTGCAATATGAATTATAAGTGGGAGATCTTTATATCTTACTCATGTTAGTCTATGTTGCTCTATGCGGATTGTGTTTCACCTTGTTTTATTAATTAAGGTAATACATATTTATTATAATATAAAAATAATGGTAATGGTAAAGTAGGAAATCAAATATTTCTTATAAAAATAATTGTAAAGTAGGAGATACAATATTTATTATAAAAATAATAAAATAGTTATTTGAAATTTTGTTTTATTATTGATTTTTTAATTTTGATTTGTGGAATGGATAATTTTTATGAATGAAATAAAATAGTTATTTGAACTTTTATTTTATTATTAATTTTTTAATTTTGTTTGTTGGGATGGATAATTTCTATTATTGATATTAAAAGGAAAAATAAAAAGAAAATAAAAAATAATAGATTTTACATTACATGAATGTTGACTATATAGATTGACATTGACAAGCAAGTTGTATTTATATTTTCCTATTAAAGTTGGCTTAGTAAAATAAAAATAAATAAATAAATAAGTTTGACATTAAATGAAACCCAAAGTGCATAGACTCACAAGTATTTTTCACCACTTTCTTGTTATCCTCCTCACCGGGTTCAATTTTTGTAAGTGACATCATGCTCTTGTTGAGCCCCTATGTATTGACTAGATTCCCCTGGTAGCCTCTCTAGACATGGGTTTAAGATGGATCTATGATAATCTTAGATTGAAATTCTAACTTCCACAAGGCTTCTCATTAATTCTAAAAAAATTACAATTTTATAATTCAAAGTCTCAAGGGAATTTCTTTCCTAGAAATTACAAGTGGGCTCATAGCCCTTTAATTCTTCATTGAAAAGAAAAAACAAACAAAAAAACATATAAGTTGGCTAATCTAAATTTTAATGAAGCATTGCATGAAATTTCTTCACAAATCCTAGAATCAAAATCTTTACTTATATCTTGTAAATTTTTTTTCTCCTCTCCTCTCTTCTATCTTTCCTCTCCTCCTTTCTTTCATGCACGAGGCTCTATACTTCCATCATCTTCTCTTCTATCCCTTCCATTCTCTTTCTATTCACACATTCTTCTTACTTGAGATAATTTGATTTGACGATGTCATGCTTCCCTTCTCATAATGTGCTCTCCATCCTCTCTAAAGATTGCCTCCTTGGAATTAAAGATTGTCATATAAATAAAATAACACTGTATTAAAACAATTTTGCCATCTGTCCCATTTTTTAACCAATCGTTTGAATTTAATTAAGAAAAATATATACAATATATTAATTGTCAATAGTCCTTTCACATGGAGGGGGTCGGAAGAGGATTTATTTACCTCCTAGAAAAATCATGGACCATTGTTCAAAGGGGCTTTGTGCACTTCAACCTTGATTGTAGCAACACTATTGCCTTATTTTTCATTTGTAGCATCAATATGACTTTTTTCTCTTTCTATTATACCTACACATGGGAAAACATAAACGTCATGAAATAATTTCAATATCTCATGGGCATGTCCTTCAAGGATCCTTCATTCTTGGATTCATGTTTCATTATTTCAACATAATCATCATCATCTTCTTTAGAACTCTCATTCTACTTTACCACATCATCCTAGATCAAAATTTTTGAATCTTTCGAGGGAATATCTTCCATCAATTCACCTTTTTCTAGTGCACACTAAACAATTTTTTCATCATAATCAGTATCTCCATCCTCACTCTAATGTGGCTCATCATCTTTAATTTCATCTTCTCTTTCATCATATTCCTCATCTACCGTGAGGACTTCATCAATTCTTTTATTTTCATTATCGTGCATAATAAATGCCCTAATATGGCATGGCTTCTTTGCTTGATCTAGAGTTTCCAACATTTTCACAATTTGTTCACATGCAACAAGGACCACTCGTTCACTCAAATATTTTTTCCTCTCCATTAATTTATTCAATGTTTAACCTTGACCAAGTGCTTTCTCAATCCGTTATGTTTCTTCCAAAGTTTCCAACTTAAATCTGCCATTTTCCTCGTTCCCTTGTATGTTTCTTCCAAGGAATCTTTCTCGTAGGATCTTCTCCTACTAAAAACTCTCATTATTAATTATTATTCTATATGTTATCTCTGCACCGACCCTTAATGTGTTGTTCATTCTCAAGTTTTATAGTGCTACCCATTCACATTGTTGGAGTTGTCTTCACAATTACCCACTTATTGAAACTTCTCCAGTTGATTTTTTTGCAACAGTGCTCTTGCTAGAAATGTTATATTCTTCACCTTGTTGCAAAGTTCAAATCTGCTTGCAAATCTTCAAACCCACAACATGATTTGTCCTCTTCAACTACTGACAACTTCAAATTTCTTCACTGGTATTTACCAACCTCAATTGTAGCTATTATTCTTCCCCTTCAACTCTGTACCTACAACCTCAGTTGTGGATCTACCTTCTCCAATAGGATTTAACCAATTATGCATGATACCCCTACTTTGATACCAACTTGATGCAAATTGGAGACCTCACATCCCTGTAGATTTTGTCTTCATTATACACACAAAACAAACAAAAGAGAACTACAAGCTTTGTAACTCTTATAAAGTCCTATTCAAAGGCACAAACCATGCTCACAAATAAACATAACAAATACAAAGATGCAGCTCTTAAATTGAAATTATAAGAGGAAAGGTTGGGTGCAATATAGGATACACCAATGTGAAGACAAATCAGAGGATTGAAGGGAGGGAGGGCCATAAATTAGATAAGGGGATGTGACACCCATTGAGGCCAAGGAAGAGTTAGGATATCAACTAGTGTTGAACCTTGGAAACCATGCTCCAAGAACTTGTGTGTAGATCCATTTAAGTTAAATCATATTACCTTCTTTAGTTCTTATTCATGAGTGTACACATATTATTTTTTGTATACATTAAGTTGTTAGATTTTCCGATGCAATTATTTATGTTAATATGTCCTTGGGGACAAAAGAGGAGACCATCCAAATAAAAGAAATTTATTTGTCAAGAAGAGTTTCTACCAATGCCATTTCATTACAAAAGATTATGAATTAGAGCCCTGAGATTTAGCAATATTAACATACAACACACATGAACACCAAGATGAGGAAGGATGGCCTTATCGTGGATGACTCTACAACTATTGTGAGGTTAGTTTCTTGCATAAAGCTAAGATTTTAAGGGGGCATTTTTGCTTGTGTAAGGCATTTTTTATTTGTATTTTTAATATAGAAGTGTCAATTGACATTGCATGTAAAATGCATATCAAGCAACATCTTGACATAGATGTGGGAGATTGTGGTAGAGATTTATTCTTAACCAAGAAAGATGTTGCAAGCATTTAAAAACATTTGAAGGGACAATAACAACTCCACAAGAAGGATGAATCGAATGTTAGCCTTTGGTATTAAAACCCACCCTATGATTTATTTATTTTTCTAGAAGCCTAATAGTCCAAAGAACCTATTTATAATTAGAATTTAGAGGAGGACGTTGGAGAAAATGGTTAAGCTATCACATGATACTTTATTAGGAATGGATTTAAAATTCAACACAAATAAATATGGTGGAAGTTTATTTTGAAAGATTGATTCAAAATGATTGTTTGTGTTGTGATACACTATGATCGATAATTTAAACTTGACTTGATGTGTTTTTTTAAGATGGCCATAGATCAGTTGTACACACTTGTGGATTTTTATTAGCTACAAAGAGGTGCACTAGTTTATTGGGTTATGGCATCATGACATACATCATTTTATATTGTGATATGGTTGGAGTAGTGTATGAACAAGGGTTACCAACTTTGTGCCATTAGGAAATTTAATACATTCATGGTCGATGATACATTCATATAAATCGATATTTTGAGGTAATTTTCATTTGGTCATTTTACAACTTCTATTTGTTGTAAGAATGTCACACTTAAAACATATTGAATTTGGTAAGAGGATCACAAAGTCTCAAGTGGTTTTGAGTATTTGGAACATATGGAAGACATGGAAAAAGATGTGTGTGGGTTGGCCTCTACTATAGAGCAAGAAAATTCAATGTTTGATAAGTTCAATTGAAGTATTTGTTAGTCAATTAAAGAAATTAGTTGATTAAATCAGATTACATTTTACGTATCAATCCATAGTTTGTAAACATATGAAATGCAAGCACAATATATGTAGAATTGGGTTATTTGCAGTATAATTTACCTTAGATGCTTATGGAAATTAAATGAAATCAAATGCATAAATACACAACACACTTTATCAAATGAAAAACAATCATAATCAATTCTAGCAATGACCATGTACTCAAACACCATCATACTACTAAGACCCTACTATCACAAAGTTATCTTTTGATGTGTAACTAGGCCCCTCTTCTTTCCATGAATCAATGATTTAATAAAAGGAAAACATAATTGCATAAAAGGAAATAAAAGGAAATACTACCAAGATCCATTTGGAGTGGGCTGATTTCTACCAAGAACTAGGTAGAAAACTAAACAATAACATCCTAAAGATTAAATTGAAACACTCTATTTATAGAATCAAAACATGTTATTTATAGAACTAAAGAATGAAAATCTATATAGGGAAATATCAAGAACTTCTATTCACTCCATCATATGTTGGACATTTGTTCCAAGAGTCCTCTCTTGTACAATGGAGAAGGCACTCTTATTTATACATAATTCGCTTTCATAATAGGATAAGAAACTAATAAATTCAACTCGACAATTGTCTCATGTGGTTAACAATCATTTGCTAATAATTATAAAATAATTATCTCTATAAATCTTCTCACAAATATCTAAGATATTTGATAAGGAATCTGATCCAATCTTCCATGATTCTTCTCCATCCAATATGAATGATTGATCATCCAAAATCTTCTTCAAATTTTCAAAGGTTGAAGAGGAAACTCGAATTTGATGCTAAGTGGTAAAAATTTGCATTACTGGAATCTCCATTTAATATACCTGTAAACATCACCAAACTCATCCAACTTTCAAGTTTAAGTGAACATTTTATTTTTCTAATATTTAATCATAATTCACTCAAAATACAAAAATAAATGCATTAAAAAATATATCGATCATAATCCCACACGAAGCATTAAAATGAACTTAATGTGAGGTTATGAGAAGCATAAAATTATTAAAATTCAAGGGAAATGTGTGAAAATATGGCAAAAATGATGAAAATTTGGTGACTCAACATCTCCCCCAACTAAACATGTTGCATGTCCTCATGCAACCCTGCATCTTCATGCAACTGATTGTGTGACTAGGTCTCCTTCCTTTGAAAGTATCTAAGTGGTAGTTGAGCTTCTTGTGGTTGGTTCTTGTTTGGCAACCACAAATTTTGCAAATGTTGGTTCTTGTGTGAAAACACTTACCTTTTGATCTCGAGTTTCTTGCAGTTGGTTCTTGTGTGGAAACCACAAGTTTGTGAGTGTTGGTTCTTGTGTGGCAACATTTCACCTTTTACTCTTCTCCTTTCTGCAACAAAGAATAAACTTGAAAATTCAATAGTGTGCCAACATTCAAAATGATGACCCAATAATGTGCATATCAACCAATCCCTGCGCATAATATTAACCATTTTAAGACATATCATGTGAGGATATTCCTATACTCCATCCTAGTCCTACCAACATTTTCATCCTTTGCATTTTCAGTCTTGCATGCATTCCTGCATGTAGCATGCATTCTGCATGCATTGCATGCATCCGCATGCTGCCCAGTCATCAAGTTGATACCTCTAGCACCTAGTCCCTAGTCTTCCAGCACTCGAGAGCTTATTTCCACTCAGATTGAGCCCTCCTAGCTAATGATGCGCCCACATCTTACCATCCACTTGACAAAGGCGCCCTTCTTCACCTACCAGTCCAGTTGTCTTCAGTTAACTGAGTTCTCTCCTTGATTTTAGGATTGACTCACTCTTAGCTGACCTTACCACTCCGATGGACCTCCAGTGTGACCAGACTGCTCATTCTGACTTCAGTTAGCTCCTCATGCGCCCTCCACTGAGCCTCCTTCATTCAGTTAGCTCCTCATGCGCCCTCCACTGAGCCTCCTTCATTCAGTTAGTTCCAGTTACACTCAGTTACACCTACCACACTCAGTTAGACTCAGTTTGACTGATGGTTGACAGTTACTTGAGCACTGATGACTCCACTGATGATGAGATAGAATTATAGTTGTGCTCCGATGACACTCCAGTGATCTTTTGATAACTCCATGAAGGCTAATTTGAATTGCCACCTTGGCATTCGAATCCTCATGCATTGTATTATTTATTTGCCCATTTGTGATTAATGAATTAGTGTGTGTGAAGTTATTTTGCTTCTATCTGAGTTCACCTGTATTATTATTCTATTGCTCATTTTATTGCATTGACCACTCTTAAATCTTATTCCTAAATTGTTTCATTGTGAGGTATACATCAGCGCTTAGATATCCTGTGAGGATTTTCACATATCAATCATTGGACCAAATTTATGAAGTCACTCGCAAATTTTTTGTTACAAGAATTATGAGAGCTACTAGAATGCAGTTGAGTATGAGTTTGACCATGAACTAGCACACTCCTAGTTTGTTTTGGAGCCAATTTAACAAACACCAAACCATCTTATGTAACCTAGGAACAAAACCCATGTGGCCGATTTTGATATGAGGAAGCACTAGTATGCAAAGCAATGAATGGTTATCGGATTTGTACTGTGGTTATCTAATTCATGTAGCATATTTGTTTAGCCATTTTCTCACAATTTATCAATTCGTTTGACTTAAAATTTTGTGGATTTGTTGTTATTACCTTTATGTTTCTACTCACCCAAAATTGCAATGTCGAATGGATGCAAGAATCTTGAGAAAAATGCAAAATGGTTGTAGGTGACGGCAACTGCTTTCTCAAAAAATATGAAGTGATTTGCTTGAAAAATTATGAATTTACTCGTATTTCCTTATTGCATTTCTCCAAATTTCATGGTCATCCGATGCATGATTTGCAAGATATGAGCAAATCAATTTCTACATTTTCTTTAAAAATAAAATGTTGTAAATGACAAATTTTCTATATTTTGTTGTGTATTAATTATAATATAATCAGATGTTGGCTCAATAAGAGCATACCCATAGGTGGCTACAATGTACACTAATGCTTGTTCATCAGGATACTTACCTTAATATTCAATCAGCTTCATACCTTTCTTTAATGTTTCATGTATAATGGGGACTACAATATTACAAGCAACAAAAGTGAGAAAACAATCATGTGCACATTTGTTCTCTTGTGTGATATTAACTTTTGCACAAGGATAGGAATCACTTCAACCTTCATTTTGGACTTCCAAAATATTCCATCAATTCCATCTGTAATATTTGCAAATATTTCGTTCTTCGTGTTTCCAAAAGAAGAATGTTGGCCACCATGCTCTACTTAAGCATTTGATGCGCTATGAATTTTCCCAAAGACACTTGCATCTCGAAAATTCCCACAACTACACACATGATAATGAGAAACAAGGAAAAAAATCTCTCTATTTTGATTTGACTCTCCATCAAGATTAAGAGTTTGGACATAAGCAACACCACTTGACAAAGATAATTTAATACATTTGAACAGAGGATTATAAACTTTTGCATGATTATTGCACCTTCTACTTAACTATGATCAAAGAAAAGAATTAAGAGAATCTTTCTAGCTTTTTTGGCCAACGCCTTTCATGCTCATGCCATGCGTGATATCTCCATCTTTAAACCTATGCTATTTTTTTGCTTGAATATGGTTGACAGGGATTAGATTTGTTTAGTAATACTTATCAATTTCATGACATATCATGCACGAAACTACTCCCTAATGCTCGTTTTTGTTGATCTGGAACCCGTGAAGCACTGAAGTATGCATTCGATCTGGCACATTTATCCTTTGGTTGCACCCTTGGAAGCATTGAGATCTCATAACATGATTTATTTACCTCAACAAATGACTATTGGATCCATGACAGAGTTGTTCAGGGTACGTTGAATCCAAATGGAAGAATGTGAGTACAGATTGGCGATGAAGAGCAAATCATTGATTGGGATGTTGGAACAGATTTTGTAGATCTTATCTTTCATTGGATATATCTAATCTTTATAGGTCTCTTGGCTGTGATATAACATATATTACAATAGATGTGACAAATCACGGTGGGTGCACCATGCCAAATAAAACAATATATCAACCATACCTCTAAGATTTGCAACAATACAATCAACAAATCAGCAATATACAAGTGTTGGTAAGCAGATCATCCCATGTAGGCGTTTGGCATGTGCTCCTTTTCTTATACAATTGAAGAGCATACATATTTCATGTTTCCATATTAACATTTATCACATTGCACCCACGTGAATCTTTCTTAGAATTTCAAATTCATCTTCACCTATTTAGCATTTTACCAAATTTTCCAAGCATGATAGTAAATTGATTGGGTGGAAAGAGCCAGAAGTCTCTAACATGTTCCCTTGTCTCATAGCATGTCTTGGATGTGGTATCCGCACTGGCTTCTTATGGTTGGGTGGAAAATTTCTCTTACATGGCCAATTTCTTGATCTTTCTTATGTTAAAAGATAAGTGTTCTATCAATGTTTATTAATATGCAATTAATGTTATTCACCATTATGAAAATACATATATTTTGTGTGTTGTGTGTGATTATGTTTAAATGTAATGATGGCCTTTGGTTTCCATGAATTTATGTTAATCCACGCTTGGTTATTTCCACTACATTTCAATTATTGCACTTATGCATGCATTTATTTTAATTATAGTAATCTCTAGAAAACTTCCTATGTTGTTACTGCGGAGATAATACTTCCAAAGGCCAAAATTTGGAAACTTATTTTTTGGCTAGAAGTATTGCACAATGATGCTGTAACAACTCAAATATAAAGGGTGTTACTAGAAAATCAAATACTCTTACTTTATTTAAAAAATCATAATATTTTATTAGTCCGTGCCTTCAGGCTGGCATGGACTTTAGTAATTGGATTTTCGTTTTCTTCATTAAAATGGTCTGTAAGTCAAAGAATTTTTGTTTCATATAACCTAATTTTTACATTGATTATGGGGAGCATACTTTATTTTCACCAATCATCTGCATGAAACCATCATATCCTTAAATCAAAAGAATTGAGGTCTTACTTGGACTCATATGAAGGCAAGCTCAAGACATAACCTAAGACTTTTCCTACTCAATTCATGAAGAGATTATGAAGTTGAGTAATTCTAGCATTACTCTTGACATTAAATGTTAATTTTTCTTGTATGATATAGTGTGAGACAACCACCACTTCACACCATTGCACTACCTTACTTGGAACATGATGACCTTCCCTCATGCTAATACATTTCACGACATGATGTTTCCAACCTGTTAATGCATGCCACCACCTTTCACAAGGTGGGTGATCCTTCATAAGAGGCGCCACTGTCGATGTCATAGCCTATAGTTGAGATGCATGCCGATCATCGGGGTAACCAATGCTGCATGGTCTAGCATTAGCAACAACTGTTAATTTTTTAGAATTAATTCAACCTACTCTAGGATCTTTACTAAGATAATAACATGTACAACATATCAAGCATATCAATGCATATCAATCACAACAAGCAATCACGTGAGACAATAGACACACAAAGTTTCACTAGGGAAAACCATAAAGGTGAAAAACCCCACAACTTCCTTAGAGATAGAAAGAGCGATGATACAACCCAAGTACAAGAGATAGTCCTCCTAGTAGCTACTCCTCCTTCCTCACTTGTGCGCCAATTTCTAGAGAGTGTAGAGGTGAATAATGAGATGATCAAATAAAGTGACTCCCGCACTCTATTTATACATGACCTGACCTGCCTAATAACCTAGCAGGGCTGACTTGTCTAACTCAGTCTAATAACCCATGGTAATACTAATCAGGGCCGAACCCACAATTGGTGGTCTAATAACCCATCACATGCAAGTTGCGACACTTGCGACACTTGTCAATACAAATGACAACACTTCCGTATAGAGGAATAATAACATCTCTATAGGAGTACAATATACATAGGTGAAATACATTCCGAAGTTACAATTACATTCACACTCCCTCTTAACTAGGAAGGTATTTCTCGACACAGATCTGCTAGCACAAGTCTTCTTTTCTGGATCATCGTCACTGGATCATCGTCATCGTCACGGCTGCTGCTATCTCAATCAGTCTCTGATCTATTCGTCATAGGAAGTTCTACAGAGCCAGTCCTTTTTCATACTGGATGTAGGCCCACCACCTGCAGGTCTTCAACATCACTGACCATACTGTGGAATCCTTAGGACTTATTACGTGCATCACAAAACCTCGCAAGAGCATCCCAAGACTGATTATGGGCACATAGCCTAACCTATCGGATCTCCGAGGGAGCTATTACATGTGACCCCTCCACAAAACCTCGAAAGAGAATCCCAAGACTGATTACGAGCACACAGCTCAACCTATCGGATCTTCCAGGGCGCTATTATATGTGGTCATGGAAAAACCTCGAAAAAGCACCCCACGACTGATTACGAGCGTACTGCTCAACCTATCGGATCTCCCAAGGCACTATTATATGCCATAGGAGAAAACCTTGAAAGAGCGTTTGCTAGATATGCCAGGGCGCTATTACAAAACCTCAAAAGAGTATCTACAAACCTCATAGGGCTCTATTATATGTCCTCACAAGCAAAACCTTGAAAGTGCAATTGCCAGATATCCCAGGGCGCTATTATATGCCATAGGAAAAACCTCGAAAGAGTATCTGCAAATATCCTAGGGCGCTATTATATGCTTATCTGCACAACCTGTCCACGACCATAAAGTATCAACCTGATACTCATCATACATCATGATGATGTACATCATCACATGATCATCCTAATCATCATCATAGCATCATCCTGATGCATATCATCTGGAGCAACATCCTGAAGCTCATCATCCATGATCATCTTGATCATCATCATAGCATCATCCCGATGCATATCATCTGGAGAAACATCCTGAATCTCATCATCTATGATCATCCTTATCATACAATGTATCCACCTGATACATACACAAATACATGATCCACCTGATCATATAATGTATCCACCTGATACATATACAAATACATGATCCAACTGATCATATCCAACATCCAACATGATGCATATACATATACATGATCCGACTGATCATATCCAGCATCCAACATGATGCATATACATATACATGATCCAACTGATCATATCCAACATCCAACATGATGCATATACATATACATGATCCAACTGATCATATCCAACATCCAACATGATGCATATACAGAGCAGTAACTGGAGCATCGTCCTGATGCTCATCATCCAGTGCTTACATCCATATCCATGGGAAGGATCCTCCTCTCACCATGCTTGGATAGGCTCCAACAAATGTGTCCATCACTTCTTGCTCGAAGTGTCGTCAATTTGAAGAACACCAAGCCTCTCTCTGAAGTACTCGAACTTCATTCTAGCTAGTAGTTTCGTCAATACATCTACAACCTGCTCATCCGTTGCAACATACAGGAGCTTCACTGCTCCTCTCTGCACCATATCCCTAATATAGTGATATTTGATCTCAATGTGATTCGACTTGTCATGGAACACTGGGTTCTCAGACAGCTTCACACAACTCTGGTTGTCACGAAAGATACCAGTAGCATCCAATGGGAGATCAAATAACTCAGACAATAGCTTCCTCAACCATACTGCCTCACAACTAGCCGAACAAGCTGCAACATACTCTACTTCGGTTGTACTTAGTGCTACGCAAGACTGCTTCCTGCTAAACCAAGAGATCACACATGATCCCATACTGAAGCAACAACCAGAAGTGCTCTTCCTATCTACAGCACTGCCTGCCTAGTCTGAATCAACATAACCCTGCAGGTTAAACTTTTGATTCGCATCATACTTGAGTCCATAATCAATTGTACCCTTCAGGTACCTCAGAATATGCTTTACAGCAACTAGGTGAACACCACTGGGATCCGTCAGGAACTGGCTCAATGTGTTCACCGCAAAGCGAATATCTAGTCTCGTGTTCATCAGGTACATCAAGGATCCAATCATCTAACGATACATAGTGACATCAACCGGATCAGATGAAGCATCACATAGAAGCTTCAAGTTCGATGCCATAGGTGTGGCCATGGCCTTGTATTCCATCATCCCGAACCGCTTCAGGATCTCTACTACATACTTCCCTTGTGAAAGGAAGATCCCATCTGCACTCTGCCACACCTCCATGCCTAGAAAATAGTGCATCATCCCCAAGTCCTTCCTTTCGAACTCGGTAGCAAGCTTCCTCTTGGTATCGGCAATCAATCCATCCTCACATGTAACAAACAGGTCATCCACATACAGAAGTAGTATCACAGGATTGCCTTCTTCAACCTTGTAGTAAAGGTTGGAATCTGCTTTACTCTTAGTAAATCCCAAACTGGATAGAAAGCTGTCTATCCTACCATACCAAGTCCTAGGAGCTTGCTTCAATCCATACAAGGCTTTCTTCAACCTGCACACATATGACTCTTTGTCATGTGTCTCAAAACCAAGTGGCTACTCCACACACACTTCCTCCTCGACTACACTATTCAAGAAAGCTGTCTTGACATCCATCTGGTGTATCTTCCATTTCATCATTGCAGCTAGGGTAAGTACTGATCTGATGGAAGTGTACCTGGCTACAGGAGCAAAAGTTTCTCCATAGTCTATTCCCTCTTTTTGGGAGAAGCCACGAGCTACAAATCTCGCTTTGTACTTTTCTATGCCGCCATCTGCAGCATGCTTGATCTTGTATATCCACTTGGAAGTCACAACAGACTTCCCTTCAGGTCTTGGGACTACATCCCAAACATCATTCTTCATGATCGACTGGTATTCCTCGACCATGGCATCCTTCCATTCTTTCTTTTTCGCTGCTTCTTCATAATTGGAAGGTTCTTTGTTCATAATATCATAGAGTAAGGAAACATAGCTGGTATGAGATATAGTCCTCTTCCTTTCTCTGTGTTCTTCTTCTAGAATGCAATACCTTTCTGCATCTTGAATGAGCTCTCTAGCCCATGCAGGTTTCCTATTGTGAGAGTTCTTCTCACGGGGTGGATCTCCAGGTTCTTGTGGATCTTCTATTTCACGATCTGCATCTGGAATTGCTTCAATCATAGTGGTGTCTTGAAATCTAGTTTCCTTTGGTTCTTCATGATCTTCAACATGTGTCTTCCTTGACTTGATGAAGGCTGATTTTTCATCAAATGTTACATCCCTGCTGACATAAATCTTCTTGAACCCTGGAAAGTATATTCTGTAAGCTTTCGAGCTTTCACTGTACCCCACAAAGATGCCCTTCTTTCCTAAAGGATCTAGTTTTGTTCTATTTTCCTTTGGAACATGTGTATATACTAACAACCAAATATTCTGAGATGGTTGACTTCAGGTTTCTTACCAGAGAATACCTCTTCTGGTGTCTTGTTGTCCAATATCTTGTGAGGTGTTCTGTTATGCACATATACAACTGTCCTAGCTACTTCTGCCCATAGATGCATAGGCAGATCTTGGTCATGCAGCATTGCCTATGCTGCTTCCATGATTGTTCTATTCTTTCTTTCTACCAACCCATTCTGTTGTGGATTGTAGGGGGCAATTAACTCCCTCTTAATCCCTGAATCACTGCATAACTTCTTGAAATCTCCTGAAGTGAATTCTCCGCCATTGTCGGATCTAAATGTCTTGATCTTCTTATTAGTTTGATTTTCCATCAAGGTTTTGAATTACTTGAACTTATCAAACACTTCATCCTTATTCTTCAAGAAATAAACCCAAGTCTTCTTAGAGAAATCATCAATGAAAGAGACATAGTATACATACCCACTCAGAGAACTGGATGACATCGGACTGCATACATCGGAGTGGATGATTTCCAAGCTCCCTCTGGCTTTGATTTCACTGCTTGGAAATTCCCTTTTAATGTTCTTTCCTTTTGCACATCCTTTGCAAATACCATCATGCTTTGTCTTGATTTCAGGAAGACCCTCTACTGCTTTACTTGTAATTCGTAGTTCTCTATAGTGCACATGTGCAAGCATTCTATGCCAAAGTTCACTTGGATCCATGGATTCATGTACCATGGCATGTTCAGGTTGTCCCTTCAATTTGTAAAATCCTCCCTCTTGCTCTCCAATCACTACTGTATCATCTATAGTTTTACCCTTTGGCCACATTAGGATTTGGCCATCTACAAATGCAACCCTCATGCCTTTTGCATCCAATGCAGATATGGAGAGTAGGTTCTTCTTGAGCCCAGGTACATATAGTACATCTTTCATCTTCAAAGACTTTCTAGATTCTAGGTTGTAGGAGGCTTCACCACTTCCCTTGATAGGGTATTGATAGTCATCCCCAAGTTTCACCTTATGGGGTGACTCATGTTCAGATAGATTTGCAAAAGATTCTTTAAACCCAGTCATGTGTTTGGAAGCCCCAATATTAGTAATCCAATCATTACATCCATGAGAGATAGTACTTGTGAGAGCAGAGATTAGAACATATTCATCTTCACTTGATGAAGCATCACTTTCTGCCCTAGCCTTCTTCTTGGGAGGTTCATCATCCTCAGTAGCATGAGCATGATACCTCTTCTTGCTTCCCTTCTGCTTGTTGAAGCTGCTGTTGTTGTTATTTTTGTTCTTAGGACAATCTGAGGCAAAGTGTCCCTTCTCATTGCATGTAAAACATCTTATATCTTTCTTATCTTTATGATAATGATGGTGTGAAGATATTTTGTTATGAGATGGTTCTCTCTTGGGATTTCTTGGTGTGAGTTGTGAGAGCTTGATCTTCATTTCCCATCTTCTCTTCCCGAGCTAAAAGCCTAGCCTCTTCTTGTGAACATTCCTCCCATAGTCTACTGAAGGAGATCAATTTTCTTCTTACACAGATTCCTTGGATAAAGGAATCCCATGACCTAGGTAGGCCATTCAAAGTGGTCATAACAACTTCATCATTATCCACTACTTCATCCACAGCTTCAAGTTGTTCCTTGATCTGAGAGACCTTAGAGAAATAAGATTGAATGGTCTCTCCATTATGAAGCTTCACCCCTTTCAATTGGTTCCACAGAGTCATCTTCCGATTTATGTTCTTCCCTTCAAATAGCTTGGTCACGGAATTAAACATCTCCTTGGGTGTCTTTAGAGATGACACATGTGGTATGAGGTGGTCTTTGATAGAATCAACAATGATCCTCTTTGCCTTGACCAAGTTCTTCTTATGCAAGGCCTTAGCGTCCTCTCCCTCTGGGATAGGGACCTCTTTACTTATGTAAGTATCCAATTCATTTTCTTCCAGGATTAACCCAATCCTATACTTCCATGCTCGGAAGTTATCAACCCCTTCAAGCTTATCCTCAAGCTTGGTGTGGTGAGACATCTTAAAAAGTACTTCAAATGGAAATAGAAAATATTTAGGTCTTACCACTTGATTTGCAGAAATTTGGATCTGGTGCTAGATTAGGGTTTGTCAAAGAAACCCTAAAAATTCAAAATGTGAATTTCAAACTTCTGAAATGATAGAAAGATGTGCCTTGATGAGCTGATCAGCCTGGTATATTTAGAATTTGAAATTTGCAAATTTTCACCCTTCGGAAATTCCTTTTTGTCTCCCGGATTCACTAGGGAGGACCCTGAATTAGGGTTTGAGTTTCTCGGAGCTTCACCCAACCACAAATTTCAATCCAAAGCTCTAAACTTCGATTTTTCCAAGGCGCTTCTAGCTATGTCCTTATATTTTAGAAATTCCTATTTTTGTGGAAACCCTAATTTTTAGGGCCAAAAATGAAAGTGCCCGGAATTGAATTCTGAATGGACAGAAATATGCACCTTGTTGAGGAGAGTCAAAATACCCTACTGCCTTTCAAGATCTTTGGAGAGAAACCAAATAAACAAGAAACCCTAGTTTCCACAACTGCATAGTGTCTTCTTCTCAGGTTAGCTCTGATACCATGTTAATTTTTGAGCATTAATTCAACATACTCTAGGATCTTTACTGAGAAAATAACATGTACAACATATCAATCACAACAAGAAATCACATGAGACAATAGAGACACAAACTTTCACTGGGGAAAACCATAAAAGTGAAAAACCCCACAACTTCCTCAAAGATAGAAAGAGCAATGATACAACCCAAGTACAAGAGATAGTCCTGCTAGCAGCTACTCCTCCTTCCTCACTTGTGTGCCACTTTCTGGAGACAGTAGAAGTGAATAATGAGATGATCAAATAGAGTGCCTCCCGCACTCTATTTATACATGACTTGACCTGCCTAATAACCTAGCAGGGCCAAATTGTCTAACTCAGTCTAATAACCCATGGTAATACTAATCAGGGCCGATCCCACACTTGGTGGTCTAATAACCCATCACATGCAAGTTGTGACACTTGTCAATACAAATGATGACACTTCCGTATAGAGGAATAATAACATCTCCATAGGAGTACAATATACATAGGTAAAATACATTCCGAAGTTACAATTACATCAACAACAACAAAAGTAGATCCAACAACATTAGCAATAAATGTAGATACTATAGCTTTCCTTGAACCTTTTGAACTAACTAGAGCACCTAAAGTAGTAGAGCTATGATTTGAACTAGTATTAGGCTATGGTATTTAAATTCTTTCTCCATCTGGTTTTGTTGCACACACTTTGACTTTATCAAAGGTATGAAAGTATGCTCTAACCATGAAAGGTATGAAGGGTATGAAGGTATGGAGGTATGAAAGCATGAATTTGACTTTATCAAAGGTATGAAGGTATGAAAGTATGAAAGTTAGCAATATACTACTCAAATCATTATGAGGAATCAAAGTCTCTGAGAATTTGAATGAGCTCCTTTGAATTTCTAAACGTGTTGTTTTCACTTACATCTTTGGAAAGAAAGCCTTCCCAGTGATAGTCCAATTTGGGGTTAACGACGTCAAGTTTCATAGATAGAAATTGTGAAAAATAATAATAAGTTAATTATGATCATAAGTAGATAATAGATTAAATCGATATTTTACATAACTTTTCAGGACCTTACCTCAAAATATAATGTCTGCATGCATTAATGAAATATTTCTTTTCAACATAGTATGCTTGATTACGCTTTTTGTTACATTGATTTGGCATCTATAGTTGGATATTTTTAGTATCACTTGTACATGTATGCAACATTGAGTTGATTAGTGGTGCTATATATTCTACATGTGCATATGATGGATACATGTTTCCATTCGATGTGAAAATATAGGACAACATTAATTTCTAATTGAATAGGAAGGTACATAACAACATCACAACATTGGAATAAAAAAAGAAATGTGTGGAGGACACTAATTGTAGTATAGAAGAAGAAGGTAAAAAATTGTGATTCTATACTTGAAACGTTCTATATTACAACATGAACTGAGATGAGTGTATGCATAAAAACACCAAAATTTAAAATATTCAGATGTAGGGGTGGGCATCAAAAGAATTGGGTGATAGAAAATAGACTTCCTTTAATTATTCATGTCAAACATAAAAATAGTGTGATAACGACAAGCAAAAAACATAGACTTTTATTAAATAGTTGGATACCGCCAAGCAAAAAAATAGACTTTGACTAAATTTCAACCTTGTACTATTCCTTGTAAATAATGCCTAAATCACAAAGTTCTTCTTTTGCTCACCATTTCTGGATATTGACTTTCCAGGAGGCTATGGCATGTGTGTTGGTCACGATATTGTCCAAGATTTCATTAATGATATTTTGAGCTACATTAGAAACATCTGACTTCAAGGACCCGATTTCTGTATTTCCAGGAGACAACTCTTCCTCTACAAAATTCATCAAGATATCCATATTAAATTATGTTTCCCTACTCTATTCTTTAACCTTCATAATGTATTACTTAATTTTGAGTCTCCTATTTCAAAACTTCATCATCTATTTTTTATTATATACCATTTTCTACTTTCCTTCCTAAACAACTTATTTTGTAATTTAAACTTTTCATTTTCTTCCCTCAATTTGTTTCTTTGAGTCCTCAATATTTCATTTTCTAACTTTATATGAATGTCTAATGTATTATTCGGCCGAATAATGTTTTTCCGTAACGGCGCCGTAAATTATGGCGAAGGTTATTCGGCTGAATAATAAAACGGAAAAAAATCACGTCGGCCGAAAAAAAAGAAAAAAAAAAAAGTTTTTTATACTTATATAAATAAAACTAAAGTTAATTCATTATTTTCGCATATTTTAACTTCGCATTTTTTTGTCAAACTAATTTTGAAAGGGGGAGATATTTTTTGCAAAAGGAGGTTTTTAGAAGGTATGTTTCTTCTTCTTTTTTACAAAAGGCACATTGAAGGAGTTTTTTTTTCTAAGGCATAGTTGCAAGGAGTTTTTCCAAAATATTTATTTTCTTATTGCATATTTGCAAAGAAGACATTTTTTGCAAAAAGAGATTTTTACAAAGTATGTTTCTTCTTCTTTTTTCCAAAAGGCACATTGAAGGTGATTTTTTTTCTAAAGCATATTTGCAAGGAGTTTTTACAAAATATTTCTTTTCTTATTGCATATTTGCAAAGAAGACATTTTTTGCAAAAAGAGGTTTTTACAAAGTATGTTTCTTCTTCTTTTTTCCAAAAGATACATTGAAAGTGTTTTTTTTAAGGCATATTTGCAAGGAGTTTTTCAAAATATTTCTTTTCTTAGACATGTTTGCAAGGAGATTCTTTGCAAGGATTGTATCTAAAAAGTGTATATTCGAAAGTATTTTTGCCAAAAAATGTATTTTTCCTTCTTATTTATTTGAAAGGGATTTTTTCAAAGAGTTGCTTTGGTAAGATAATTTACAAATGGTTTTTTTCCAAAGTAGTTTTGCACTTCTTATTTAATTGAAAGAGGTTTTTTCAAATAGTTGTTTTGCTAAGGTATTTTGCATAGGATTTTTTTCCAAAGTAGTTTTGCACTTCTTATTTATTTGAAAGGAGTTTTTTCAAATAGTTATGTTGCTAAGGTATTTTGCAAAGGATTTTTTGCAAGGTAGTTTTGTACTTCTTATTTCTTTGAAATGGGTTTTTTCAAAGAGTTATTTCTTTACAATGGTTTTTTCCCAGATATGTTTACAAATAAGTTTTTATTCAAAGTACTTTTTTCTAGTGGTTTTTTTCGTAGATATTTTTTCAAAGAGGGCTTTTTGCAATGATTTTTACAACAAAGATTTATTTACAAGGTGTTTTTATTATTTTCCAATGGGTAGGTAATTTATTGTCGAGGAGTTTCTTATTTCTTTCCAAGAAGGTTTTTTTCAAAAAAGATTTTTGTTCAGAGAGTTTTTTCAAAGGAAAGTTAATTCCAAATAGATCTTCTTCAAAAGACTCTTACAAAATTTTTATAAGGTAAAGTAAATTTCAGTTCATGTTTTTATAAATTCCGTAAATGTTTTTCAATCTTAATTTATTTATTTTTACTATAAAGTAACATGATTCTTTAATTTATCATCTATAGATTAAACAACCATGGGCAATAAGAGAAAACGTCAAAGAAAAGCTGATCGTAAACGTGATGATGATGATAATAGAGAGAAACAAAAACTCAGATATATTGCCAAAAAACAAAGGGTTGCAGAAACGGAAGAGAGAACTATTGAAGATATAAACACAGATTTACATGATAATGTTGAAGAGATGGAAATTGAAAATAGAGTACAAGAAGAACAAATTGAAGTTGAAAAGAACATTGTAGAAGATGTAAATAGTGATTTAAATGCTAATGTCGATGAAGTCAATATTGAAGATTAAGTTCAAGATCCAGAAATTGGACTTGGTATGTATATATCATATATTTTCCAAATTAATTTTTTTATAATGAATTTTATTTTTTGATATATATGTTAAATTAAATTTAACTTGATGTATAGGTACTTTTACTATTGATGATGAAATGTTAGAAGACATTGATTGCGACAAATATGGAGAAAAACTACCAATACATGTCGCACGATATCGTGCTACAAAAATTTATGATGAAGTTCTCAAGGATTACTCAATAGCAGGACAAGCACAAATTTTGAGATGTTTATTAGTGTCCAAGAAGTTAGAAGGTGCTACATCATTATTGGGTATTCACAAAACGACAAAAGAGTCTAAATTGAAACAAAATGTGATGGAAAATATAGGTGATGCAATAAAAAAATTTGGAAAATCCAGGAAGAAAGATATCAGTGCTACACGTAAAGCAATTCATACAGCAATTCTTTCAGCTAGTACTAAACAAAAGCGTTTGACAACAGAACTAGCAAAAGCAGTTGGAACATCAAGAAAGACATTATACAAACATAGCAAATTCAGAATGCAAATAGATGAAAATAATGAACTTGCTTGTTGGACAATTATTTGTAGACAACCTTACAAAGATAGATTAGGAGCAGGTGTTAAAGATATTGTACGAGAATATTGGTTGGAACATGCTCGAGTTTCACCAAATTCAAGAGATGTGATACGCAAAAGAATATCACGAAATGTATATGAAAGCCAGCCAAAACATATAATGGACATTTCGGTCGAATAATCTCTGAAACATGAAAGATTCAGATCTCTGCAGAATTTTCAGGTTTCTCCATTTTCGGAAGGGAACAACCACCTCTTACACAACAAAACGAATGTCGGACTTCATACCAGTAGATTCATCATTGAATCTAGTTTACGAGGGTATAAATTTTGTTGTATATAGATAAGAACTGATATTTTTTAAGTTTTATTTTCGTAACATGTGTCGAGTTATGATTCAACTCTTTAAAAAAATGGCGAAAAGAAAAATCCATAACTTTAAAAATACAATACCAAAAAAATCAAAAAAAATGTGGGACTCTTCATTGGCGTGTCTACTTCAAAAGGGTGTTCGTAGATTTTTTGCTTTTATAGCGGATTGAAAGAAAAGTGGTGCAACAAAAAAGTTGTTGAAAATCGACTAAGTTTCTCCATTGATCGACTTAAAAAAAATATAATAATTAGTATATAGATCCACTGGATGCAAACGTATAGTCAGGCACTAGTACATTGTGTGTAGATTGTCGTAGCATTTTCTGTTTTTGCAAAACACAAGTATAACAACGATTTTAGTGGTGCAACAAATCATAACTCTTTTGTAGTCTTTTCATTTTATAAGAACACACTGTCAAACATTTGCGAAATCGACATATCAAATCTTAATAAAAAAAATCGAAAAAATTATGAGTAGAAAGCTAACATAATTCTACAAAAGTTTTCTTTTTACGGCAAAGTGAAATTTTAAACAAAAATATCACTTTTGTTCGCCCGAAGTTGAAAAACATGAAAAAACCAGAATTATTTTCTCACGAGACACCCCAAAATAGACACCCACCTTCATTTTTTCACCCGGACATGACACAAGTACAATTGTTCAATAAATTCAAGGAAGATCATCGTGGAATTAATATATCAATCACTACATTTGTGCAACAAAAACCATGGTATGTTCGACCTATAACTATACGTGATACATGTTGTTGCCGTTATCATGTGCAATTTCAGTTATATTATGACACGTTTCTTGAATTTGGTAAAATGTTTTGGACAAATTCACCACCTCCGCCGACGATACGTGAATTCATATCTCAAATTTTATGTGAGAGAAATCACGATGAAGTATTTTATTCAAAGAAATGTGTCAATGGAAAACATTGTCATCATTGTGGAAATTTGGTGCTATTCCACAATAAATATCCTATCGATAATGATCAATCGTTGTCAAATGTAAATGTTGATTGGAAGAGATACGAATACATCAACTATAGTACAAGTTCTAGTGATTCACATTCCAAAAGAATTGATTTGCTAGAAGACAAGATATGCGTCACAGATTTTCTCAAAAAAATTGAAAGCGAAATTTATAAATACACCCAGCATTCACATAGAGCACGATGGCAAGATCTTCAATTCAAACAGTCTCGTGAAATTTTTCCACCCGGAAAAATTTTGTCGGTGGTTTGATTTTGCTGAAAACTATACATTTGTTGCACAAAAAGAGATACAGAGGGAATACTATCACTCTGACCAAGTTTCGATATTTATCCATGTTGTATATAGACATTCTCAACAGGATGTTGATGGCATTTAAAGCACATGTGACAATCGAGATGTGATTAAAGAATATCACTTCTATATCAGCGATGATCGTACACACGATACACATTTTGTTCAACATTGTATAGAAAATATTTTCTACGACTCACTGAAAAAACGCGAAGTCAAATTCAATGAGCATTGGATATGGTCTGATGGATGTGCGGGTCAATTTAAATCTTCACGATCATTTTTTTGGTTATGTCGACTTCACAAAGTGCTGAACATTAAACATCGCTGGAATTTCTTTGAAATTGGGCATGGAAAAGGTGAGCATGATGGTGCAGGAGCATGCGTGAAAAGAGCACTTCGAAGATGGCAAATGAACTATTCTTCTGCACGGTTTCATTCAGCTGCAGAGGTTGTCCAATGGTGTCAATTAAATCTAAGCCATGATTATAATCAACAATCAAAATATGTGCGCAGGTATGTCCACTATTTTTTTAATTTATATTATTTCTTGAAATTTAAAAAAATGTATATACTAACATAAGTACATGTACACTAGTTCATTAAAAGTTGTTCTTTGAAAATGATTCATCATTTACTGTGTAGGTTTTTTTGGCTTGTTGGGATCCAAGATATAAATAGATCAATACCATATGACGCTAGCACCATACATGGGACTAGAGATCTTCACTCTATTCAAACAAAATCATTTCACAACGTGTTTGCATTTGACAGTAGAAAGCAATCATGCTTTTGTCATATTTGCATTGAAAATGTTGAGTCTACAGAAGTTTGTGAAAACATAACAAACAACTACGTAAAAGCTTGGAGACACATAGAGATTAATCCAAAAGGAAAAATGCCACTGGCAAGTGTAGAAGAATTAGAATCAGAAGAAATAGCAATATCGTCTGATGGCGATAGAATTTCAGATCTCGTCAGAGAAGGTAATAAACTTGTTCCTGAATTTTAAGTTAATTGTTCATTCTAGTCCATCGCCATAAGTATAGTCAATTTAATTCATTTAAATACACTAACACCAATTATAACTTGCGCAGGAGATGTTTTCGCTGTGATTGCACCTGTAGACAACGAAGAAAATGTCAAATATTATTTGATGCGATGCACTGAAGGAAAAATGAAGTTATTGGAGGACTACAACGACAATGGATTTACATACGAAAGAGGATCCATCATTTTAAAAGGCTACTTTTTTCAGCAGACGCATATGACTAAAAATTATGTCTACTTCCAAGATTATGAGCCCGATGTTATATGTTGTCAGTATAGTCATTTAGTATGTGCATCCCGAATAAAGTTGGTACAAGTTCCATAAAAAAAACAGTTAAAAACCAAAAAATGGAAACTATCCATATGTGACCATGAATAGATAGTTGAAGATGGCATTCCATTGCGATGTTTTTAACTACCTATCAAAAATAAATTGATCAGATATATTTTTGTGCATGTATATTTTTGTCCATGTATCAAAATTGTTGTGCACAATATATTTTTTCATTGAGTTTTTATGAATATTTTCTGAATATAAGAACTTACATTGTTGTACTTTAACATGCTTAAAAATGAATTCAAATATAATTTGAGGATTCAAAAGTACTTTATTCGGGTCCCCATATGTCTATTAGACCACTAAGGGATGAGATAACGGATGTGGCTATCCTCACTTCGCCCCGAATTTTTACTTTTGATTGATTGATGCCAACGAAAAATCACAAAAAAACCTATTAAATTTTTTATTCTTTTAATCCATCAAACATGTTTCTTTAATATACTTCACCATAAATATGATCTGAATGAATTTTTTAAAACAAGTTGTTAATAATATATCTTTCACATGTAAGTTCACATAACTGAAATCATGGCAAATGAAGATAACAATCATCTGATTTTTAATCACAAACAAGAATTTCTGGATTGTGAAGCTTATGCTAAATTATAGCAATGATTATTTACAACAAATCGATAAAAATTCATCGAATTGTTGTCTAAAATTCATTGCTCTAACTTAGCATAAGCTTCACAATCCGGAAATCCTCACTTGTGATTAAAAAACAAAAAATCATTATCCTCATTTGCCATGATTTCAACATTTCGAAATTCATGAACTACAAAGCACCTGAACAATGAACATATGAAAAACATTAGTAAAATTTTAAAATTTACATATGCATATCAAACAATAAACATATAAATAACATTAATTAAAATTTAAAATTTATATATGAATCAAACTACCAAAAACTTGAAACTTTTATCAAACAATTCATACATTTTCTATCAAAAATTCCTATCATTTCATTTCTTTACATTTTAGCATCCCATTTCTTAGTTCATTTTAAACCTTCATTCTTATGGTTCAATACTTTCTCAACATTCATTCTTTTCATAACATTTCTTAACATAACAGAATGAAATTTTTTTACAAATTCAACATTTTCTAACTTTAAATTGCATCTATCAAATGTCTCAATGTTTCATCATAACAACATTTTAATAACATTTATTCTCAACATAACAAATTGAAAACATTCCTTTTTCCATAACACCTCCCATTCGTTCTTTCCCAACATTCCTTTTTCTGTAACACCTCCCATTCATTTTTTCCCAACATTGATCCTTACCATAACATTCATTCTCAACATTGAACATTTCCTAACTTAGATTAACATTTTAAACATTCCTAACACCTCCTATTCATTCTTTTCCAACATTCATTCTTCCATAACATTCATTCTTATCATTCAACATTTCCTAACTTCATAACATTCATTCTCATCATTCAACATTTCCTAACCTTGGGTTGCACCTATCAAGACATTTTAAACATTCATGCAAAACATATTATAAACATTATCAAAACATTTTAAACATTCATGCAAAACATATTATAAACATTTTACCAAATGAGAAATAATTAACATGTACTCACGTATATAATCCAAAAAAAAGTCAATGAACATGTGAATTCAATGTACATATATATATAATCAAAAAATAAATACCCTCCATGTTCAAAACAACTACAATATATATATATATCAACAAAAACAATAAAGTCTGAACCACTATCTATCTGGACCAATATCTTTCCACTATTTTCCACTAGGACCTTCCCTGGGACTCAACTCAACCTACAATACACCAAAAAAACAAATTACAAATTTAGATCATAAATTATTTAAACAATTTTAAACTAAATTCAAGATATTAAGATATTAAACTCATCTAAAAAACAATTCAATTATTAAAAAAATCGTACATCAAATTATTTGAATGCATGTCCACCACTTTTTTCCACTAGAGCCTTCCCTTTGGCTCCAAAGGATCTCAAAGAGCCAAGCTGCAACATGTACAAAAACAATTTTCAAACAAATCCAAAAAATATAAAACATTAAACTTATATCAAAGATCATTTCTAGTTCAACAAAATTACCTCGGTGCCAATATCTGCATTCATTAAAGACCCCACATCTTCACCCCCAATTTCCAAATGGTCTCTTCCCTAAAATTTAAATTTTGTTAATAAATAAAACATAGTAGATACAAATAATAAATTAAGCAATTAACTTAAAACCAAAACAAAAAAAATTAAAATCATTAGCTCACAAGAGATGGTAAATCATCTAAAAAGTTGGAATCTAAAGAAACCTGCATAGATAAGTCAAATTAACAATAAGATATATTGATATTTATTAAAATTCAAACAAACAAAAAAAATATCAAGTTCAATCATAAACATTATAATTAAAATACTTCTCCAAAGCGCTCTTCATTTTGACTAGGTTGCTCTTGGTTTTGACTACTGGAGACTCGAAAATTATGTGCATTTAACATTCTGGAAAACTGCAAACAAAATACATTTGCTTAATATATCTATTACTATGTAACAAAAAATTCAATTCAAAATGAATAATAAAAAATCAAATAGATTGTCATAGCATAATCAACAAACCTCTCCCATGCTCGATGTGTCATTGGATAACACATCTGAAGCTATATCTCGACAAGACTTAGCATAAGCCCTGAGATCATCAATGCTCAATGCATCTACCTCGTCATTCGTCTTGTAAACAAAACTTTGACGAACAATAGCACGAGCCCTCTCTCGACCCAAACCAACTTCTACTCCAACAAGAGCTGATGCTAAACCATCACCTACCGTTTCCCTTGCAACTGTCCCTAGTTGGGATGTGGTCTCCATCTCTGATCTTAAAGCCACAACCCTCGGTGGACGAGGTATCTCAGGTGGAGGTTGTATAGTCGTAGGGTCTCTGAGAGCACCTTTTCGATTATAAATTCGACCCTTTCCAACTCCATAAAAGTCAGAAGGAACATCAGTATAGTTAAGCTTCATACCTAAAAAAAACTCTGCATAAAAAAATCTAGCAAAATAATTAGGAACCTCATCGTTCCAAGGCAATCGACCATAAGCTGCAAGAAATCAATCATATATTAAATGTGCAATTTGGGGATGCTTGAAATATTGCACTTTCAACATTTTTCACTTAAGGCCTTCTTTGAAATTGAACATTGAATTGGCTTGTTCTCTGGTGACTCTCTCCTTCACAACCTCCCACTTGTCTGGACCCATAACTTGGTCCCTTCGCATCCGCATCAAATGAACAAAACCATTCGTAGTTGGTCCAAGTTCCTCGTATGCATCAATGAACTTTTGCAAAGACCCCAAAACAATCTCCAGACTTTGTCGACTCTCTGGAGGGAGATCCAAAGAACAAAGATCATTGTTCAACCTGTCATAGTGGGATCTACAACTTTCAAGAATAGTTTGTTGCACAACACCTTCCCATGGAAGCTCATCAAGTAAATCAGATGGATAAGTTGATATGGGTGTACACCCCTCAGCTAGTGGAACATATGTCGTCCTAGCTCTAGGAGGATCTTCGGGACCCTGCTCTCCACCCACACCTATTCCATCATCTACAATCCTATCTTGATCTTCCTCTCGCTCTGTCGAATTACGTACATCTTCTGAACCTCGCTCTGCTTCAAATATAACCGTCGTCAAGAATTAACCTTGTCCATAAATTCGAAACACAAAAAAATACAAATTATACATTATTAAACATTAATGTTCATACCAACAGAAGGTTGTGATCGACGCTCTCCCATAGAAGACGAAGGAGAATCATTTGTACCCCTTTCAACTCGTTGGTGATCAGATGACTGTGACCCATACAATAAACTCGAACCCCGCGGCGAATTCGACAACCTCTGACTACCAATTGGAACACCAATTCCTGATGAATGTGATGACCTCCTACGCTTTCCCTTCGAAGACTCCACTCTTTCCATTTGATATAATTTCTAAATTTACACAAACGTTAACATATTGAAATTGTACATGACTATTTTACAAGAATAAAGCTATATTTGATAAAAAAACTACAACAAAATGTCAATCCCTCTCCTAACTCTAATTAATTATCTAAAATTCCTTACCATAACTCCTTTTGCAACATAAAGATATACTTAATAATCATTTCATTATCAAATATAAGTTATAACATGGTCAATTGTAGTAGTATAGTAACCTTAAAAATTTTTAATCCAACAAATATGGTTGAATTATATATCTCAATGAACAAACATCCCACTAAATATATATATACACCCTTATTAAAAGATTTCTAGTTTATATTTATGATAAAAATATTTACACATTTAAGTTGTACACGTTAATTCTACAAACTTAAAACATATCTCTTAAACATCTGAATACAAAATGTAGAGCTGCCTAAAATAGTATAACTTAATTTTTTTTTATGTTCCTCTACTAACTCTAAGAACACTATTGCACCATAAATATAACATTAATAATCATCTCATAATCAGTTAATTGTAATAGTATAGTAACCTTCCAAATTTTTCAATGTTCACTTATGTTTTCATTCTATATCTCAATAAACAAACATATCTTAATATTTATAAAAAAAAATAACTCAGAACTTACACCTGCTAATTTTTAAGTGACTTTCTTCATGAACTCTGCTCATGAACAGAGTTCATGAACATGTCCTGTTCATGAACATAGTTCATGAACATGTCCTATTCATGAACATAACATGTTCATTCTTTGTTGTGAGATCATATCCCAGAGTTGGATAGTAGTATGACAATGCACAAAAAGGTGTTCAACAACCTTAAAAAGAAGAGTAATAATCATGTTCAAGCACAGTACTTGCACAAACTCTTGTTATCTCAATAGTGTTATGGAACCTAAGTATTAATTGGAATACTAGTACAGGTAACACCAATCATCAGGGAATCTGAAACAGCAGGTATAAGCTTGTACATATGTTCATGAATAGAGTTCATGAACTCTGTTCACGAACAGAGTTCATGGACTCTGTTCATGAACTCTGTTCACGAACAGAGTCCATGGACTCTGTTCATGAACAGAGTCCATGGACTCTGTTCATGAACAGAGTCCATGAACTGAGTCCATGAACTCTGTTCATGAACAGAGTCCATGGACTCTGTTCATGAACAGAGTTCATGAACTCTGTTCATGAACTGAATTCATGGAATGAGTTCATGAACTCTGTCCATGAACAGAGTCCATGAACTCTGTTCATGGACAGAGTTCATGAACTCTGTTCATGGACAGAGTTCATCCTATAAGTTAAAATTAAATATAAAAAATTTACACCATCTAATTTTAATCCCTATACCAAATATTTTTTTTTATTTTCTCCTATTACCAACAACTCTTGACCAGAGTTCCAGACCTCTACTCAAGAGCAGAGTTCCAGACCTCTGCTCAAGAGCAGAGTTCCAGAACTCTGCTCAAGAGCATAAAAATAATTGTAAAAAGATAAACATTAAAATTTTAATCCTCGTCAAATATTTCTTTTAATTTCATTCAAATTACAACATTTTTTTATCAGAGCAGAAGTTTGCGAAACGTTACATACCTGTATCCAAACAAAGCAGTGAAGAGATCGTCAATCCACGACACCACGACGCTTCAATCCACCAGCTCCCCAACCACCAAGTAGATCCTTCATAAAGCAACAAATAATGTTAGCGGCTAAAACCTATAACATACGACAACAGAATCAGAACGACACAACTGACTGGAAAACGTACCTTCCAACGACGAGCTATCCACCCTGCACACAAAACCGCAACACCGACGATGCAGCAATACAACCGAACAAACCTGCCAACCAAACACATTTCACCGGAGCATTAAAACACGAATAAATGTATATACATCAACTTTAAAACTCGAAAACCAAAATCCACTGACAAACGTTACTTACCCTCGCAGCGCTTAACTCCACGTCGTAACACAGATCAGCACCCAAACAAATATTTCTAACTTCTAGATTCGCCTGTCAACCTCGTCGACGAACACAGCTTCCACAGCTGCAATAGGAAGTTACAACATCAGCAAATCAAGCAGCGAACGCGGCAGTGCAACAGCGTCCCTTAACAGGTTGAACGCAACAGGAATTATCGGCAGCGGGTCATGGAGCAACAGCCGTGGAGCAACAGAACGTAGCAGCAGTTGATCGTGGAGCAGAAGCGGATTGTCGAGCAAAATGGATCGCGGAGCAACAACATAGACACAGGGTGGCGAAATATCGACTACGGGCCCGGTTGCGGGGTCCAAATATTTCCAGCAGGGACTGCCAAATGGCGGCCGATGCTGGGTTTTTATGAAGAAATATAGTTCGGCCGAAGCATTATTCGGTCGAACAATTATTCGGCCGAATAATTGTTCGACCGAATAAACTATTGCCCAAATTTTTTTTTCCGTCCGGCTGCTGTTTGCACACATTTCAAGGATCCCCGTTAAACTAAACGGAGAACTGTTCGTGGTTATTCGACCGAATAACCCCTACATTATTCGGCCGAAGAATGTAAATTATTCGGCTGAATAATAAATATTATTCGGCCGAATAATATTTATTATTCGACCGAATAACTTCCGCTAAGACGATTTTGCACTAGTTTCTCATGAAAGTGTTACCCACCTTCACGTTTTCACCCATACTTCTAGCTATCTGACTTCTTCTTTCAACTTCTTGATTCTTTTATTTTTCTTCAATTTCAAATTTCAAAAAAGGGAAGAAGGAGAAGGTGCTGTAGAAACTACCTTTTCCACTGGAACTTCTTCTATAAATTTTAGACAAGGCATATCAACATTTTTGAAGTCAGGGTACTCCATTTCTATCGAGGGGGACTGTGAAGAATTGATATTGGAGAATTTCATCCTTGGCTTTCAAAGGGTACTTTCGATATTTATTATTTGGACCTTGTCATCTTTATGGTCTATATCATGAACCTATTCATTGTATTATGTGATCTCTAATTATTTCACCAAATACCATGACCACCTTGTCATTATGCCCCAAAAATATCACCAAATACCCCTCTGCAGGATCAGGCATTTTGTTCATTTGCATTCAAATTAGAACCAAGTTTATAAATCAGAATCTAGATCAGTTTTCAAGACTCAGGATTATGGCCATAGTTAGACCTTCTCACCTTCTCTTGCCCAATCTTAGAGGTTCTTCGACATTTTCTGGGGAAAGACCCTTGACATGTCTGGTCCTCAATTTTTTTGATGTATTGATTTTATTTCCCCACAAGATGCCATCCTAAATTGAAATTTCCTATTGCTATATTTGTGAATCCTAACATTTCTCTTTGCCAATTTAATCAGAGTACCTATTTTACTTCACTTGAAGGAAATGCAGGTCTATGTGGATTGGGAGTGAATGTCTCTTGCCCGATGGTTATGCCTAATCCAATAGTTCCAAATCCAAGAATAAGTGGGAATCCAACTAGAGGAGGTATTGCAGTGATTAAATCTAGATGCATAATAATTGTTCTTAGTGTTTCTACAATAATTGCAATATCTCCAACAATTGCCATTGCATTTTGTGTGGTTGATGTGACCATCCTGAATATAAGAGCACAATCCAGTTCAAGATCGATGAATCTTATGCTTTATATATTTTATCATCCCTCGTCCACTGATATGGCTCTAGGAAAACGGGTTATGTTTACACCTAACTTAGATCATGCATCTGAGGATTGGATGACCAATGCTGATGCATTGATTAACAAAGATTGTGAGCTTGGAAGGGGAGGTTTTGGGACTGTGTACAAAGAAGTCCTAGGGGATGGGAGGATAGTTTCTATAAATAAGCTGATGGTTTCAAGTTTGGTTAAATCACAAGAAGACTTTGAGAAGGAGATACAGCTTTTGCGCATAATCAAGCTTCCAAATTTAGTGAACTTGCAAGGCTACTACTGGACACCAAAGTTACAGCTTCTTATATATGATTACATTCAAAGTGGAAGTTTGTATAGTCGAATTCATGAAAGACCCCAGCTAGATCCCTCATTAAGTTGGTCAAGTTGGTTTAATATAGCTTTGGGGACTGTTATGGGGCTTGCACATCTTCGCCATGCCCGCAGGCCTCCAGTGATACACTATAACATAAAGTCCAACAATATTTTGTTGGATGAGAATTGCAACCCTAAAGTTGCAGATTATATCCTTGCAAAGTTGTTTCCCATGCTCGATAGATACATTCTTAGTAGAAAAATACAGAGTTCATTAAGATATATGGCACCTGAATTTTCCTGTCATAGCCTTAAAATAAATGAGAGATGTGATGTCTATGGATTTGAGGTGTTGCTGCTAGAACTTGTTATAGGAAGAAGGCCAGTTGAATACATGGAGGATGATGTTGTGATCTTATGTGACAATGTGCAGTCATTACTTGATGAATGAAAGGAATTGACTTGTGTGGCATCGAGTTTATCTTACCTTTGTCTCATATTGGACTATAGTGGGAAGTCCATATTTTCTCATAAAACAAAAAATATCTTACCTTTGTTTCTTATAAAACACCATCTTCATATATCTCACACTTGCCAATATCTCCTTCAATACTCACTACAATCTTATTGCTCAAGAATCAGGTAAGCTTTTATTACATTGATATCATCATTCTTCTCAACATTATAGGGCTCGCTTGTATTGAATCTTTTTTTTGTAGTCCAAACTATTGCTTTGAGTGTGCATTCCTAAATTATATTCCATTTGACTTCCCAAATATTCGACCTTTAAAAATCATTCCATAAGTGCAATTACAAGGAACTCTTCATAGTTGAATTATAGCTTAATTAAGTAACATCTATCATTTATTATTAAGGGTGCAATTAGGCATTTCTACTTTCTAGGCTACATCATATCCATTGCTATTAATCTGATTCCACCACATAGTCTTATTTATAAGGACTAAAGTTACCACCTTTCGCGAACATGATTTCACAAAAAATTGTGTGGTGTGCAACACATCTGTTTTCTTTTTCAAGGGTCGTGACTCCACTAATAGTGTGAATTATATATATAAAGGACATCACAATATTGTTGACAGAGAGTATGTATATGACATAAACTTTCACAATCCTACCTTCTCCTATGCGAAATATAACAATACTTATCCTTTCATCTAATTCATATCATTCCATAAATGAATTATGATATACATGCAATATATTGTCTTTTCATCTACTTTATGCTTTGGAAATAAATACTATACTTTATCTATTTCATATCATTCCATAAATGAGTTGTGAAATATAAACAATCTACTTCATGCTTATGAAATGTAAACAATACATTATCTTTTTATCTATTGAAATATGAACAATAACAGAGGTAAAATTATTTTTAAAACTCAATCCCCGATCACAGAGATACAAATCTCAAATTATCTGATAGGATGTTTATAAGTATCCAGGGTTCATACATATCTACACAGGAAGAGAGCTTAGTCTGAACATTCGATTAGCAGTAAGAATTGTGATTTTTCTTGATCCAATAAAATAATTAGTATGTACAGAATGATTACATTTTGCACAGAATAGTAGATGGATCTAAATATTCGACTAGCAGCACGAAATTCTGAAGGAACTTAATACTCATATTTTAAGATTCCTAGATTACCAAACACAGTTTCCATAATATTTTTAAGTGAGGAACCATATTAGAAATCCTAAATAATTTTTCAACAATGTTCATTCATGAATATTATGAAACCACCCAAAGTTAGATCTACATCTCACCCACCAACATCGAATGACAGTTCTCAACATAAGAGTTCATGCATATATGATGAGTACAAATCAGATATTAATATTCCACTACGATGTTCATCACCAAATTCTCGGTCATCTAATATTCATTCTAACAATTATAAGATACAAATTGTTGAAATTAAATATAACAAGAACAATTACCTGTCCGGACGAATACGACCAAGCTTGACGCAACTTCCATCCCACTGATGGTCTCAACGAATCACTGAAGACACCTCGGGTTGACCTCCCGACCATATCGGGAGTACTCTTCTTCCTCTTGAACCCCCGAGCAGTTTGGTCCGTAGAGCTCACACACAAAACTAGAGACTCAGAAATGGGTTCCCTCCCACCAAAATCTCTTACCAAACACCAATAGCAGCAAGTCAATATTTTCTCAAAAATTATGATAACCATCCAACCATAGGGTCCCTTCCCCATTCCCAAATCCTTCCTTAAGTAGGAAAATCCATTGCGACACATGTCGCTTCATGTAAAAATGCTTAATTTCTTTATATTCAAATGTAATTTAGCTCACCTATCCATGTGTCAAGTTTTCTAATAGAGTGCACCAACTTTCCTAAATTTAATCAAGTTTGTCTCCATGATGTTCCATCTAATTTCTATTTTTGTAGGTGCAAGTGGTGTTAACTAAATGCTCAATCCTAGTATTCCATTTGCTCCTAAAATAATAATTTATATTATTTTAAATACTAAAAATGCATTTTATAAGTTTTTTATGCATAAGGTTTATCAATTAATTCCCTCTAGGACCTAGGTACCACACCGTTGGGTCCATCCGTCCTTTATTCTCTTTTGTCGATATGGTACCACTCTGTCGGGTCCACTCGTCCGTCATTTTCGTTTATCGACAAGGTACCACATCATTGGGTACTTGCATCCCTCATTTCCGTTTATCAACAAGGTACCACATCATTGGGTCCTTGCATCCGTCATTGTTGTTTATCGACAAGGTACCACATCGTCGGGTCCTTCCGTCGATTTCCTTTCGTTGCACCTGACTTGCGGGAACTTCATGTAGGGATTTTAGGATACGCTACCTTCAATCCTCCGTCTGCATGCTATTGGAGACTAATGGCGCTGAGGAGTAAGTTTGTTCTTACTCCGTGCTCCCAACTCGTGCGTGACCAACTCTATCATGGTCCACTTCGCACGACGTCACACTTCCCCTGAGAAAGTGGATCCATGCTTTTCTACTCATGCGTGGAATTCCGTTGGAAGTCGACACTGTAGTCGTTCTTCCGTGTGTGATTTATTCGTACTCTATGACCCTATAATTTCTTTGTGTGTCCGTCGGTGAATCGTTTCACCTGTCGCTACACACATGCTCAAAAGAAAACATTAATATTCTTGTCCTCATTCATCATAATTCATTTCATAATACCCTAATCGTTAAGCAATCATATATTTCGTTAATCAGTAAGGCATTACATCCACATGTATTTCTTTTGTTCACATCACATAATTTATCATACAACTAATCGTTAAGCATCATATTCATGTACACCTATCACATTTTTCACAATCATAGTTAATCCTTAAGAAACAAGCAATCATTGATTTAGATAAACTATCCAAATCCACAATGTCATTTAATTCAATTATTCACTCATCAATTGTCGTCATGCACATACTGAGTTGTTCTTCAATTATTCAGAAATATAAAATCAATGGTTTGTTTTATTGAAGTTTTAATCCACCGATTCACTTGAAAAATTCTCTCAAAGTATACAACAGTCTAGGGGCACTACATAGACCCCTTCTTATATAGAATTTCGTCCTGAAGTTAAGTCTTATTGTACTTCCATGGTGAGTTTCACTTTCTTTTCACATCCATGTCTATTTTCTCGTTATTCTTTAATTTCATCGGTAATTTTTATGTACCTTACTCAAGTAAAAATTTCCACCTATGACTTCAAATTCTAACACCTCTCAAGGTATCATTTTTTAGTGATCTAGTTCACATGCGTAATCCAACCTTTCATTCATCATGTCTTCGTCAGTTGTTCAAGCTAGAAACATGGATATCTTGTTCTCCAAATTTCACCTATGTTTCACTCTCTCGACTTTTATCCAAGTATTGGTGAAAATATGATTTTTGGTGTCCTTCCATTTAACCTTAGTAAGATAATACCCCAAAATCACTAAGTTTGTTTCCTTTGCTAAAAAGTGCATCCTTCGTTCTTCGCCTATGATCCTCATCCTATAATTTAGATTATTCCATCACATTGGTATTCACTTCTTAGCTGAATTTCGTTTTAGAGCTTTCTTGATTTAAGGGTTCCGTAAAGTTAATTCAGTAATACTCATCATCTTGTGATTAACATTTTTCTTATATAGATATAGGTATAAAAAATACATGTATTTTATAATCAAATAAGCGCATAAAAAAATTTCCTTTTGAAACAACTCGTATATTGTCGTAATTCGATGAAACTTTACCAGTTATAATAACATGTTTATTCCTTTTTCTCTTTCCAAATTTACAAACCCATATACATGTTCCATGACATGACCATGGCATTCGTCTAACCATGTTATTCCATATTTACCATTTGCAATCTTATTAGGCATATTTAGTGATTTCCTCTAGCATACTTAATTTTGTATAAATACATATGGCTTACTTAGGTCAACATACAAAGTATAAAGTTCTTAGTCCACCTCTTCTTAGGTTATTCTCCCACAGTTCACGATAAGAATTTTACATAGTTTCAATTGATCCTAAATCATCCTTACATCATCTGCATTTAAGAGTATACAAGTATCCGTCTCTTCACTTTCTAAATGTCCAAGTATTCTCTTACATCGTGTTCATGCTTACTCCTTATTTATTGGATGGTCTGATACTTTGACGTATACATATGTATGCAATATTTCCTTGGGGACCTGAGCTTCATAATTATTAGAGTTCCCATTTTAAGCTTTCCCTGTCAATCCGGACATGTAACCTTAAGAATTTACGAACCAATTAATAGTACAGAGCACTATGCAGCAATAGTATTTATTTCGTTTCCTATATCCCATGCAATATGTCAATCCCATTAACAAAACTTTTAGATCCACAAACACCCTTTTAATTCTGGGGTGGGTGTCGCAAACTGTTCTGTGAACTTTCGACAAAATCCAATTTCGGGTCTCTTCATTTTCTGGTACATCGATATCGGTTTTTATATCTTAGTAATCCATCAGTATCTAAGGAACATCTTTCACACTTGAGCATCTCCCTTTCCATCTTCCATGTCTTGCATTTAAGTCGCTTAGGTTAAGTATTTGTTGTAATCCACAATGATCGGTTTTTGTTTCGAACTTCTTTCCGACTAAAGAGTCTCTTCGACATAGCTTATTGTTGTTATCTCTATGTCATGGGTCACTTAGTTTCCTCCATGTGGCCGAAATCCTAGGGAAGTGTAATTAATCACCCTCTCTTTATGCGTTTAATACTCACCCTAATTCTATCTTTCCTTCCATCCATACTTACTAGAGCATCTTGGTCTATGTTCGAGGCTCTTAATATAGGTGTTGGTGACAATAGTTTCTTTAGTGCAAAATCCCCTATGTACGCTAGAGGGTGCTGGCCATTCTCATATTGCTTTTGTCATTGAAAGATCTCCCGCAATTCTTCCACCCTAAATAATGTGACATAAGGTAATGATTAAGCTCCTTCTCTTGCTTATGATAGATTGTATACTCCAATAAATTTTTGTATAAATGGTTCCCTCCTAAGTACTGTAGTACCACTCTTAAGTGCTCCTCTTATTCTTATAGTGTCCAGGGATAGCTCATCCTACCATCCTAAACACTTGTACAAATCTATTCGTAATAATAAAATATAATTAGTGACACTTTAACTCGTAAATATACTCTAAAGTTTTTGCGGAAGTTAACTTACTAGTTTTCATGGTCTGGTCAAGGCTCGACCGACTCTGATACCAAATGTAGGGCTCGCTTGTATTGAATATATATATATATATATATATATATATAGATATATATATATATATATATATATATATAGATATATATATATATATATATATATATATATATATATATATTTTTGTAGTCCAAACTATTGCTCTGAGTGTGCATTCCTAAATTATAGTCCATTTGACTTCCCAAATATTTGACCTTTAAAAATCATTCTAGAAGTGCAATTACAAGGAACTCTTCATAGTTGAATTATAGCTTAATTAAGTAACATCTATCATTTATTCTTAAGGGTGCAATTAGGCATTTCTACTTTCTAGGCTACATCTTATCCATTGCTATTAATCTGATTCCACCATAGAGTCTTCTTTATAAGGACTAAAGTTACCACCTTTCGCGAACATGATTTCACAAAACATTGTGTGGTGTGCAACACATCTATTTTCCTTTTCAAGGGTCATGACTCCACTGATAGTGTGAATTATATATATAAAGCACATCACAATATTTTTGACAGAGACTATGTCTATTTCATAAATTTTTACAATCCTACCTTCTCCTATGCGAATATAACAATACTTATCCTTTCATCTAATTCATATCATTCCATAAATGAATTATGATATACATACAATATATTGTCTTTTCATCTACTTTATGCTTTGGAAATAAATACTATACTTTATCTATTTCATATCATTCCATAAATGAGTTGTGAAATATAAACAATCTACTTCATGCTTATGAAATGTAAACAATACATTACCTTTTATCTATTGAAATATGAACAATATATTATCTTTTTATCTATTTCCTACTTATGGAATACAAACATTACATTATCTTTTATCTACTTCATACTTATGAAATATAACATTACACAATCTTTTTATCTACTTCAAGCTTATGAAATATAAACAATACATTATCCATTTGAGGTCATTATATAAATTATTATGAAATATCACAATAAATTATCTTTTTATGTATTCCATGTTTATGAAATGTAAACATTTCAATATATTATATAGTTTATATCGTTCCATAACTGAATTAGGAAATGTCATAATAAATTATCTTTTTATCTAATCTATGTTTATGAAATATAAATATTTCAGTTATATTATCTAGTTTATATCATTCCATAACTGAATTAGGGAATTTCACAATAAATTATCTTATTATCTAATCTATGTTTATGAAATATAAAAATTTCAATACATTATTTAATTTATATCATTCCATAAATGAATTATGAAATTTCACAATAAATTACCTTGTTATCTAATCTATGTTAATGAAATATAAACATTTCATTACATTATTTAGTTTATATTATTCCATAAATTAATTATGAAATATCACCATAAATTATCTTTCTATCTAATCTATGTTTATGAAACGTAAACATTTCAATACATTATTTAGTTTATATCATTCCATAAATGAATTATGAAATTTCACAATAAATTACCTTCTTATGTAATCTATGTTTATGAATTATACACATTTCAATACATTATTTAGTTTATATCATTCCATAAATGAATTATGAAATATCACCATAAATTATATTTTTATCTAATCTATGTTTATGAAACATAAACAGTGCAATATCTCATTATTTACTTCATGGTTATGAAGTATATAAACAATAGATTATATTTTATCTATGCATGCTATTCTGTAAAATGTGGAATATAAACCATAGAGCATATTCTCACGAACACATGTCATCCTGAAATGGTTATTCACTAAATTCCTTTCTGCTAGCCCCATTAATACATAAATTATGTCGTGGTAATACCATACCCTTCATGCTCTTATTATTTATGCTATACACCTATTTTCATTAATTAACAAAACTTCCGAAATGATATCGTTATAGAAATTATTCCAAGATTCCGCGTCGACAACTACGATTGTAGATCAATTGAGGATCAGATTTCGATACTTGACAGAGATTGAAGGTAGATCAAACTCAACATTTGAACTGGGATACGTTGAACAGAAACCGGAAAAGGAGAGACCCAACGATGGAAAATGAAAAATGCTTAATTGACAGAAAGGGTCATTTGCGATCGGAGCATTTTAGAATTTAGATCACATAGTAATTAAATGCCAAGGAACAAAGTGATCGCTTTCCTTATCAGGGAGATTTTAATAAGCCTTACAACGGTAAAAAATGCTTGAACAGGTTAAGTGGAAGGCTTAAAATTGACTGGGATCGGTTGTGATCAACGGAACAGAGTTCAGGTCAACATGTTGGAGCAGGGATTGGTTGAGCTGAGCACACGTTTTCCAAATCTGGGAAAAACTGCATTGGTCAATACCAGATCCTTTCTCAAAGTTTATTAGTTGTGACTCGCATGTAAAATGAGCTCTTCAAAAACCAGGTTGTAGGAATTAAACAGGGTGTCGAAATCCAATAAATATTTTTCAACAATCTCAGGGCTTCATACATAAATTTTCGCTCCAAATCCAGAACCGGTTCTCAGTTTGAAAAAGGGGTTGGTATGTAAATCAAATAGAGGTTCAGGGATCCAAGTTCGTACGCCGAAGAGATTACAGGATTCTAGTATCTGTTTTGGAGTAGATCCATTGCAACAAAGACTACAGATATCCATTAAGACGTTGTGGTGGAAGTTCAAGGTAGAAGCCCATGACTTGGGTATGAAGGAATTAACTAATACAGAGCATAATATACATACTCCGCAGATTTTAAAGATAGATATCTTCAGAAATTGAGAATGAAGTGTTATCCAGAATGAAGGGTAATATGCATAAGCACAGAGTTTAGTGGTAGGGATCAACGCTATCTAGAAGTGAGAGCATTTAATCAATACAGATATTGAGATTAATTGTGTGCAAAAATATAATTATAGAGATCTAACCATACGTTTTGAATTGGAAAACATCGGGGTCAATTCGTATACTGAAATGCGAAAATAGGGATCTAGACCAATCGCTGGATTTGGGAACAGATATCAAATTGTGTGCAGAAATGCGTATGCTGAAACATTAACCATGCGCTTGGAATTGGAAAACATAGAAGTCAATTCCTGCTCTGAATTGTGAATACAGGGTCTACATCATGCTTCAAAATGGGATATAGAGAATAAATATAATATTGAACAGAGTTATTTTTTCTCAATATGAGCATATACAGAGGTAATCTTATTTTTAAAACTCAATCGTCGATCACAGAGATACAACTCTAATATTATTTGATAGGATGTTTATAAGTATTCGGGAAGAGAGCTTAGTTCGAACATACCGATCTACACAGGAAGAGAGCTTAGTCCGAACATTCGATTAGTAGCAAGAATTGCGATTTTTCTTGATCCAATAAAATAATTAGTATGTACAAAATGATTACGTTTTGCACATAATAGAAGATGGATCTAAATATTCTACTAGCAGCACGACATTCTGAAGGAACTTAATACTCGTATTTTAATATGCCTAGATTACCAAACACACTTTCCATAATAATTTTGAGTGAGGAACCATATCAAAAATCCTGAATAATTTTCGACAATGTTCATTCATGAATACTATGTAACCACCCAGAGTTAGATCTACATCTAACCCACCAACATCGAATGACAGTTCTCAACATAAGAGTTCATGCATATATGCTGAGTAAAAATCAGATATTGATATTCCACTACGATGTTCATCACCAAATTCCCGGTCTTCTAATATTCATTCTAATGATTATAAGATACAAATTAATGAAATTAAATATAACAAGAAGAATTACTTGTCCGGACGAATACGACCAAGCTTAACGTAGCTTCCATCCCACCTATAATCCCAATGAATCACTGACTAACACCTCGGTTAACCTCCCAACCATATCGGGGGTACTCTTCTTCGTCCCGAACCCCCAAGCAGTTCGGGCCGTAGAGCTCACACACAAAACTACAGAATCAGAAATGGGGTTCCCCCCCACCAAAATATCTTACCAAACTCCAATAGCAGCAAGTCAATATTTTCTCAAAATTTATGATAATGATTCAACCATAGGGTCCTTTCGCCATTCCCAAATCCTTCATTAAGTAGGAAAATCCATTGCAGCACATGTCGCTTCATGCAAAAATGCTTAATTTCTTATTATTCAAATGTAATTTAGCTCACCTATCCATGTGTCGAGTTTTCTAAGAGAGTGCACCAACTTTCCTAAATTTACTCAAGTTTGTCTCCATGGTGTTCCATCTAATTTCTATATTTGTGGGTGCAAGCGGTGTTAACTAAATGCTCAAGCCTAGTATTCCATTTGCTCCTAAAATAATAATTTCTATTATTTTAAATACTAAAAATGCATTTTCATGTGCAAATAGTCTAAATTCATTTTATAAGTTTTTTATGCATAATGATTATCAATTAATTCCCTCTAGGACCTAGGTGCTACATAGTTGGGTCCATCCGTCCTTTATTCTCTTTTGTCGATATGGTACAACTCCGTCAGGTCCATCTACCCTTTATTCTCTTTTGTCGATATGGTACCACTCCGTCAGGTCCACTCGTCCGTCATTTCCATTTATTGACATGGTACCACATCATTGGGTCCTTGCATCCATCATTTCTGTTTATCGAAAAGGTACAACATCGTCAGGTCCTTACATTTGTCATTTCTGTTTATCGACAAGGTACCACATCGTCGGGTCCTTCCGCCGATATCCTTTCGTTGCACCTGACTTGCGGGAACTTCATGTAGGGATTTTAGGATCGGTTACCTTCAATCCTCTGTCTACGTGCTATTGGAGACTAATTTCTCCGAGGAGTAAGTCTGTTCTTAGTATGTGCCCCCCAACTCGTATGTGACCAACTCCGTCATGGTCCACTTCTCACGACCTCACGCTTCCCCTAAGTAAGCAGAGCAGTGCTTCTCTACTCTTTGGTGGAATTCCATTGGAAGTCAACACCGTCGTTGTTCTTCCGTGTGTGATTTATTCGTACTCTATGACCCTATAATTCCTTTGTGTGTCCATCGGTGAACCATTTCACCCGTTGCTACACACATGTACAAAATCACATTGTTAGTGCCAGAATTTGTTTCTAGACTACGGAAGAACAAGCTAACACAATCTTAACAATCTCAAAATAAAAAATGAAAAGATTTTTCTTGGTTTAGAGTTTGTGGTTTGAAGGTTTCAATCTCAAGAAGAACAAGAGAAAACAAACTAAAACAAGTTACTAAATCATATACTTCATTGAAAACTAAATTCATAAATATAAATTAAGTAAATATAAACCATCACATCATAATCACTCATACTGGTTTTCATCTACAATACATAAGAATTCACTAGTTCAAAAGACATTAAAACAGAAATGAAATCATGCATTGAATGATCAAACTGATCAGGAATAAAAACTCAATCAAATAGTATAAAATGGCTTATATCATATGTGTATTAATTCTTAGTTTTCATGACATACATGATAGTTTTGCAAGCTTCATGAACAACACTGTGTATAGCTTCTTGAAACCAAAACATCCCCCCTGTTCATTCCCATTTACTTCCTTTTAAACATTTTTCAAAGAAGTAGTTTGCTAACTACCTTCTAGGTCGAATTTTGGAATCGGTTGCATCCATTAGTTACATTCTAACTTAAATATTTAAATACAATTAACTATAAATAGCAAATCAGCCTTTTGGAAATTAGGCAAATTTCTGGAAAATTGGGTCTCACAAACGCCTCCATATATCTCAATGCTTGACACCTGTTAGAAAATTGAGAGGTTTTTTTAAATGAGTCGATGATGGACAAAAACCTCTCTTGGTTTTTGAAAATTCATCTCCAGTTGATCAGAAGACGTGCTGAAACTTTGTGACTAAAACAGTAAAATATTAAACATTTTTAACCTTGAAAAATAGGCCACGAAGATGAATTCGAATCTCTCAAATAATGATAGATGTTGCAAACCTGGAAGAGGTTTTTGTGAATGAATCCATGTTGAACAAAAACCTCTTTGGGATTTCTAAAATTTGCTTCCATCAGCTCGTAATCCGCGCTCAACTGTGATGACCAAAACAAGGAAAAGCATGGCAGTTTAGTTCTGGCTGCTGCACCTCTTTTGAATTTGTTCATATGATTCTCCCATTATGCAATCATGCTATAGGATCATTTGATGAGAATCTGATCTATCTTTATCCTCCTCACCTTCATCAGACGAAGAGTTTGGAACTATATTTATCTTCTCTGTTGTTTGATTGGAACTCTAACCTCTTTCCTTATTACCTTTCATAGCTGATCTTGTCCTAAACCTCCAGCTTGATTCCTTTAACTGCATAAGGACGTTTGCATCTGCTTCAAAGTCTACCTCCTGCAAACATTTATCTTTTGAATTCTCTACAAAAGCTTGTGTAACTAGAGTCTTAGCCATAGCATGTTCTGATATAATTTGATTTTGAAATTGCTCAGCAATGGGATTAATACTCTGCTCCATTTCTTGAATTTATTGACCATGTTCTTGTTCCCCTTCGAATGCATCAACCTTACCATTTCTTGGGATTTTTGGTTTGTTAATTTTGGGTACATCTACCTGCTCATCCTTTTCTGAACCTTTAAATTTATCCTGTGACAGGGGCTTCTATGAAATTTCCTATATCAATACTCCTGCCTTCTTACTCTTCTTGTTTTCTTTTTTAGGTTTATTCTTCTTGACAGTCTCATCCCATTCAACAATGAAACCAGACCAAAATATAAAATGCTCCCATGTCTTTTTCTCCTTTTGTAATACTGTTTGAATAATGAGCTTTATCAGACCATGATGAAAAATTGACTTCCTCGAATGCTCAGGATGTGTCTTAACTCTGTTTGACATCTTTTGAATACTCTTGTACAAATATAATGGTAGATTCATCTTACAGTTCATTTTAAGATGCATTAAAAACCTGATATGGTATTTAAAAACCAGTGAAAATCTACCCTCACATATAATATAGGTCTGAATAATACGAGTACATGTCTCCATTCAGGTCGAAAATTTACTATATGGGTTCCATTTTTCTAATTTAACTTTTCCTTACCTGGCAGTAGGAAAGGGTTTGGGTCGAACTCAAATGGAATCTTTTTGAACCAAAGCTCACTCTCCATAGCGATACCCGTAGCCTCTGATATTAGGGCTTCTGTAAGCTTAAAACTTAGGGTTTTGAATTTAATCACATCATTGTTAAGGTTCTCTGCAAAATAGATTGAAACCTCCTCCTTAAAACCCTTGATCCTTTCAAAGAGACTGAACCATCCAGCTGCCCTAAACACATATGCACATAGTAGAAATTTATCAACCCATTGTGTATCCATCGACTCTAATATGTTTGTCTTACTACTCTTTCCCATTTTCAACTGCACTTTGTTAATTAAACCTGTGAATGACAAATTTTTAAAATTTCAACAGTGAACCATGTTCAGGAATCAGGTGTCTCAGCTCGGCGATCCCCAAATTAAATCATGACCTCAAATCCTGATTTCCTCTGATGATGGAAACATTATAGAAATCATATCTGTCAGAAGTCTTTGACAGGTGTTTTAACATCTCAAATAATCATAACATGGCCTCAAATCATCATAATTCGAACAAACCATTACTAAATATGAAAAACCATGTTTTCCCATCATATTTGATTCTTGTACCGCATTAGGGTCTATTTGGTAGTTTGCGCTGCCAGAATCCTCCAACATAGCACATTTGATAAATACAATTAGCACAAAGGCTAAACTTTGGTTAGAAGCTTTATAATGAAGCTAAAATAGGTATAATTGAAAACTTTTAGAAAAAATACCATGCTACATAAGCCATTTAAAGGTTTTGAACTAAAGAAAATGAAAACAATAAAAAATTAAATAAAAATTAAAAACAAAATAATCAAAATCAAGGATTAATAAAAGAAAATAAAGTTCAAACAAACCTAAGGGAAACACATAAAAATGAGAACAATCTTAGCATTAACACACATATTAATAGTCTTGTCCTCATTCATCATAATTCATTTCATAATCCACTAATCGTTAAGCAATCATATATTTCATTAATCAATAAGGCATTACATCCACATGTATTTCTTCCGTTCACATCACATAATTTATCATACAACTAATCATTAAGCATCATATTCATGTACACTTATCACATTTTTCACAATCATAGCTAATCCTTAGCAACAAGCAATCATTCATCTAGATAAAATATCCAACTCCACAATGTCATTTAATTCAATTATTCACTCATCAATTATCGTCATGCACATACTCATTTGTTCTTCAATTATTCAGAAATATAAAATCAGCGGTTTGTTTTATTGAAGTTTTAATCTGCCGGGTCACCCGACAAGTGCCCTCAAAGTCTACAATAGTCTAGGAGCACTATATACACCCCTTCTTATAGAGAAATTCATCCTGAAGTCAAGTCTTATTATACTTCCATGGTGAGTTTCACTTTCTTTTTACATCCATGTCTATTATGTCGTCGTTCTTTAATTTCATCGGTTTTATGTACCGTACTCAAGTAATTATTTCCACCTATGACTTCGAATTCTAACACCTCTCAAGGCGTTGTTTTTTAGTGATCTAATTCACATGCATAATCCAAACTTTCATTCATCATGTTTTCATCAGTTGTTCAAGATAGAAACATGGATATCTTGTTCTCCAAATTTCATGTATGTTTCACTCTCTCAACTTTTATCCAACTATTGGAGAAAATATGTTTTTTGGTGTCCTTCCATTTAACCTTCGTAAGATAATATCCCAAAATCACTAAATTTGTTTCCTTCGCTAAAAAGTGCATCCTTCGTTCTTTTCCTATGAGCCTCATCCTATTTAGATTATTCCATCACAATGGTATCCACTTCTTAATTGAATTTTGTTTTAGAGCTTTCCTGATTTAAGGGTTGTGTAAAGTTGATTCAGTAATACTCATCATCTCGTGATTAACATTTTTCTTATATAGATATAGGTATAAAAAATACATGTATGTTACAATCAAATAAGCGCATAAACAATTTTCCATTTGAAACAACTCATATATTGTCGTAATTCGATGAAACTTTACTAGTTATAATAACATGTTTATGCCTTTTTCTCTTTCCAAATTTACAAACCCATATACATATTCCATGACATGACCATGGCATTCGTCTAACCATGTTATTCCTTCATTACCACTTGCAATCTTATTAGGCATATTTAGTGATTTCCTCTCGCATACTTAATTTTGTATAAAGACATATGGCTTACTTAGGTCAAGATACAAAGTATAAAGTTCTTAGTCCACCTCTTCTTAGGTTATTCTCCCACAGTTCACGATAAGCATTTTACATAGTTTCAATTCATTCTAAATCATCCTTACATCATCTACATTTAAGAGTATACAAGTATATGTCTCTTCACTTTCTAAATGTCCAAGTATTCTCTTATATCGTGTTCATGCTTACACCCTATTTATTGGATGGTCCGATACTTTGATGTATACATATTTATGCAATGTTTCCTTGGGGACCTGAGCTTCATAAATATTAGAGTTCCCATTTTAAGATTTCCCTGTCAACCCGTACATATAACCTTAAGAATTTATGAACCAATTAATAATACAAAGCACTATGTAGTAGTAGTATTTATTTCATTTCCGATATCCCATGCAATATGTCAATCCTATTAACAAAACTTTTAGATCCACAAACACCCTTTTAATTCCGGGGTGGGTGTCGCAAACCGTGCTGTGAACTTCCAACAAAATCCAATTTCGGGTCTCTTCATTTTCTGGTACATCCATATCGTTGTTTATATCTTAGTAATCCATGAGTATATAAGGAACATCTTTCACACTTGATCATCTCCCTTTCCATCTTCCATGTCTTGCATTTAAGTCGCTTAGGTTAAGTATTTGTTGTAATCCACAATGATCGATTTTTGTTTCGAACTTCTTTACGACTAAAGAGTCTCATCGGCATAACTTATTGTTGTTATCTCTATGTCATGGGCCACTTAGTTTCCTTCATGTGGCCGAAATCCTAGGGAAGTGTACGTAATCACCCTCTCTTTATGTGTTTAATACCCACCCTAATTCTATCTTTCCTTCCATCCGTACTTACTAGAGCATCTCGGTCTATGTTAGGGGTTCTTAATATAGGTGTTGGTGACAATAGTCTCTTTAGTGCAAAATCCCCTATGTACGCAAGAGGGTGCTGTCCATTCCCATATTGCTTATGTCATTGCAAGATCTCCCACAATTCTTCCACCCTAAACAATGTGACATAAGGTAATGATTAACCTCCTTCTCTTGCTTTTGATAGAATGAATCGTCCAATAAATTTTTGTATAAATGGTTCCCTCCTAAGTACTGTAGTACCACTTTAAGTGATCCTCTTATTCTTCTAGTGTCCAAGGACAGCTCATCCTACCATCCTACATACTTGTACAAATCTATTTGTAATAATAAAATATAATTAGTGACACTTTAACTCTTATAAATATACTCTAAAGTTTTTGTGGAAGTTAACTTACTGGTTTTCATGGTTCGTTCAAGGTTCGACGGGCTCTGATACCAAATGTAGGGCTCGCTTGTATTAAATCTTTTTTTTTGTAGTCCAAACTATTGCTTTAAGTGTACATTCCTACATTATAGTCCATTTGACTTCCCAAATATTTGACCTTTAAAAATTATTCCAGAAGTGCAATTACAAGGAACTCTTCATAGTTGGATTCTAGCTTAATTAAGTAACATCAATAATTTATTCTTAAGGGTGCAATTAGGTATTTCTACTTTCTAGGTTACATCTTAACCATTGCTATTAATCTGATTCCACCATAGAGCTTTCTTTATAAGGACTAAAGTTACCACCTTTTACGAACATGATTTCACAAAAAGTTGTGTGGTGTGCAACACATCTGTTTTCTTTTTCAAGGGTCGCGACTCCACTGACATCGTGAATTATATATATAAAGGACATCACAATATTGTTGACAACGAGTATGTCAATGTCATAAACTTTCACAATCCTACCTTCTCCTATGTGAACGATAACAATACTTATCCTTTCATCTAATTCATACCATTCCATAAATGAATTATGATATACATGCAATATATTGTCTTTTCATCTACTTTATGCTTTGGAAATAAATACTATACTTTATCTATTTCATATCATTCCATAAATGAATTGTGAAATATAAACAATCTACTTCATGTTTATGAAATGTAAACAATACATTATCTTTTTATGTATTGAAGTATGAACAATATTCTATCTTTTTACCTATTTCCTGCTTATGAAATACAAACAATACATTATATTTTATCTACTTCATACTTATGAAATATAACATTACACCATCTTTTTATCTACTTCATGCTTATGAAATATAAACAATACATTATCTATTTTAGGTCATTCCATAAATGATTTATGAAATATCACAATAAATTATATTTTTATCTATTCCATGTTTATAAAATGTAAACATTTCAATATATTATCTAGTTTATATCATTCCATAACTAAATTAGGAAATGTCATAATAAATTATCTTTTTATCTAATCTATGTTTATGAAATATAAACATTTTAATATATTATCTAGTTTATACCATTCCATAACTGAATTATTAAATTTCACAATAAATTATCTTCTTATCTAATATATGTTTATGAAATATAAGCATTTCAATACATTATTTAGTTTAAATCATTCCATAAATGAATTATGAAATTTCACAATAAATTACCTTCTTATCTAATCTATGTTTATGAAATATAAACATTTCAATACACTATTTAGTTTATATCATTCCATAAATGAATTATGAAATATCACCATAATTATCTTTTTATCTAATCTATGTTTATGAAACATAAACATTTTAATACATTATTTAGTTTATATCATTCCATAAATGAATTATGAAATTTCACAATAATATACCTTCTTATCTAATCTATGTTTATGAATTATAAACATTTCAATACATTATTTAGTTTATGTCATTCCATAAATGAATTATGAAATATCACCATAAATTATATTTTTATCTAATCTATGTTTATGAAACATAAACATTGCAATATCTCCTTATTTACTTCATGCTTATGAAGTATATAAACGATACATTATATTTTATCTCCGCATGCTATTCTGTAAAATGTGGAATATAAACTAGATAGCATATTCTCACCAACACATGTCATCCTGAAATTGTTATTCATTAAATTCCTTTCTACTAGCTCCATTAATACATAAATGATGTCGTGGCAATACCATACCCTTCATGCTATGATTATTTACACTATACACCTCTTTTCATTAATTAACAAAACTTCTGAAATGATATCGTTAAAGAAATTATTCCAAGCTTCCGCATCGACAGCTATGATTGTAGATCGATTGAGGATTAGATTTCGATACTTGACAGAGATTGAAGGTAGACCAAACTCAACATTCGAACTGGGATACGTTGAACAGAAACCGGAAAAGCAGAGACCCAACGATGGAAAATGCATAATGCTTAATTGACAGAAAGGGTCATTCGAGATCAGAGTGTTTTAGAATTTAGATCACACAGTAATTAAATACCAAGGAATAGAGTGATCGCTCTCCTTATCAGGGAGATTTTAATAAACCTCACAGCGGTAAAAAATGATCGAACAGGTTAAGCAGAAGGCTCAGAATTGACCGAGATTGATTGTGATCAACGGAACAGAGTTCAGTTCAACATGTTGGAGCAGGGATCGGTTGAGTTGAGCGCACGTTTTCCAGATCTGGGCAAAACTGCATTGGTTAATGCCAGATCCTTTCTCGAAATTTATTAGTTGTGACTCACATGTAAAATGAGCTCTTCAACAACCAGGTTGTAGGAATTAACCAGGGCGCCAAACTCCAATAAATATTTGTCAACAATGGCAGGGCTTCACACATAAATTTTCGCTCCAAATACGAACCGTTCTCAGTTTAAAAGGGGGTTGGTATGTAAATCAAACAGAGGTTCAGGGATCCAAGTTAATACGCCAAAGCAATTACCGGATTCTAGTATCCATTTTGGAGGAGATCCAGTGCAACGGAGACTACAGAGATCGATTAAGACATTGTGCTAGAAGTTCAAGGTAGAGGCCCACGACCTGGGTATGAAGGAATTATGGCGCAAGGTTATTCGGCTGGACCTTCTTGCTGAATAATAACACATGACACACAACGCTCACATAGACTAGGTGTAAACAAGATGCCAGAAGTTGGATTCTATTACTTCAATCAAATAAACGATTACAATGCGGAGTGAAAGGAAATGTAAACAAATAAACTAGTCGGCCTTAGCCTGATACAATATACAGAAGTAACTGTGTGCTTTCTCTGTGTGTGACCCTCTCCTCCTCTCAGCCTTCTGCTGAATACTGGAACGAATGGGAAATGAGTGACGAGTGATCCCTCTCTCCATCGATCTGTTGTGATCAAACTGCCTTCCTTGTGCCTGCGCACTAGTCTTCTACCCTGTTGCTTATCCCGAGGTCCACTCCATTCCCTGAGACACTCTTCCTCTGTCCACCGAATCATACAGATCCTGTAGACCTGCAGTTGTCACGCACTTTGGCCGTTCCACACAACCTCTTTCCGTGGTGACATCTGTCATGATTCCAGCCACCTTCTTAACTGCTCATAACTTCCTTAGTAACGACGAACGGCTACCAAGTACTTCTCCTTAAATTCTGAGCTTCTCTTATTCTGCTACAATAGTTGTTCCCATCGCTGACCTCAACCATACTGTCTTCCGTCATCTTTCGACTTATCCATTGGCTTCCTTTTGCGTCTACGGATTCTCCAGTCTGCCCCTTCCTCCACGCTTGGATTCCACCTCAAACCTATCATTTTCACGATTCGAAAACCTGTCGACCTTCGATGCCTCTGCTGCAACCCTGTCATTTGTCGACCTTACACATGTCGAATATTGACCTCTCTCCTTCTGTCGATGCACCCTAACAGCTTCTACTCGACTTATTGAATTCGAAAACCAATCTTCCTTCTCACCAGTGGTCTTCGAAAATCCCCCTGGTCGACTCCTCATGTCGATCATCTTCGACTACTCTGCCTAGGTCTCGATGCTCCTGCATCAGACTCCTGAGGTGAAAAAGAACTCAACTGCTTCGTCAATCTCCTGAACTCTTCTTTGGAAATCCATGTCACCTCCTGCAACTCATCATATTTCCATCACACTAAGTATTATTTCTTTTGTGAACTGTGCATATGCCTGACTTCAGGTTCCTCGAGTACTTCGATGATTTCTTCCTTGTCGCGTCGATCTGGGATCTTCCCTGTCTAGTCGATGTTCGACACTTCTGCTCCTCCGCTGGTTGAACCTTCTTCAAACTTGTACAGATCTGAGAAATTGAACATTGGTGAAATGCTCAAGTCCTTCGGTAGCTCCAACACTTAAGCATTATCCGAAATATTCCTCATAATCTTACATGGTCCAATCTTCTTCAGCTTCAACTTGTTATATGTTCCTTTCGGAAATCTCTCCTTCTGCAAATGTGCATAGACTAAGTCTCCTTCGCTGAACGACTATAGCCTCTTCTCCTATTGGCCCTCATCTTATATGCCACGTTGCTCTTTTGAATGCGCTTTCGCACATATTCATGCACTTCTTTCATGTTTTATGCGAATGATTCTACATCCGTGCTTTTCCTTATTTCTGTCGGTAACTCGTCCAAATCTACCACTCCATGTGGGCTTCGTCCGATTCACAAAATTGTTGTACATGAACTCTGCTCATGCCAACACGTTCTCCCACTGCTTGGGTCTGCCAGTCGTCAAACATCTCAAATGGTTTTCCGAACTTCTATTCACCACCTCAGTCTGTCCATCTGTATGCGGATGATATGCCTAGCTAAACTGCAACCTCGTGTCCAGTTTCTTCCATAGGGTTCTCTAGAAATGACCCATGAACTTGGTACCTCTACTCGATGTTATACTCTTCGACAACCCATGCAATCTGACTATCTCCTTGAATAATAGTACAACAATTCTTATGGCTTCACTTGTCTTCCGACACAGAATAAAGTGTTCCATATTCTAAAATCTATCGACTACAACATAGACTGAGTCATTACCTTGCTGCATCTTCGACAATCCTAGCACAAAATTCATGCTTAGGTGCTCCCATGGGGTATTCGACACTGGTAATGGCGTATACAACCCCATGTTTTGACTTCTTCATTTTTCCAACTGGAAAACTCGACACTGTCGTACCCACTTACCGACATCTGTCTTCATTCTTGTCCAATAATAATTTTCCTCGACCAACTCCTTGGTCTTATCGATGCCAAAATGACCTGATAATCCACCGTTGTATAGTTCTCGGATTAGGTTCTCTCTTATGGATCCTCTGGGAATACAAAACTGTTGTCCCTTGAATTGGTATCCCTCTTGGATGAAATAATCCAAGTATGGCGTTCTGTCAACACTCCACAGTTCTCGACTCGCCTTCCATGCTTTCGCAAAATCCTTGTCGGCTGCATACTCTGTCTTCAGCGACTCTATTCCTGTTTCCTGAACTGTCGTCGTGTTCATAAATGCAACTCTTCGACTCAGCGCGTTGGTAACCTTGTTCGACTTGCCCAACTTATGTCGCAACATGAAGGTATATCTCTGAAGGAATTTGACCCACTTCATGTGCTGTTGATTCAACCTCGACTGAGTGTTCAAGTACCTCAGTGCTTGGTGATCTGTGTACAACACAAATTCCTTGGGCAACAAATAATGCCTCCATTTATTCAGTTCTTGGACAATATCATATAACTCCTGGTCGTAGATTGAATATTTCCGCTTCACATCATCCAAATTCTCGTTGAAGAATGCAATTGGTCATCTCACCTGGCTCAACACTGCTCCAATTTCCATTCCACTCGCGTTGCAATCGACTTGGAAAACTTTGTTGAAATCTGGGAGCACTAACACTAGGTTCCCTGTGACCTTTTCCTTCAGTTTATCGAAAGCTCTCTGGGAAGCTTCCGTCCACATAAACTCCCCTTTTCTCATGCACTCTATCAAAAGTGCACTTATCCAACTGAATCCTCGGATGAAATTCCTGTCGAAACTGGAAATTCCATGGAAAATGTTTACTCCAGCCACGCTTGTCGGTTCCGGCCAATCCAATATAGCCTTCACTTCTCTGGTTCCATCACTAACCGTTTACCCAAGATTACAAATACCAAGTATACCAGTTCTCCCTTCATGAAGAAGCACTTTTGCAGGTTCACAATCATCTTCTCTTCTTGCAACTTCTGCAATACTTGTCGAATGTTCTCTAAGTGTTCTGTCTTGGTTCGACTAAATATCAGGATGTCGTCTAGGTACACTACGACGAACTTTCCCAAGAATGGTTTCAGTACCTCATTAATCAACCGCATGAATGTACTAGGTACATTAGTCAATCTGAATGGCATGACTAACCACTCATACAGCCCTTCCTTCGTCTTAAATGTTGTCTTCCATTCATCTCCTTCTCTAACCTGAATCTGGTGATAACCGCTCTTCAGGTCGATTTTCGTGAAGTACTTCGCTCCACTTGCAATCCATCAAGTCATCCATTCTTGGCAATGGAAATTGATACTTGGTCATGATCTTGTTGATAGCTCTGGAGTATGTACATATCCTCCATTCTCCACCTTTCTTCGACCTTAATACTGCTAGTACCGCGCACGGACTCAGGCTCTTTCTGATCAATCCTCCTCCCAACAACTCCTGGACCTATCGATTGAGGTCCTGACCCTCTACCAAAGTCATTATATGCAGTGCTGTGTTTGGAAAAATCGATCCTAGAATCAATTTGATTTGATGGGATATGCTTCTCGTCCATGACAATCCCGTCAGCGCTTCATCGACTACATGCTCCTGAACTTGTCGAGCATCTTTTCGACTTCGACTAGAATTCTCTCCATTGTCAACCTCTCGACACATGGCCCTTTCGGAATGATGGAGAAACATATCTAATGCTTTTCCTCCCTTATGAGGAATTCCTTGGCTGAACACATCAGCACTCGCTTTTCTCAATAGTTGCTCTCGCCCTGCTTACAGTTAGCTTGGTCCTCCTGCTTCGGCTTCAGAGTTCTCTGCGTGCCCATTTTCAACACTATGACTGTGTTAGATCAACCATCATATATCATCTTCCGATCATATTTCCATGGTCTCCCTAACAACAGATGACACGCGTCCATTGGGATCACGTCGCACAATATGTTGTCTTCAAGATTCCAACCTTAAAGTTGATCAGACACTGTCTTGTCACCTTCACATGGTGTCCTTTATGCAACCATGATATCTTGTATGGGTGTGGGTATTCCCTATAGCTCAAACCCAACTTGTTGTGACCTCCATCGACACAAGATTCTCCATACTACCACCATCAACTATGGTCTTGCAATACCACTCACCAATCAGTACTCTGGTTCGAAATATAGCCTTTCGTTGTGTCGGCTCTTTCTCATCGCGTTGGTCGTCCTGAACCAATGACCTCCTGGCCGTCATGGTTCGAACTTTTCTGTTCCCATCCTCACTACTGTCGGATGTCGATTCCGCCTTCTCTTCTTGCTCATCTCTTCAACGTCTGGGTTTTGACTCCTCTGCAACGTGTAGGTTCTCTGGAAATTCATATGCCTTGTGTCCGACTCCTCGACACTTATAACAAACCACAGCTGGTCTATCAGCTCCTTTTATGTCGGATGAACCACTTCGCTCATACGCACCTCTACCGCGGTTCTCTCAACCATCACATCGGTTTTCTTGTACTTTCTCTCTAGTCGATGTCCCTTTCACATGTCGGTTGTATTCAACGGCTTCTCTCCTGGTTCTGCTACTTTGGAATTTCGTGGAAACAGTCTTTGCACCTCGACCAGTCACCTTTCCTGCGGTCGATGCGGATTTCCTTGACAGTTTCTCTTATGCCTTCAAAGCTAACTGGTAGGCTTCACCGACCAGTCTGAACCTTGAGAGGCTCAACTCATCATGTATGGCATACTACAAGCCATTTACATATCTTGCGACATATTCTTCTCCTTCGTCAGTTTGTCCCGACCTTATCGACAATCTGAAGAACTCTTCTGTGTACTCCTTCACGGTCATCTCTTTTTGTGAAAAGTTCTACAACTTCCGGAACAAGGAAATCACATAGTCACCCGGTAAGAAATTCCCCTTCAGCTTGGTGACCATCCTGTCCCAAGACTTGATTTTCTCCTTGCCTTTCTTGACTCTTTCAGCCTGTACATTGCCCCACCACAATGAGGCATACCCATTCAACCCCAGACATGCAGCCTTAACTTGCTTAGGATCCTCGATCTGCTCTATGTCGAAGTATTTCTCCATCTCTCTGAACTAGTCGATTAATTATTCTGTATCCAAGATTCCTGACTAGGTATGTACATCCATATTTGTCCGACCTCTCATCTCTGTCAGAAGCTTGATGAGTTTGTCTTCTGGTTCCTCTCCTACGGCTTCTCGTGCCTCCACCTCTTCGACTTCCTCATCGTCGTGGTATAACGCATTAGGAACGCATCCACACCTTTGGATTTGTTTGATTGCTGCGACTTCACTAGTCAAACTTCACATTGTTCACATGCACTTGTCGAACATTTCATGCACTCTTCGTCTAACTACTCGGAAATTAACGCCTCTATGAGCCATTTTCAACCGTAGTTGAAACTCCCACTCGTCCAATCGCAACCGTACTTTCACAAGTCGTGCACAAGTCTACCCAACCGCAGTTGGAGCTATTCTCTGCACTCAACACTAGATTCAGTTATACCAATAGGCGCTCTCTTGATCATAGGATGCTTCAAATCCACTAGACTCTGCTTCCTGGATCTGATATTATTTGCTCTTTCCGGCTCTGATACCAACTGGTGCAAGTTCGGTCGGTTGTGTTAGTTTTTTAGAAATTTCAATTTGATCTAGGACCTTAACTAAGAGAATAACATCTACAGCATATCTATAGCATATCAATCATGGACACAATAATGCAAGCACACAAGAGACACAGAGTTTCATCGGGGAAAACCAAGAAGGTGAAAAACCCCGCAACTTCCTCAGAGATAGATAGATAAATGACAAAACCCAAGTACAAGAGATAGTCTTCTCCTAGCAGCAGCTTCTCCTCCTCCACAAGTGCTCCACTCTCCAATGAGAGTATGAGTGAGAAAGTGAATGATCAAATAGAGTGCCTCCCGCACTCTATTTATACATGACTTGACTTGCCTAATAACCTTTACTAGGTCGGCCTTAACTTAACGACATAACATAATGCTGACTGGGCCGACCCCCAATAGGGTAGTCTAATAATCCTTTGACCCACATGACTTATACAGGGCTGACCCCACCAATGTGGTCTAATAAACCATCAAGTATAAGTTACGACACTTACAATATAAATGACAACACTTCCGTATAGAGGAATAATAACATCTCTATAGGAATACAAACACTTCCGTATAGAGGAATAATAACATCTCTATAGGAATACAATATACATGGGTAAAATACATTCCGGAGCTACATATACATCAACACTCCCTCTTAACTAGGAAGGTATTTCTCGACACAGATCTGCTAGCACAAGTCTTCTTCACTGGATCATCATCATCAAATCATCGTCTTTGAATCATCGTCATCGTCATCGCTGCTGCTATCTCAATCAATCTCTGAATCTACTTGTCATAGGAAGTTCTATAGAGCCAGTCCTTTTACATACTGGATGTAGGCCCACCACCTGCAGGTCTTCATCATCACTGGCCATACTGTGGAATTCTCGGGACTTATTACGTGTGTCACAAAACCTTGCAAGAGCATCCAGGCTATTACGAGCACACAGCTCTACCTGTCGGATCTCCTAGGGCTGTATTATATGTGATTGTCACAAAACCTTAAAAGAGTGTCTTGACAAGCAAGATCTCTAAAGAGCATCTGAGGCCTTTTTCATTATGTCTAGATCTCCGGGACTTATTACATGTGACCCCTACCAAAAAACCTTTAAAGAGTGTCTTGACTAGTAAGAACTCTAAAGAGCATCTGAGGCCTTTTTCATCCTATCCAGATCTCCAGGGCGTATTACATGTGGTCATAGAAAAACCTTGAAAGAGCATCCCAGGACTGATTACGAGCACACAACTCAACCTATCGGATCTCCCAGGGCTGGATTATATGCCATAGGACAAAACCTCGAAAGAGCATCTGCCAGATGTCCCAGGACTAGATTACATGCCATAGGCAAGACCTCGAAAGACTGTTTGCAAATCTCCCAGGGCTGGATTATATGTCCTCCCAAAGCAAAACCTCGAAAGAGTGTTTTCCAGATATCCCAGGGCCACATTACATGCCATAGGAAAAACCTCAAAAGACTCTCTGCAAACATCCCAGGGCTGGATTATATGCTTATCTGCACAACCTTCTCCACGACCATAGAGTATCAACCTGATACTCACCATACATCATCCTGATGTACACATGATCATCCTGATCATCATCACTGCATCGTCCTGATGCATGTCATCTGGAGCAATATCATGAAGCTCATCATCCATGGTCATCTTGATCACACAATGCATCCACTTGATGCATACCAAGTATCTACCTAATACATAACATCATACATGATCCACCTGATCATACAATGTATCCACCTTACACATACACAGATACATGATCCACCTGATCATACAATGTATCCATCTGATATATGTCAACATACATGATCTACCTAATCATATAACATATCTACCTGATACATATACAGATACATGGTCCAGGCATCCAACATGATGCATATACAGAGCAGTAACTGGAGCATCATCCTGATACTCATCATCCAACGCTTACATCCATAGTCATGGGAAGGATCCCCCTCTCACCATGGTTGGAATGGCTTCCAGCAAATGTGTCCATCACTTCTTCCTTGAAGTGTCGTCAATCTGAAGAACACCAAGCCTCTCCCTGAAGTATTTAAACTTCACTCTGGCTAGTGGTTTTGTCAACACATCTGCAACTTGCTCATCCATCGCAACATACAGGAGCTTCACTGCTCCTTTCTGCACCATATCCCTGATATAGTGATATTTGATCTCAATGTGTTTCGACCTGTCGTGGAACATCGGGTTGTCATACAGCTTCACACATCTTTGGTTATCACAAAAGATACCAGTAGCCTCCAGTGGGAGATCAAATAACTTAGACAGTAGCTTTCGGAGCCATATTACCTCACAACTAGCCGAACAAGCTGCAACATACTTTGCTTCGACTGTACTCAGTGCTACGCAGGACTGATTCCTGCTAAACCAAGAGATCACACCTAATCCCAAACTGAAGCAGCATCCATAAGTTCTCTTCCTATCTGCAGCACTGCCTGCCCAATCTGAATCAACATAACCCTGCAGGTTAAACTTTTGATTCGCATCATACTTGAGCCCATAATCAATTGTACCCTTTGGGTAGCTTAGAATATGCTTTACAGCAACTAGGTGAACACCTCTGGGATCCGTCAGGAACTGGTTCAATGTGTTCACCATAAAGCAAATATCTGGTCTCGTATTCGTTAGGTACATCAAGGACTCAATCATCTGACGATACATTGTGACATCAACCAGATCAGATGAAGCATCACACAGAAGCTTCAGGTTCGATGCCATAGGTGTGGCCATGGCCTTGCAGTCCATCATCCCGAACCTCTTCAGGATCTCTACTGCATACTTCCCTTGTCCAAGGAAGATTCCATCTGCACTCTGCCACACCTCCATGCCTAGAAAGTAGTGCGTCATACCTAAGTCCTTCATCTCAAACTCGGTAGCAAGCTTCCTCTTGGTATCGACAATCAATCCATCCTCACCTGTTACAAATAGGTCATCCACATACAAAAGTGGTATCACTGGATTGCCTTCCTCAACCTTGTATTAAAGGTTGGAATCCACTTTACTCTTAGTAAAGCCCAAACTGGACAGAAAGCTGTCTATCCTACCATACCAAGACCTAGGAGCTTGCTGCAAAGCTTTCTTCAACCTCCACACATATGACTCCCTGTCATGTGTCTCAAAACCAAGTGGCTGCTCCACATACACTTCCTCCTCGACTACACCATTCAAGAAAGTTGTCTTGACATCCATCTGGTGTATCTTCCACTTCATCACTGCAGCCAGAGCAAGTACTGATCTGATGGAAGTGTATCTGGCTACAGGAGCAAAAGTCTTTTCATAGTCTATCCCCTCTTTCTGGGAGAAGCCATGAGCTACAAATTTTGCTTTGTATTTCTCTATCCTACCATCTGTAGCATGTTTGATCTTGTAGATCCATTTGGAAGTCACAACAGACTTCCCTTCAGGTCTTGGGACTGCATCCCAAAAATCATTCTCCTCGATCATGGCGTTCTTCTCGAATCCTGGGAACTTCAATATCTTCAATAGATAACTTTGTTGTTGAACAAATGTTGTATTCCTTCTTTTGTAGGTGATGGTATACGATCTTTCCTACAAAACAAGTTAAATTGCATGATTAGAAAACATCTCATAGTTTTCAGAACAAATCCTTACACATAAATAAATATGTCATATAGCCATGCAATTATCTTAGCCAATGCTTCAATAGAGCATTTATCCATATCCTGTAGCTTTCTAGATGCCTTCCAATCTCTACCAGAACATTGTTAAGAGTGTGCACAACTCCCAACATGTCAGCAAAGAGGTTTCATTCTAGATAAGTAGCAAATGGAATGTTGTACAGTTCCATAGGCCAATTACCCATCAGATGCATATTAGTAGTATACTTTTCATTAATGCAATTATTCTAATATGCATAATACACACCCTAAGTCTAGGAACATAAGCATATACATCATTGAACAATATTATTTAAACAAACAAATATGCAATAAATGACAATTCAAATACTTATATTTGTTTGGTTGTAGGGTGGACTCCCTCTCAATATTTGCTTCCTTGCAAGAGCTACTAGAGTGTGCTCCCTCCTGATCTTTTCTTCCTGGATTACTTGTCTTTGAACTTATATCCATCCTCAATCACTTATGCATACTTACTAGTATCATCATTGTGTTATCCTCAAGGTCTCATGCATACATACATTCATTAGTATAATCACAATAATGTTAAACATGTATAGTCATGATAATTTCAAACACAGATAATAAACATTAGTATTCAGGGAATACTTCTTTTACTCATGCATATTCTTATTTGACCAAAGGAATTTTCTGGTTAGTCATATCATCAATCAAGGTAAGAGACATAATATGCATAAACCCTTGATTACTTACATTTCTAACTTCATGAATAATCATTATCAACCATACAACAGTATAAGATCCTAACACAAGGTAGGATTCTAACTTGATATAGGAAAAACATACCTGGTTATCATATTTGCTAGTTATGTCTAGTAATGTCTTCTTGTTCTCTTCAATGACTTGTGCTAGTAACCTGCATATCTCATAGGTTAAGCATTGTAGAACCAAATTATACATACCTCGTAAGTAGATCTTCTATGTGATCCATGACAATGGATGAATCTTTGTCTTCATGTCACCATGGTCATATGTTCTTGAACTAGAACATGATTTGTCTTTCTTGATGTACCTTTCATGTTAGTGGGCAACATCAACCTCATACAACACCACAATGCATTATTACAATCATAAGTGTCAAAACCCTAATCAATGAATATCTTCTATCATGCATTCATATTTTATTAAGGTGATACAACAAGTCTAAAGTTAATCAAGATTGTACTAACCTTAATGAAGACAAGCATACCATAAGCTTAATCATGAACAGATCTTGAAACATACCTGGCTAAGTCGTACCTGTCAAGATTGCTTGTAATCTTCTTATGTAAGGCCTTAGCCTCATCTCCCTCTGAAACAAGAACTTCTTCACTTATGCAGGTGACCAATCCATTCTCTTCTAGGATTAACCCAATCCACTTGATTTGCAGAAACTGGACCTGGAGTTGGATTAGGGTTTGTCAGAGAAACCCTAAAAATTCAAACTTTGAATTTCAAACTTCTGAAAGGATAGAAAGATGCACCTTGATGAGCTGATCAAGCTAGTATACTCAGAATTTGAAAACTTCAAAGTTTCACCCCTCAAAATTGCCTTTGAAACTTCTGGATCTTCTAGACAGGATCCCGAACTAGGGTTTGATAAAGCCCACCCTTCTGCCCAACCAAAAGGTTCGATTCAAATCTCTAAACTACGATTTTTCTGAGGAGCTTCCAGCCGTGGTCACAGACTTCAGAAATTCCAACTTTTTCAGAAGCCCTAATTTTCCACCTCTCCGATCAAAATCCTGAACTAGGGTTTGATCAAGCCCAACCTTCTGCCCAACCAAAAAATTCGATCTTGGTTTCTAAATTTCAATTTTGATGAGCATCCAACCATGGTCTCTGATACAAAAAATTCCAACATTCTCCGAAACCCCAAATTCCCGGAGCCATGAATGAAGGTGCTCAAAATCCAATTTTGTTTTGACAGAAATATGCACTTGATTGTTTCTGGTGTAACTCTGAAATTTCACATCTACAGGGTCTGAAACATTTTCCTTTGGTAGCGTGACCTATTATCTTTCCAACCCCATATGTCTGACCTCAAACGGATTCTTTGAGAGATAGTTATGCCAAGTGTCGCAACGTGACCTGTTTATGGGATAAAACATGAGAGTGAACTTGTATGAAGTGCCACGTGTCACTGGTTCACTTTAAGCCTCTAAAACTTTGGCTTGTGAAATTATAGTCTATTCTCTACCTGTCACGTTTTACGAAATTTCATTTGGAGCTTCCTATCCCAACTTATGAACTTTTTTCCTAGGTCACCTGTTTATGACTCAGATCTGGAAGAGGCAGAAACCCTATATTGTACAGATCATAAATCACAAAGTACAATGAATTAGAGGTTTCCCTTTGGACACAAGGTACATGGGGATCTTATCTTCGACTTGTAATATTTTTAGATCCTGAAACCTCACCGAAATGTATTTATAGAGAAAGTGCTATGATGACTGGATTTTTCTATATCAAGCCCTAGCTTCGCAAATGCAACGAGTGTCATAAATGCCATACCATGCCTTCTTTCAGGCTAGCTCTGATACCATGTTAGTTTTTAAGAAATTTCAATCTGATCTAGGATCTTAACTGAGAGAATAACATGTACATCATATCTATCACATATCTACAACATATCAATCATGGACACAATAATGCAAGCACACAAGAGACACAGAGTTTCACCGGGGAAAACCAAGAAGGTGAAAAACCTCGCAACTTCCTCAGAGATAGATAGAGCAATGATACAACCCAAGTACAAGAGATAGTCTTCTCCTAGTAGTAGCTTCTCCTCCTCAACAAGTACACCACTCTCCAATGAGAGTATGAGTGAGAAAGTGAATGATCAAATAGAGTGCCTCCCGCACTCTATTTATACATGACTTGAATTGCCTAATAACCTTTACTAGGTCGGCCTTAACTTAACCACATAACATAATGCTGACTGGGACGACCCCCAATAGGGTGGTATAATAACCCTTTGACCCACATGCCTTATACAGGGCCGACCCCACCAAGGTGGTCTAATAACCCATCAAGTATAAGTTACGACACTTATAATATAAATGACGACACTTCCGTATATAGGAATAATAGCATCTCTATAGGAATACAAACAGTTCTGTATAGAGGAATAATAACATCTCTATAGGAATACAATATACATGGGTAAAATACATTCCGAAGTTACATATACATCAACAGGTTGGACCTTCTTGCTTAACAATAACACACGACACACGACGCTCACACAGAGTGGGTGTAAACAGTATGCTAGAAGTTGGCTTCTATTACTTCAATCAAATAAACGATTACAATGTGGAATGAAAGGAAATGTAAACAACTAAACTAGTTGGCCTTATCCTAATACAATACACAGAAGTAACGGTGTTCTTTCTTTGTGTGTGACCCTCTCCTCCTCTGAGTCTTCTGTTGAATACTAGAACAAATGAGCAATAAGTAACGAGCGATCCCTCTCTCCATTGATCTACTGTGATCGAACTCCCTTCCTTGTGCCTGTGCACTAGTCTTCTACCCTGCTGCTTCTCTATTACTTATCCCGAGGTCCACTCTGTTCCCTGAGACACTCTTCCTCTATCCGGCGAATACTTCAGATCATGCAGACTTGCAGTTGTCAGCGCCCTCTGGTCGTGTTGCACAAACTCTGCCCATGGTGACACATGTCCTGATTTTAGCCACCTTCTTCACTGCTCATAACTTCCTTAGCAACCCCGAATGGCTACCAAGTACTTTTCCTTGACTTATGAGCTTCTTTGATTCTACTACAGTAGTCAGTCCCATCGCTGACCTCGATGATACTGTCTTTCATCATCCTTCAACTTATCCATCGGCTTCCTTTTGCGTCTAGGGATTACCCAGACTACCCCTTCCTCCATGCTTGGCTTCCACCTCAAACTTGTTGGTGTCGTGATTCGACAACCTGTCGACCTTGACGCCTCTGCTGCAACCCTGTCGTCTGTTGACCTTAGACATGTCAACCCTTGACCTCTCTCCTTGTGTTGACACACCACGACAGCTTCCGCTCGACTTATTGACTTCGACATCCAATCTTCCTTTGCACCAGTGGTCATCGACAATCCCCCTGGTCGACTCCTCATGTCGATCATCTTCGACTGCTTTGCCTATGTCCCGATGATCCTACATCACATTAACTAATACAGAGCATAATATACATATTGCGCAGAGTTTAAAGGCATATATCTTCACAAATTGAGAAAGAAAGTGTTAGCTAGAATGAAGGGTAATATGCATAAGCATAGATTTTAATGGTAGGGATCAACACTATTTGGGCATGAGAGCGTTTAAGCAATACAGAGATTGATATTAATTGTGTGCAAAAATACAATTAAAGAGATCTAACCATACGTTTTGAATTGGAAAACATCGGGGTCAATTCGTATACTGAAATGCAAAAACAGGGATCTAGACCAAGCGCTGGATTTGGGAACAAAGATCAAAGTGTGTGAATAAATGCGTATGCTGAAACATTAACCATGCGCTTGGAATTAGAAAACACAGAGGTCAATTCCTGCTCTGAATTGTGAATACAGGGTTTATATCATGCTTCGAAATGGGATACAGAGAATAAATATAATATTGAACAGAGTTATGTTTTCTTGATCTCAGCGTATACATAGGTAAGCTTATTTTTAAAACTCAATCGTCGATCACATAGATACAACTCTCAAATTATCTAATAGGATGTTTATAAGTATCCGGGATTCATACCGATATACATAGGAAGAGAGCTTAGTCTGAACATTCGATTAGCAACAAGAATTGCAATTTTTCTTGATCCAATAAAATAATTAGAATGTAAAGAATGATTACGTTGTGCATAGAATAGCAGCTTGATCTAAATATTCGACTAGCAACACGAAATTATGAAGCAACTTAATACTCATATTTTAAGATTCCTAGATTACCAAATACGGTTTCCATAGTAATTTTGAGTGAGGAACCATATCAGAAATCATGAATAATTTTAAAACAATGTTCATTGATGAATACTATGTAACCACCCAGATTTAGATCTGCATCTCACCCACCAGCATCGAATGACAGTTCTCAACATAAGAGTTCATGCATATATGATGAGTACAAATCAGATATTGATATTCCACTACAATGTTCATCACCAAATTCTCAGTCATCTAATATTCAATCTAACAATTATAAGATACAAATTGCTAAAATTAAATATAACAAGAACATTTACCTGTCCGAACGAATACGACCAAGCTTGATGTAGCTTCCATCCCACCGACGATCCCAACAAATCACTAACGAACAACTCAGTTGACCTCCCGACCATATCAGGAGTACTCTTCTTCCTCTCGAACCCCCGAACAGTTTGGGTCGTAGATCTCACACACAAAACTAGAGACACGGAAATGGGTTTTCCCCCCACCAAAATCTCTTACCAAACTTCAATAGCAGCACGTCAATATTTTCTCAAAAATTATGATAACCATCCAACCATAGGTCCCTTCCCCATTCCCAAAGTCTTCCTTAAGTAGGAAAATCCATTGAACCACATGTCGCTTCATGCAAAAATGCTCAATTTCTTATTATTCAAATGTAATTTATCTCACCTATCCATGTGTCGAATTTTCTAAGAGAGTGCACCAACTTTCCTAAATTTACTCAAGTTTGTCTCCATGATGTTCCATCTAATTTCTATTTTTGTGGGTAGAAGTGGTGTAGCTAGGGTTTTCACCTTAGCTTGTGCAAATGAGCACCTACTAAGGAGAATGGACTCCTTAGTAGAAGTTCAAAAAATAGTAAAATAAACCTAAAGGAAATGACAGAAATGAAAACTAAACCTAAACATGTTCATGGGATTTCATAAAATAAGCTTGCAGTACAAAACAGTAAAGAGTAAAACATTCATACATTTTCCATGTAAAATAAATATACAAAGCGATTGATATCTTTTGATTGTGTGAAAATGGAGTTTTACATAAAAATTTACCTCAATGGTGAGGTTGGTGGAGCTTGTGCAGCCGTAGGGATGAGATGCTCCAGTGCTCCAAGGTCTTCTTCTCTTCTCCAAATGCTAGGATGGTTGGACAAAGGGGCACTCAAGTGGTGAAAGCTAGCTCAAATGGATGGCTAGCGTTTCAGAGGTGATTTTGGAAATATAAGGATAGATTAGAATGTGGATGAATAATAGGAGCCGCCATCACCTTTTTATAGGTATTTTGGGTGATGGAGTATTGACCCATGGTTTTGGGACGTATTGGTAAATGGTTTAGGGTTTCTTTCCCTCTTTTTCCCTCCTTTCTCCTTTTTTGAATAAATTTTTGAATTTTATTCCCTTTTATTTGATTTTTGGGAATTTTGGGCCCTTTTGGGGGGTTTTTGGCATTTTTTGAGGAAATTTAATTAGTTTGAGGAGAAAAAGTTTAATTTTGTCCTTTTTGGTGACCATTTGAAGGTTTTTTGAGGTTTTGAAGGTTACAACGGTAGGAAACGTGGACAAATGGGTCATGTGGCTAGGGATATGAGCTAGTGAGCATTTTTTGGGTGTTAACAGATTGCCCCCTGATGTGTGAGGGTAGGAGCTCATCGTATGGTCGATAGACATCATAGTTTATTTGTATTTTTCCTAAGGTGTGGAGGAGAGAAGAGACTGATTGGAGACCGGAACGACAGTCCCATATGAACTGCAAAAACTTAAAATACATGACCTCAATAATGAATGAGGAATAATCTCAATATATGGATGAGGTGGGCATACCCATGCTCGTATCAAGATACACAAATAATAATGAGGCCCAAAAGGGGACCTGAACAATACATGGAGAACTGTTGTGTACATCATACTGGTCCAGAGGGGACACAAATATGGGACATACTCATGGTCCGACCATGACTGATCTGAAGAACTGATGTATGGAAATTATGGCATCCATACTGAATGTGGTACTATAACAACTGATGCTCTGCTAGATCTGAGGGTGTCCAACAACTAGATGGAATCAATGAATGAGAGTCAGAATCTCAAAGGTACACTGAACTGCATCTGAGTTGGGTACTTGAGGAAGCATATAACTAGGGTGCTTCCGAATACTATCGCCAAGCGTAGCCCGGATATCCATGGGAACATATAACTGGGGGGTTCCAAATAGACTCACCAATGTGCTAGAGTTAGTGGACATCCGGATTATTTGACAAATAACTGAAGGGAACAATACCCTGCATGAATCTCAACGGTGCGATCATGGTGCTGAAGTCGAGCACGTGAGAAACAACCATTCAGAGAGGCACTAAGGACTCCTCTCAAAATGGTCTATAGGCACTCACCATTAGTGGTGATGAGTCCAAGGCACAGGGACCTCTGGGTCTATCCTCTGGAATAGATTGGCTGGCGTCGACAGAGGGAGAATTGCAACTACCAAGGAAATGGTGTTTCCTTGGTAGGAGCGCGAGGTATACAACCAAAAGGTAATAGTACTGAAGATGGGACTGACATATGGTGGGGGTGGGGAACAACTGAGTTCGCAGAGTGGGGGGGAGACTCGAACTTCCTTTGTTCAGAGTAAGATGGCATAGATTGACTTGACAGCATATGAAATGAAATTTGGGTATGGGGATCATAGCTTAAGGTACCAGGGGATGTGACTGCAATGGGAGAGACTCATGGGGACAAACTGATCGCTGATATGGGAAACTTTCTCAGGGTGACACATCGGAGAATACTCTGAACAAAGGAAACCATACTGGGGAATCTGCCATAATAGTGTGACTAGATAGGATCTATGTTGGTGCCGAGAGGCACTGTTGGGGCCTTATTCATGGTTTAAGGAGCTCGAAGAAGGGATAAAAAGCGTGCTCAAAATGGTACTTTCGTGTGGATTTGTATGAGCCCAGGACAGTTCATGCTCGTAAGTGCTTTCAATTTTAAGGAGTCTGAAAGCGACAAGAAGACTCTGAAATGATGGAGAGGTATCGTCGTGTGGATTAATACGAGCCCAGGATAGTGAGTGCTCGTGGTTGATTTCAATTTTTAGAGTCCGAAAGTAGGAAGAAGTCTCCAAGGGGGTTATTTTTCGTGTGTTAGTCTCGAAGGCCAGGAAAAGCATAAAAGGATGCAATGAAGAACTCTTCTAGCCGATGTGACTAGAGTATTCCTTTTTTGTAATTACTCTACAAGGTCCGGAAAAGGGGTAAACTTATTCTAGGTAGACGCCCTTTCAGATACTTTTAGCGAGACTGAAAGGAAGCAAGATTGCTCGGTGATATTTTCATTACTTTAGGAGTAAGAAAAGAGCTTAACAGAAACCCCCTATGTGCCTTTTTCGTAAAGGAATTGGTCGGCCCGAAAAAGGGGTAAAATTATATCGAACACAATAAATGCCCAAGCAAGGAGGAAGTGTTCAATCCAGGGACAAGTATGGGAACCAAGAACAACGGTGGTGGGGGAACACTGATGGGGCCTCCTTGCGGGTTGATGAATGGTGGAAAAATAACGTAATAACTATAGTATGGATGGAGCGGAGAGCTCATGGATGGGCGTTGATGCCAACATTGGTAAAAAATGATGGTGGCCGATGTGGCATGCAAATTGAGGTGGTAAGGTGGATGGACAAAATGTTGAATTTTTTTTTGCGAGAGCAAGAAATGATCTCAAGCATGATCACGAGTGCATAAAATTGAATCCAACGACATAAAGAACGCCAAAAACTGGAAACGATCGATGTGGCGAGTAAATCGAGGCAACGAGGGGCGCTTTGAAAAATATCTAAAAAAATATGGCAGTGAGAGCGACAAATGATCTCAAGCATCATCACAAGCATGGAAAACAGAATCCAACGATATAAAAATCGTCAAAAATCGACAATGACCGATTTTGCACACAAATCAAGGCGACGAGGGGCATTAACCAATGCTCGAAAAAAGGGTATGGTGAAATCGAGAAACCGACTCGACCACTGCGAAGGTCTCGACGTGTTGAATCCAGTGGTATCGATGGTTTGTAAAACAGACCTTGTATGACTTTGGAATGGCTAAAACAAGAATGGGTCAAATGTCTATAAATAGTAAGTGGACCCATAGTGACATGTGTCATTTGCACGGTTGAGTTTGACAAGAGAATTGAGTGATCCAGACGTGATTTGGAATTTGTGAGAGAACTGACTCGTGGATTTTCATTCCGCGAGTTACAGGTAATCCTCAAGGCCCTTTTATTTAATGTTATTTGATTTCGGGGGGGAAATTAGTCCTTGGGGGTGGTGTACTGGTCACATGGGGTGACCAAGGTGGTATATCATGGGTTCTGAGGAAAGTTGTGCACTCTAGATCGCAGTAGTGGCTCGCACAACCACGTTCTTGAAACGCGACTATGGCTCCCACAACTGCGTTCTCGAAATGTGGTTGTGGCTCCCATGGCCACGTTCTCGGAACGCGACTGTGGCTCCCATAGCCGCACTCTGGAGCGTGACTGTGGGCCCCACAGGTGCGTTCTGGAAGCATGCTTTTCAAGGAGAAGACTATCTCTTGTACTTTGGTTTTACTTTGGTTGTATCATTTATCTTTCTATCTCTGAGGAAGTTGTGGGTTTTCCACCTTTATGGTTTTCCCCAGTGAAACTCTGTGTGTCTATTGTCTCATGTAATTGGTTGGTGTGATAGATATGCATTGTTATACTTTATATGTTGTACATGTTATTCTCTCAGTAAATATCCTAGAGTACATTGAATTAATGCTAAAAAATTAACATGGTATTAGAGCTAACTTGAGAAGAAGACATTGTGCAGTGGTTGAAACTAGGGTTTCTTGTTTATTGGGTTTCTCTCCACAAATTTTAGAAATGCAGTAGGGTAGATTGACTCTACTCATAAAGGAGAATCTTTCTTTCCAATCAGAATTCAATTAAGAGCACTTTCAGGTTTGGCCCTAAATATTAGGGTTTCCACAAAAATAGGAATTTCTGAAATCGGAAGACATAGCTGGAAGCACCTTGGAAAAATCGAAGTTTAAATCTTTGGATAGAGATTTGTTGTTGGGTGAAGCTCCGAGAAACTCAAACCCTAATTCAGGGTCCTCCCTAGTTAATCCGGGAAGACTAAAAGGCATTTATGAAGGGTTAAACTTTGCAGATCTCAAATTCTAAATATACCAGGCTGATCAGCTCATCAAGGCGCATCTTTCTATCCTCTCAGAAGTTTGAAATTCAAAGTTTTAATTTTTAGGGTTTCTTTGACAAACCGTAATCCAGGACCAGATCCAGTTTTCAACAAATCAAGTGGTAAGGCCTAAATCTTTTCTATTTCCATTTGAGGTACTCTTTAAAGATGTCTGACCACACCAAGCTTGAGGATAAGCTTGAAGGGGCTGATAACTTTCGAGCATGGAAGTATAGGATTGGGTTAATCCTGGAAGAAAATGAGTTGGACACTTATATAAGTGAAGAGGTCCATGTCTTAGAGGGAGAAGAGGCTAAGGATCTTCACCAAAAGAACTTGGTCAAGTCAAAGAGGATTATTGCTAATTCTATCAAGGATCATCTCATCCCACATGTGTCATCTCTAAAGACACCCAAGGAGATGTTTGATTCCCTTACCAAGCTATTTGAAGGGATGAACATAAATCAGAAGATGACCCTGCAGAACCAATTGAAAGGCGTAAAGCTTCAGAATGGAGAGACCATTCAATCCTATTTGTCTAAGGTCTCTCAGAACAAAGAGCAACTTGAAGCTATGGATGAAGTGGTGGAGAATGGTGAAATTGTCATGACGACTCTGAATGGCCTACCTAGGTCATGGGATTCCTTTATTTAAGGAATTTGTGCAAGAAGGAAGTTTATCTCCTTCAGTAGACTGTGGGAGGAATGTTCACAAGAAGAGGTTAGGCTTGTAGCTCGAGAAGAAAAGATGGGAAGTGAAGATCAAGCTCTCATAGCTTACACCAAGAAAGGCAAGTCCAAGAGAGAGCTTAATCATGAACAGATCTTGAAACATACCTGGATAAGTCATACCTGTCGAGATTGCTTGTAATATTCTTATGTAAGGCCTTAGCCTCATCTCCCTCTGAAACAAGAACTTCTTCACTTATGCAGGTGACCAATCCATTCTCTTCTAGGATTAACCCAATCCACTTGATTAGCAGAAACTGGATCTAGAGCTGGATTAGGGTTTGTCAGAGAAAACCTAAAAATTCAAACTTTGAATTTCAAACTTCTAAAACGATAGAAAGATGAGGCTTGATGAGCTGATCAAGCTGGTATACTCAGAATTTGAAAACTTCAAAGTTTCACCCCTCAAAATTGCCTTTGAAACTTCTGGATCTTCTAGACAGGATCCTGAACTAGGGTTTGATAAAGCCCACCCTTCTGCCCAACCAAAAGGTTCGATCCAAAGCTCTAAACTATGATTTTTCTGAGGAGCTTCCAGCTGTGGTCACAGACTTCAGAAATTCTAACTTTTTCAGAAGCCCTAATTTTCCACCTCTCCGATCAAAATCCCAAACTAGGGTTTGATCAAGCCTGGCCTTCTGCCCATCCAAAAAATTTGATCTTGGTCTCTAAATTTCAATTTTGATGAGGATCATCCAGCCGTGGTCTCTGATACAAAAAATTCCAACATTCTCCAAAACCCCAAATTCCCGGAGCCATGAATGAAGGTGCTCAAAATCCAATTTTGTTTTGACAGAAATATGCACTTGATTGTTTCTGGTGTAACTCTGAAATTTCACATCTACAGGGTCTGAAACGTTTTCCTGTGGTAGCATGACCTGTTATCTTTCCAACCCCATAGGTATGACCTCAAATGGATTCTCTGAGAGATAGTTATGCCAAGTGTCGCAGCGTGACCTGTTTATGGTTTAAAACATGAGAGTGAACTTGTACGGAGTTCCACGTGTCACTGGTTCACTTTCAGCCTCTAAACCTTTGGCTTGTGAAATTATAGTCCATTCTCTACCTGTCACATTTTACGAAATTTCATTTGGAGCTTCCTATCCCAACTTATGAACTTTTTTCCTAGGTCACTAGTTTATGACTCAGATCTGGAAGAGGCAGAAACCCTATATTGTACAGATCATAAATCACAATGTACAATGAATTAGAGATTTCCCTTTGGACACAAGGTACATGGGGATCTTATCTTCGACCTGTAATATTTTCAGATCCTGAAACCTTGCCGAAATGTATTTATAGCGAAAGTGCTACCATGACTGGTTTTTGCTATATGAAACCCTAGCTTCGCAAATGCAACGAGTGTCATAAATGCCATACCATGCCTTCTTTCAGGCTAGCTCTGATACCATGTTAGTTTTTAAGAAATTTCAATCTGATCTAGGATCTTAACTGAGAGAATAACATGTACAGCATATCTATCACATATCTACAACATATCAATCATGGACACAATAATGCAAGCACACAAGAGACACAGAGTTTCACCGGGGAAAACCAAGAAGGTGAAAAACCCCGCAACTTCCTCAGAGATAGATAGAGCAATGATACAAGCCAAGTACAAGAGATAGTGTTCTCCTAGCAGCAGCTTCTTATCCTCCACAAGTACACCACTCTCCAATGAGAGTATGAGTGAGAAATTGAATGATCAAATAGAGTGCCTCTCGCACTCTATTTATACATGACTTGAATTGCCTAATAACCTTTACTAGGTCGGCCTTAACTTAACCACATAACATAATGCTGACTGGGCCGACCCCCAATAGGGTGGTCTAATAACCCTTTGACCCACATGCCTTATACAGGGCCGACCCCACCAAGGTGGTCTAATAACCCATCAAGTATAAGTTACGACACTTACAATATAAATGACGACACTTCCGTATAGAGGAATAATAACATCTCTATAGGAATACAAACACTTCCGTATAGAGGAATAATAACATCTCTATAGGAATACAATATACATGGGTAAAATACATTCCGAAGTTACATATACATCAACAGGTTGGACCTTCTTGCTTAACAATAACACACGACACATGACGCTCACACAGAGTGGGTGTAAACAGGATGCTAGAAGTTGGCTTCTATTACTTCAATCAAATAAACGATTACAATGCGGAATGAAAGGAAATGTAAACAACTAAACTAGTTGGCCTTATCCTAATATAATATATAGAAGTAACTGTGTGCTTTCTTTGTGTGTGACCCTCTCCCCCTTTGAGTCTTTTGTTGAATACTAGAACAAATGAGCAATGAGTGACAAGCGATCCCTCTCTCCATTGATCTGGTGTGATCGAACTCCCTTCCTTGTGCCTGTGCACTAGTCTTCTACCCTGCTGCTTCTCTATTGCTTATCCCAAGGTCCACTATGTTCCCTGAGACACTCTTCCTCTATCCGGCGAATCCTTCAGATCATGCAAACCTGTAGTTGTCAGCGCCCTCTGGTCGTGTTGCACAACCTCTGCCCGTGGTGACACATGTCCTGATTCCAACCACCTTCTTCACTACTCATAACTTCATTAGCAACCTCGAATGGATACCAAGTACTTTGCCTTGACTTATGAGCTTCTTTGATTCTGCTACAGTAGTCGGTCCCATCGCTGACCTCGATGATACTGTCTTTCATCATCCTTCAACTTATCCATTAGCTTCCTTTTTCGTCTACGGCTTACCCAGACTGCCCCTTCCTCCATGCTTGGCTTCCACCTCAAACTTGTTGGTGTCGTGATTCGACAACCTGTCGACCTTGACGCCTCCACTGCAACCCTGTCGTCTGTTGACCTTAGACATGTCAACCCTTGACCTCTCTCCTTGTGTTGACACACCACGACAGCTTCTGCTCGACTGATTGACTTCGACATCCAATCTTCCTTCGCACCAGTGGTCATTGACAATCCCCCTGGTCGACTCCTCATGTCGATCATCTTCGACTGCTCTGCCTATGTCCCGATGCTCCTGCATCACATTAACTAATACAGAGCATAATATACATATTGCGCAGAGTTTAAAGGCATATATCTTCACAAATTGAGAAAGAAAGTGTTAGCCAGAACTAAGGGTAATATGCATAAGCATAGAGTTTAATGGTAGGGATCAACGCTAGTTGGGCGTGAGAGCGTTTAATCAATACAGATATTGATATTAATTGTGTGCAAAAATACAATTAAGGAGATCTAACCATACGTTTTGAATTGGCAAACATCGGGGTCAATTCGTATACTGAAATGCAAAAACAGGGATCTAGACCAAGCGCTGGATTTGGGAACAAAGAGCAAAGTGTGTGAAGAAATGCGTATGCTAAAGCATTAACCATGCGCTTGGAATTGGAAAACACAGAGGTCAATTCCTGCTCCGAATTGTGAATACAAGGTTTATATCATGCTTCGAAATGGGATACAGAGAATAAATATAATATTGAATAGAGTTATGTTTTCTCGATCTGCGTGTATAAATAGGTAAGCTTATTTTTACAACTCAATTGTCGATCACATAGATACAACTCTCAAATTATCTAATAGGATGTTTATAAGTATCCGGGATTGATACCGATATACATAGGAAGAGAGCTTAGTCTGAACATTCGATTAGCAACAAGAATTGCAATTTTTCTTGATCCAATAAAATAATTAGAATGTAAAGAATGATTACGTTTTGCACAGAATAGTAGCTGGATCTAAATATTTGACTAGCAACACGAAATTATGAAGGAACTTAATACTCATATTTTAAGATTCCTAGATTACCAAATACAATTTCCATAATAATTTTGAGTGAGGAACCATATCAGAAATCCTGAATAATTTTTAAACAATGTTCATTGATGAATACTATGTAACCACCCAGATTTAGATCTGCATCTCACCCACCAGCATCGAATGACAGTTCTCAACATAAGAGTTCATGCATATATGATGAATACAAATCAGATATTGATATTCCACTACGATGTTCATCACCAAATTCTCGGTCATCTAATATTCATTCTAACAATTATAAGATACAAATTGTTGAAATTAAAGATAACAAGAACATTTACCTGTTCGAATGAATACAGCCAAGCTTGATGCAGCTTCCATCCCACCGACGATCCCGACAAATCACTGACGAACACCTCGGTTGACCTCCCGACCATATCAGGAGTACTCTTCTTCCTCTCGAACCCCCGAGCAGTTTGGGTTGTAGATCTCACACACAAAACTAAAGACACGAAAATGGGTTCCCCCCCCACCAAAATCTCTTACCAAACTGCAATAGCAGCAATTCAATATTTTCTCAAAAATTACGATAACCATCCAACCATAGGGTCCCTTCCCCATTCCCAAAGTCTTCCTTAAGTAGGAAAATCCATTGCAACACATGTCGCTTCATGCAAAAATGCTCAATTTCTTATTATTCAAACGTAATTTATCTCACCTATCCATGTGTCGAATTTTCTAAGAGAGTGCACCAACTTTCCTAAATTTACTCAAGTTTGTCTCCATGATGTTCCATCTAATTTCTATTTTTGTGGGTAGAAGTGGTGTAGCTAGGGTTTTCACCTTAGCTTGTGCAAATGAGCACCTACTAAGGAGAATGGACTCCTTAGTAGAAGTTCAAAAAACAATAAAATAAACCTAAAGGAAATGACAGAAATGAAAACTAAACCTAAACATGTTCATGGGAATTCATAAAATAAGCTTGCAGTAAAAAACAGTAAAGAGTAAAACATTCATACTTTTTCGATGTAAAATAAATATACAAAGCGATTGATATCTTTTCAATATGTGAAAATGGAGTTTTACATGAAAATTTACCTCAATGGTGAGGTTGGTGGAGCTTGTGCAGTCGTAGGGATGAGATGCTCCAGTGCTTCAAGGTCTTCTTCTCTTCTCCAAATGCTAAGATGGTTGGACAAAGGGGCACTCAAGTGGTGAAAGCTAGCTCAAATGGATGGCTAGGGTTTCAGAAGTGATTTTGGAAACATAAGGATAGATTAGAATGTGGATGAATAATAGGAGCCGCCATCACCTTTTTATAGGTATTTTGGGTGATGGAGTATTGACCCATGGTTTTGGGATGTATTGGTAAATGGTTTAGGGTTTCTTTCCCTCTTTTTCCCTCCTTTTTCCTTTTTTGAATAAATTTTTAAATTTTATTCCCTTTTATTTGATTTTTGGGAATTTTGGGCCCTTTTGGAGGGTTTTTGGCATATTTTGAGGAAATTTAATTATTTTGAGGAGAAAAAGTTTGATTTTGGGCTTTTTGGTGACCATTTGAAGGTTTTTTGAGGTTTTGAAGGTTAAAACGGTAGGAAACGTGGACAAATGGGTCATGTGGCTAGGGAGATGAGCTAGTGAGCATTTTTTGGGTGTTAACAGATTGCCCCCTGATGTGTGAGGGAAGGAGCTCATCGTATGGTTGATAGACATCATAGTTTCTTTGTCTTTTTCCTAAGGTGTGGAGGAGAGAAGACACTAATTGGAGACTGGAACGACAGTCCCATATGAACTGCAAAATATTAAAATACATGACCTCAATAATGAATGAGGAATAATCTCAATATATGGACGAGGTGGGCATACCCATGCTCGTATCAAGATACACAAATAATAATGAGGCCTAAAAGGGGACCTGAACAATACATGGAGAACTGTTGTGTACATCATACTGGTCCAGAGGGGACACAAATATGGGACATACTCATGGTCCGACCATGACTGATCTGAAGAACTGATGTATGGAAATTATGGCATCCATACTGAATGTGGTACTATAACAACTAATGCTCTGCTGGATCTGAGGGTGTCCAACAACTGGATGGACTCAATGAATGAGAGTCAGAATCTCAAGGGTACACTGAACTGCATCTGAGTTGGGTACTTGAGGAAGCATATAACTAGGGTGCTTCCGAATACTATCGCCAAGCGCAGCTCGGATATCCACGGGAACATATAACTGGGGGGTTCCAAATAGACTCACCAATGTGCTAGAGTCAATGGACATCCGGGATATTTGACAAATAACTGAAGGGAACAATACCCTGCATGAATCTCAACGGTGCGATCATGGTGCTGAAGTTGAGCACGTGAGAAACAACCATTCAGAGAGGCACTAAGGACTCCTCTCAAAATGGTCTATAGGCACTCACCACTAGTGGTGATGAGTCCAAGGCACAGGGACCTCTGGGTCTATCCTCTGGAATAGATTGGCTGGCGTTGACAGAGGGAGACTTGCAACTACCAAGGAAATGGTGTTTCCTTGGTAGGAGCGCGAGGTATACAACGAAAAGTTAATAGTGTTGAAGATGGGACTGACATACAGTGGGGGTGGGGAACAACTGAGGTCGCAAAGTGGGGGGGAGACTCGAACTTCCTTTGTTCAGAGTAAGATGGCATAGATTGACCTGACAGCATATGAAACGAAATTCAGGTATGGGGATCATAGATTAAGGTACCAGGGGATGTGACTGCAATGGGAGAGACTCAGGGGGACAAACTAATCGCTGATATGGGAAAATTTCTCAGGGTGACACATCGCAGAATACTCTGAACAAAGGAGACCATACTGGGGAATCTTCCATAATAGTGTGACTAGATAGGATCTATCGTGGTGCTGAGAGGCACCGTTGGGGCCTTATTCATGGTTTAAGGAGCTCGAAGAAGGGATAAAAAGCGTGCTCAAAATGGTACTTTTGTGTGGATTTGTACGAGCCTAGGACAGTTCATGCTCGTAAGTGCTTTCAATTTTAAGGATTCTGAAAGCGACAAGAAGACTCTGAAATGATGGAGAGGTATCGTCGTGTGGATTAATACGAGCCCAGGATAGTGAGTGCTCATGGTTGATTTCAATTTTTAGAGTCTGAAAGCAGGAAGAAGACTCCAAGGGGGTTATTTTTTGTGTGTTAGTCTCGAAGGCCCGGAAAAGCATAAAAGGATGCAATGAAGAACTCTTCTAGCCGATGTGACTAGAGTATTCCTTTTTTGTAATTACTCTACAAGGTCCGGAAAAGGGGTAAACTTATACCAGGTAGACACCCTTTCAAATACTTTTAGTGAGACTGAAAGGAATCAAGATTGATCGGTGATATTTTCATTACTTTAGGAGTCAGAAAGAGCTTAACAGAAACCCCCTATGTGCCTTTTTCGTAAAGGAATTGGTCGGCCCGAAAAGGGGTAAAATTATACTGAACACAATAAATGCCCAAGCAAGGAGGAAGTGTTCAATCCAGGGACAAGTATGGGAACCAAGAACACTGGTGGCGGGGGAACACTGATGGGGCCTCCTTGCGGGTTGATGAATGGTGGAAAAATAATGTAATAACTACAGTATGGATGGACCGGAGAGCTCATGGATGGGCGTTGATGCCAACATTGGTAAAAAATGACGGTGGTCGATGTGGCATGCAAATCAAGGTGGTAAGGTGGATGGACAAAATGTTGAATTTTTTTTGGCGAGAGCAAGAAATGATCTCAAGCATCATCACGAGCGCGGAAAATTGAATCCGACGACATAAAGAACACCCAAAACTGGAAACGACCGATGTGGCAAGTAAATCGAGGCGACGAGGGTTGCTTTGAAAAATATCTAAAAAAAATGGTTGTGAGAGTGACAAATGATCTCAAGCATCATCACGAGCGTGGAAAACAAAATCCAACGATATAAAAATTGTCAAAAATGGACAACGATCGATTTTTCACACAAATCGAGGCGACGAGGGGCATTAAAAAATGCTCAAAAAAAGGGTATGGTGAAATCGAGAAACCGACTCGACCACTGCAAAGGTATCGACGCGTTGAATCCAGTGGTATTGATGGTTTGTAAAACGGACCTTGTATGACTTTGGAATGGCTAAAACAAGAATGGGTCAAATGTCTATAAATAGTAAGTGGACCCATAGTGACATGTGTCATTTGCACGGTTGAGTTTGACAAGAGAATTGAGTGAGCCAGAGGTGATTTGGAATTTGCGAGAGAACTGACTGGTGGATTTTCATTCCGTGAGTTACAGGTAATCCTCAAGGTCCTTTTCTTTAATGTTATTTGATTTCGGGGGGGAAATTAGTCCTCGAGGGTGGTGTACCGGTCACATGGGGTTACCAAGGTGGTATATCGCGTGTTCCGAGGAAAGTTGTGCACTCTAGATCGTAGTAGTGGCTCACACAACCGCGTTCTTGAAGCACGACTATGGCTCCCACAGCTGCGTTATAGAAATGTGGTTGTGGCTCCCATGGCCACGTTCTCGGAACGCGACTTTGGCTCTAATAGCCGCACTTTGGAGCGTGATTGTGGGCCCCACAGGTGCGTTCTGGAAGCATGCTTTTCGAGGAGAAAAGCACCCTTTAGAGCGCACATGTGGGTTTTGAATGTTGATCTATATGTAACTTCGGAATATATTTCGTCTATGTATTTTATTGTACTCCTATAGAGATGTATTATTCCTCTATACGGAAGTGTCATCATTTGTATTGACAAGTGTCACAAGTGCTGTAACTTGTTGATGGGTTATTAGACCACCTAGTAAGGGGTCAGCCCGGATTAATGTAACCATGGTTTATTAGGCTAAGTTAGACAAGTCGGCCCCACTAGTTTATTGGGCACGACAGGACAAGTATAAATAGAGATTGGGAGATATCTATTTGACTATCTCATTACTCACTCTTGCATCACTCGGAAAGTGGCTCACATGTGAGGAGGAGGATCAGTTGCTAGGAGAAGACTATCTCTTGTACTTTGGTTTTACTTTGGTTGTATCATTGCTCTTTCTATCTCTAAGGAAGTTGTGGGGTTTTTCACCTTTATGGTTTTCCCCAGTGAACCTCTGTGTGTCTATTGTCTCATGTAATTGCTTGGTGTGATAGATATGCATTGTTATACTTTATATGTTGTACATGTTATTCTCTCAGTAAAGATCCTAGAGTACATTGAATTAATGCTAAAAAATTAACATGGTATTAGAGCTAACCCGAGAAGAAGACATTGTGCAGTGGCTGAAACTAGGGTTTCTTGTTTATTGGGTTTCTCTCCACAAATTTTAGAAATGCAGTAGGGTAGATTGACTCTACTCATCAACGAGAATCTTTCTGCCCAATCAGAATTCAATTCTGAGCACTTTCAGGTTTGGCCCTAAATATTAGGGTTTCCACAAAAATAGGAATTTCTGAAATCGGAAGACATAGCTGGAAGCAACTTGGAAAAATCGAAGTTTAAATCTTTGGATCAAGATTTTTTGTTGGGTGAAGCTCCGGGAAACTCAAACCCTAATTAAGGGTCCTCCCTAGTTAATCCGAGAAGACTAACAGGCATTTCTGAAGGGTGAAACTTTGCAGATCTCAAATTCTAAATATACCAGGCTAATCAGCTCATCAAGGTGCATCTTTCTATCCTCTCAGAAGTTTGAAATTCAAAGTTTGAATTTTTAGGGTTTCTCTGACAAATCGTAATCCGGGACTAGATCTAGTTTTCAGCAAATCAAGTGGTAATACCTAAATATTTTCTATTTCCATTTGAAGTACTCTTTAAAGATGTCTGACCACACCAAGCTTGAGGATAAGCTTGAAGGGGCTGATAACTTTCGAGCATGGAAGTATAGGATTGGGTTAATCCTGGAAGAAAATGAGTTGGACACTTATATAAGTGAAGAGGTACATGTCCTAGAGGGAGAAGAGGCTAAGGATCTTCACAAAAAGAACTTGGTCAAGGCAAAGAGGACTATTGCTAATTCTATCAAGGATCATCTCATCCCACATGTGTCATCTCTAAAGACACCCAAGGAGATGTTTGATTCCCTTACCAAGCTATTTGAAGGGAAGAACATAAATCGGAAGATGACCTTGTGGAACCAATTGAAAGGGGTAAAGCTTCAGAATGGAGAGACCATTCAATCCTATTTCTCTAAGGTCTCTCAGAACAAAGAGCGGCTTGAAGCTATGGATGAAGTGGTGGAGAATGGTGAAATTGTCATGACCACTCTGAATGGCCTACCTAGGTCATGGGATTCCTTTATTTAAGGAATTTGTGCAAGAAGGAAGTTGATCTCCTTCAGTAGATTGTGGGAGGAATGTTCACAAGAAGAGGCTAGGCTTGTAGCCCGAGAAGAAAAGATGGGAAGTGAAGATCAAGCTCTCACAGCTTACACCAAGAAAGGCAAGTCCAAGAGAGAGCCATCTCACTTCAAGAAATCTTCACACCACCATCACAATAGAGAAAGGAGAATATGTTTTACCTGTAATGACAAGGGACATATTGTTGTAAATTGTCCCAAGAACAAAAAGGACAACAACAACTTCAACAAGAAGAAGAAGGGCAGCAAAAGAAGGTACCATGCTCATGCTGCTGAGGATGATGAACCTCCAAAGAAGAAGGCTAAGGTGGAAAGTGATGATTCATCAAGTGAAGATGAATATGTTCTAATATCCACTCTCACAGGTACTATCTCTCATGGATGTAATCATTTGCTTATTGATAGTGGGGCTTCCAAACACATGATTGGGTTTAAAGAATCTTTTGCAAATCTGTCTGAACATGAGTCACCCCATAAGGTGAAACTTGGGGATGACTATCAATATCCTATCAAAGGAAGTGGTGAAGCCTCCTACAACCTAGACTCTGGGAAGTATTTGAAGCTGAAAGATGTTTTATATGTACCTGGGCTCAAGAAGAACCTACTCTCTATATCTGCATTGGATGCAAAAGGCATGAGGGTTGCATTTGTAGATGGCCAAGTCTTAATGTGGCCAAAAGGTAAAACTATGGATGATGTAGTAGTGATTGGAGAGCAAGAGGGAGGATTGTACAAATTGAAGGGACAACCTGAACATGCCATGGTACATGAATCCATGGAGCCAAGTGAACTTTGGCATAAAGGCTTGCACATGTGCACTACAGAGCACTATCAATTGCAAGCAAAGCTGTAGAAGGTCTTCCTAAAATCAAGACAAAGCACGAAGGTGTTTGCAAAGGATGTGCAAAAGGAAAGAACATTAAGAAGGCATTTCCAAGCAGTGAAAGCAAATCAAAAGGGATCTTGGAGATTATCCACTCTGATGTATGCGGTCCAATGTCATCCAGCTCTCTGAGTGGGTATGTATACTATGTCTCTTTCATTGATGATTTCTCTAGGAAGACTTGGGGTTTATTTCTTGAAGAACAAAGATGAAGTGTTTGATAAGTTCAAAGAGTTCAAAGCCTTGATGGAAAATCAAACTGATAAAAAGATCAATACATTCAGATCTGACAATTGCGGAGAATTCAATTCAGGTGATTAAAAGAAGTTATGCAGTGATTCAGGGATTAAGAGGGAGTTGACTGCTCCCTACAATCCACAACAGAATGGAGTTGCAGAAAGGAAGAATAGAACAATCATGGAAGCATCATGGGCAATGTTGCATGACCAGGATCTGCCTATGCATCTTTGGGAAGAAGCAGCTAGGGCAGCTGTATATGTGCAAAACAGAACACCTCAAGGTATTGGACAACAAGACACTAGAATAGGTCTTCTCTGGTAAGAAACCTGAAGTCAGCCATCTCATAATATTTGGTTGTACAGTATATACTCATGTCCCAAAGGAAAAGAGGACAAAGCTAGATGCTTCAGGAAAGAAGGGTATATTTGTGGGGTACAGTGAAAGCTCGAAGGCTTATAGAATATACTTTCCAGGGTTCAAGAAGATTGATGTCAGTAGGGATGTAACATTTGATGAAAACTCAGCCTTCATCAAATCAAGGAAGGCACCTGTTGAAGATCATGAAGAACCAAAGGAAATCAGATTTCAAGATACCACCATGATTGATGCAATTCCAGAAGCAGATCGTGAAATTGAAGATCCACAAGAACCTGTAGATCCACCCTGTGAGAAGGACTCTCACAAGAGGAAACTTGCATGGGCTAGAGAATTCATTCAAGATGCAGAAAGGTATGGAATTCTAGAATAAGAACACAGAGCAAGGAAGAGAACTAGATCACACACCAGTTATGTTGCCTTACTTTGTGACATTATGAACAAAGAACCTTCCAGTTATGAAGAAGCAGTGGAAAAGAAAGAATGGAAGGATGCCATGGTTGAGGAGTATCAGTTGATCACGAAGAATGATGTTCGGGATGTAGTCCCAAGACCTGAAGGGAAGTCAGTTGTGACTTCCAAGTGGATCTACAAGATCAAGCATGCTGCAAATGGCAGCATAGAGAAATACAAAGCGAGATTTGTAGCTCGTGGCTTCTCCGAGAAAGAGGGGATAGACTATGAAGAAAATTTTTCTCCTGTAGCCAAGTACACTTCCATCCGATCAGTACTTTCTCTGGCTACAGTGATGAAATGGAAGATACACTAGATGGATGTCAAGATAGCTTTCTTGAATGGTGTAGTTGAAGAGGAAGTGTATGTGGAGCAGCCACTTCGTTTTGAGACACATGACATAGAGTCGTATGTGTGCAGGTTGAAGAAAGCCTTGTATGGCTTGAAGCAAGCTCCTAGGACTTGGTATGGTAGGATGGACAACTTTCTATCCAGTTTGGGCTTTACCAAGAGTAAAGCAGATTCCAACCTTTACTACAAGTTTGAGGAAGGCAATCCTGTGATACTACTCTTGTATGTGGATGACCTATTTGTAACAGGTGAGGATAGATTGATTGTCGACACAAAGAGGAAGCTTGCTGCTGAGTTCGAGATGAAGGACTTGGGGATGATGTACTATTTTCTAGGCATGGATGTGTGGCAGAGTGCAGATGGGATCTTCCTTGGACAAGGGAAGTATGCAGTAGAGACCCTAAAGAGGTTCGGGATGATGGACTGTAAAGCCATGGCCACGCCTATGGCATCGAACCTAAAGCTTCTATGTGATGCTTCATCTGATCTGGTTGATGTCACTATGTATCGTCAGATGATTGGGTCCTTGATGTACCTGACGAACACGAGACTAGATATTTTCTTTGCAGTGAACACATTGAGCTAGTTCCTGACAGATCTGAGGAGTGTTCACCTGGTTTTTGTAAAGCATATTCTGAGGTACCTGAAGGGTACAATTGACTATGGTCTCAAGTATGATGCGAATCAAAAGTTTAACCTGCAGGGTTATGTTGATTCGGACTGGGCAGGCAGTGCTGCAGATAGGAAGAGCACATTTGGGTGCTGCTTCAGTATGGGATTGGATGTGATCTCTTGGTTTAGCAGGAAGCAATCCTGCGTAGCACTGAGTACAGTCGAGGTAGAGTATGTTGCAACATGTTCGGCTAGTTGTGAGGCAGTATGGCTCTGGAAGCTACTATCTGAGTTATTTGATCTCCCGCTAGAGGCTACTGGTATCTTTTGTGAAAACCAGAGTTGTGTGAAGTTGTCTGGGAACTCGGTGTTCCACGACAGGTCGAAACACATTGAGAACAAATATCACTATATTAGGGATATGGTGCAGAGAGGAGCCGTGAAGCTCCTGTATGTTGCAATGGATGAGCAGGTTGCAGATGTGCTGACGAAGCCACTAGCCAGAGTGAAGTTCGAGTACTTCAGAGAGAGGCTCGTGTTCTTCAGATTGATGACACTTCGAGGAAGAAGTGATGGACACATTTGCAGGAGCCATTCCAAGCATGGTGAGAGGAGGATCCTTACATGGCTGTGGATGTAAGCGCTAGATGATGAGCATCATGATGATGCTCCAATTACTACTTGGTATGATCAGTTGGATCATGTATATGTATATGCATCATGTTGGATGCTTGTTATGATCAGTTGGATCATGTATATGTATATGCATCATGTTGGATGCTTATTATGATCAGTTGGATGATATATATGTATATGCATCATGTTGGATGCTTGGACCGTGTATCTTTATATGTATCAGGTGGATACGTTGTATGATCAGGTAGATCATGTATGATATATATCAGGTGGATACATTATATGATCAGGTGGATCATGTATGATGATATGTATCAGGTAGATACTTGGTATGCATCAGATGGATTCATTATATGATCAGGATGATCATGGATGACGAGCTTCAGGATGTTGCTCCAGATGACATTCATCAGGACGATGTAGTGATGATGATCATGTACATCAGGATGATGTATGATGAGTATCAGGTTGATACTCTATGGTTGTGGACAGGTTGTGCATATGAGCATGTAAGTTGACCTGGGAGATCCAACAGGTAGAGCTGTGTGCTCGTAAAATCCTGGAATGCTCTTTCGAGGCATTTCTCTGGGAGGACATATAATAGTGCCCTGGGAGGTCCGACAGGTAGAGCTGTGTGCTCGTAACAGCCTGGGATGCTCTTTCGAGGTTTTTTCCTATGGCATGTAATGTGTCCTTGGGAGATCCGACAGGTAGAGCTGTGTGCTCATAACAGCCTGGGATGCTCTTGCAAGGTTTTGCCATGACCACATGTAATGTGTCCTTGGGAGATCGGACAGGTACAACTGTGTGCTCGTAACAACCTGGGATGCTCTTGCAAGGTTTTGTGGTGAGACCACATGTAATATGCTCCTGGGAGATCCAACAGGTAGAGCTATGTGCTCGTAACAGCCTGGGATGCTAAAACCAGGTTTTGTGGTGGGGTCACATGTAATATGCTCCTCGGAGATCCGATAGGTAGAGCTGTGTGCTCGTAACAACCTGGGATGCTACAGCCAGGTTTTGTGACATACGTAATAAGTCCTGAGGATTCCATAGTATGGATAGTGATGAAGACCTACAGGTGGTGGGCCTATATCCAGTATGAAAAAGGACTAGCTCTGTAGAACTTCCTATGACGAGTAGATCGAAGATTGATTGAGATAGCAGTAGTAGTGATGATGATGATGATTCGATGACGATGATCCAATGATGATGATCCAGAGAAGAAGACTTGTGCTAGCATATCTGTGTCAAGAAATACCTTCCTAGTTAAGAGGGAGTGTTGATGTATATGTATCTTCGGAATGTATTTCGTCTATGTATTTTATTGTACTCCTATAGAGACGTATTATTCCTCTATACGGAAGTGTCATCATTTGTATTGACAAGTGTTGCAAGTGTTGTAAATTGCTGATGGGTTATTAGACCACCTAGTAAGGGGTTGGCCCAGATTAATGTAACCATGGGTTATTAGGCTAAGTTAGACAAGTCAGCCCCACTGGTTTATTGGGTAGGATAGGACAAGTATAAATAGAGATCGAGAGATCTCTATTTGATTATCTCATTACTCACTCTTCCATCACTCCGAAAGTGGCGCACATGTGAGGAGGAGGATCAGCTACTAGGAGAATACTATCTCTTGTACTTTGGTTGTATCCTTGCTCTTTCTATCTCTGAGGAAGTTGTGGGGTTTTTCACCTTTATGGTTTTCCCCAGTGAAACTCTGTGTGTCTATTGTCTCATGTGATTGCTTGGTGTGATTGATATGCATTGTTATACTTGGTATGTTGTACATGTTATTCTCTCAGTAAAGATCCTAGAGTACATTGAATTACTGCTCAAAAATTAACACGGAATGCCTCGAAATGCGTGCCGAGGTGCCATTTTTTTCGATGCACCGATCCGGAGGGGATCAATGGAGTATTTGATGTGGTTCTGATGAGATTTCATTGTGTGGTTGTAATGATGACAAAGGTTACATGGAGAGAGCGTGAGATACCGAAGGACCTAATGAGGATCATCCGACGGGATCATCGAGTACAGGGGACTTTGGCACTCTACGGGCTGTTGAAGTTTTCGCAGGTGCCCCTTATGTGTTCAACATCTCTGTTGTTGAACAGGCTAGTCGGATTTTGGTACCCGAACATTGAGGAATTCATGGTCCAGGGTGAGAGGCTGGATATCACTCTATCGGATGTGTACTTCTTGACTAAATTGCCCTTTTTGGGTAGGATGGTGGATACTCAGCGAAGGAGGTCAGGGGACATGGACATGGAGGATATGCTGGAGAGGCATTGTTATCTGGGGTCTTATGTGCATAAAAATGCACTGATGGTGTGTTATTTGCAGGCTCCAGAGACCCGAGCGGTCGCGACATGTTTTGTGCGTGTGTTGGGATCGTAGGTGCCCCACCGAGTGTTGAGAGGGCAGATGATGTTGATTGAGTGGGTGATAGCTGGGACCTATTATTCTTGGGGTCAATGAGAGATGAGAAAGGTGAGGTAGATCGGAGGGGAGTTATGCTATGTTTCTTTTTTGAGCGGATTCCTATGCTGCGGCCTTGCGTGCCGATCCGAGATGGAGGACTGACGGAGCTTCGGATGGTGAAGTGGGGGGGGATGATGTACCGTAGTGGTGGTGGCGTCATGGGCCGATATTTTACGACAGAGTTATTTAGGTAGTGGCTACAGATGTTTGTTATGTTTCATGACTACTCGTACCGAGCTATGGATTGCCCGGGGGATCCTTAGCTGTTGCGGCCTCCTGGACAGGCCTGGGGTCCAGATGGTACATATTCAATTTTGGTTTCTTCTTAGCATATCATGTTGTATTTTTTATTGACAGTTTATGATGATAGCTAGAGATGTTTAACGATGTTGACCTTTTTGGTGTTGGTTCCTGCAGATGTGGGACCACAGATGCCACAGGGGCATCGGGACCGTAGGGATCGCATAGTGATGGCATCCCCACCTAATCGAGGGGAGGTCTGGTGATGTGACAACAATGTTACACTTGAGGCCTTATGGGCTAGCTTTGATCGGTTACTGGTCGAGGTAGAGGATGAGGGTTGGCAGGATTTAGACCCGGAATTGCTGGATGTTTGTTACGATGCTCCACGGGAGTGGATATCTATCCTGAGGCAGGTTGCTGTATTGGCGGTAGAGAGGAGGGCTTGGGACCAGTTGGACGCTCCTGAGTTTGATGACGAGGATCTAGAGGAGGAGGATCCAGAGGTGCCGGAGGAGGAGCGGGGAGAGGATGAGTCAGGAGCAACGACAAAAGCTGCAGGCGATAACAAGAACGTGGATCAAGCAGGAGACTCTTATCATTCATTTTGTGGGCTACCCCCAATGCTGATGAGCATATAGGGATGTTTTTTGTATATACAGCTGATATATGGCCAATGTCATGTGGAGAGGATGTCGTTGGGGATCCTTGATGTATTTTGTGTATAGTTGGGCGCTGAGGGCACTCATGAATGTTTTATGACGATATGGTATATATATATATGCACATGGATGCATTTTTGATGATACAGTCTCGTATGCACGTGGATGAACATTTGGTGTTGTTTGTATTTTGTTGCACGTGGATGCAATTGTTGTGTTTTTTATATGCACGTGGATGCATTTTTTATGGTGATGATATGCACGTGGATGCAGTATTATGATGGATTCTTTTTGTTGTTTCTATGGCTTTTAGATGCCTATATGATGTTATGCTGATGTATGGTTAATGTCCTACATGGTTTGGTTGATGTGCCAATCTAGAATGTTATTAGCCATTTGATCTGCCACACTATTTTGATTTCTTGGAACATAGGTGAATGTAATGGATTCAAATTGTCTGATCATTTGTTTAGTGCGCAGGAACTTTCTAAAGAGGCAAGGATCACGTACTTGGTAACAATTGTTGATTTGGGCAACAAGAAGCTAGGAGTTGTTGGTGTCCATTTTGTCACCATTTTTTATCATCAAACGCATTCTGATTGGTGTCATTTTCACCATTGTTTGATGTAATAAGTCATTCTGCTTGCCATTCAGATTGTCAATCAGATTAGGTATGCATACATTCACACATCACATGAATTTTGGGTAAAAATCATCATATTGTGATTTATTGATGTTTATTTGACATTTATCGACTTGCTTTGTATTTAGTTTTGGTTCTATAGGCCACGGTCGTCAAATAGACCTCCATTCAGACGCATCCATCCCGTCGTTCAGCCCTTCATTCAACCCATGAAATTGTTGGTTGGGATATTTCTAGTCATTAAAGGCAGAAATAGAAAGGTAGGTTCTATTAGCAATGTGGCTATTGTGGTTGGTGAGCCCCTGTTCTAGAAGATTCTCCCTCATACTCACCTCGCTTGACAACACACCTCCTGCTCACGTCAACATTCCAGAAGCTTCGTCTTTCTGATCGCCAAGCTTGACAGCACACACTCCTGCCCACGTCAACGTTCTGGAAACCCTCGTCCTCCCATGCTCAGCCTACCAATGCATTATCTGCCCGCGATGGAAGGAAATCGATCCATAGTTGTTCGTGTCAAAGGATATCAACGTCGTGGACTTAGGCAGATGCCTGTGCGCTGTCATAAACCACCATGTAGTCATTTGTAAATCACTAAGACTTCTATTTTTAGAGAGGTCGACTATGTTGACCTTCTCTCTGATTCTAAACTTATATATAGACGCCTCCTTTGGAGAAAAGGAGACAATAGATAATATACATACACGCTATCAGTAATTTGTAGAAACGATGTGTAACTTTCTCAATTAATGGAAATTCCTGAATTATGCTGTTAATGTTCTGTTGTTGATTAGTTGAGTAAAGCTTCAATCTCTGATTGCTGGGAAGGGCCCCTCAACAACCAGAGGTTCTATTGTGTATATTTTGTATTTTCCTTTCTGCAAATAAATAGTTTTTCATTTCCAGTAATTGTATTTAACTGTGTTTTCCTGTAGCTGCTGTTTCATTTCTTCTAATTTATTTCCTGTTGATAATTTAATTTACATTTACAGAATTGTCAATGACCGGTCAAGCATAGTTTTTCTTGTAGTTTGCTTTTAGTCTTTTGCAAATAGATAGAGTTTAACTAGTTGTTGTTTCAGGTTTAGTTTATAATTAGGATTAGTTCTGTTAGTTTCTTTCCTGTAGCTGTAGGCTAGTTTTATTCATATCTCAGTTTTGTTTTTTCCATAGAAATAGTTCATCCCTTAGACAATGATTAGAATAGGTTACTTCTTGTCATCTTAGCTTCTAAACACTCTACTCATTGCTTTATTGCACTGTAGGTTCATATGCATCAACTAGCTGGAATTAAGATCATCCAATCTGCTTCTTCCCTTAGATCATTTTTCTTCATCCGGGCCATAATTCGGACCATCTTTCAGACTGTCATTTGGATCGTCATACAGACCTTCATACTTTCTACAATGTTTTTATGCTTATTTAGAATCCAGTTTCTTAGGTTTTCAAACTGTAATATTTCTTGCCTTTAATTAGCGTTCTTAACTGTAATTAAGATCTTGTTCCACAATATTTAATTTAGTTTCATCATTATCTTTAGTTTTCATTTCTATTTTCCTTCACTTTTCTTTAGCTGCTTTACATATTATGTTTATTTTCTACCTGATTCATTAATGCTTTACTGTTCTCGAATTTATTAGTTTCATTCTTAATTTTGTTATTTCATGCTTCTTAATATTGATTTTGGATTAGCTTTAGTAATTTCATTCTCAAAAATATCTTATCTTTGATAGTTTCTTTGTTCAAATATAGAATTTGCTTCTCTCATTCATACAGTTAATGAAGATGTTCATGAAATAGGATCTGATCCAGAACTAAGTTATCTTTATTAAGTTTTCTACTTGCTTCTAGATTAGGTTCATTCTATGAGTTAAATATCTTTATTAAGTTTTCTACTTGCTTCTTAATCTAATTTTATCAAGTTTTCTACTTGCTTCTTAATCTAATTTTATCAAGTTTTCTACTTGCTTCTTAATCTAATTTTATCAAGTTTTCTACTTGCTTCTTAATCTAATTTTATCAAGTTTTCTACTTGCTTCTAGAATAGATTTATTCCCAAACCATTTGCTTAGATAGTCTAGATTTTTGCATAATTTAGATTTTTGCATAATTTCAGTTTCAATCAATCATTACAAAGACATGTTTCTATTTATTGTTAATCATATTTCAGTTTGAATTAGTTTTGAATAATCTTAATTAGAGCTTTTCCAATGTTATTTGCTCATGGATAAAGAATAATTCATAATGTTTAAGATTAATTGTAATTGGTCTCTTTGTAGCTTACATCTCTTTGTAGAAATTAGGTGAGATTTACTTCCATTTTGCTTTGCTGTTACATTCGAAAGTCATTACGATACATTCACCCCAGTTCCTATCACATTCAATGTACAACATCAGGGAGATTGGAATTAGGTAGTTTAGTGTAGTCTTGAAGTATTAATTGAATGCATGCATAGTTGTTGAATTCACTATGTAGTTTGTAGTTTTGCTTTAAGTTAACATAGTTTCTTGTTTTCATAATTAGTTGTCAGTTGAGTCATTTCATAAATTCATTTACAGTTGCTTCGAATTCCTAGATTAGAATCTGAAGGATTGATCGAGTAGTTTCCATTTTCATAAGAAGTAGTTTTCTTTTTTATCAGTATTTGTTCTTTTTCCATTATTTAATCATAGAGTAGAGTAGTATAGCTTGATACTATTCTGATATGTTGGTTTAACTAGGTTTAATTAGTTCATTTGTTGTCTTTCTGAAGTTTGACTCGGTTTTTCATTTTGAAATATCTTTCAATCTTTTATTTATTAAACATTTCTAAGGTCTGCAGAGACGAAACCTTGGGTCCTATCCTACCTCAGCATATATTGTGCCACAACTCTAAGATTACTAACCCTGGTCGATAATTAAATATTTGGTGATTCCTTAAGATAGTAAATACACCCAAAATTTTGGCGCCGCTACCGGGGAGTTGTAGATAGGTAGAATTCAACTGTAGATAGGTAGAATCCAGTTATAGATAGGTAGAATTCAGTTGTAGATAGGTAGAATTCAGTTATAGATAGGTAGAATTTAGTTGTAGATAGGTAAGATTCTCTTTTAAAACTTAGTGATAGATTTGAATTTTCCCCTTTGAAACTTAGAAATAGGTTGGTGGAAGGTGAGCGGTAAGATAAGAGGTAAGAACTTGCACATCTGTTATAACAGGCATCCCCAAAACCCAACAATAATAGTGATGTAGTCAGAATTTATTTCAGTTGTAGTTTTACTTTCATGAATAGGTCTAAAGACTCAAAAGGTAGATTTATTAAAACTAGTCCTCCTACTAAAATCCCTACTAACCTATATGGGGGGCGTGCCACCCCAGCTACTAACTCAATAGATAGGTATCGGAATACACCTAAAGGAGATAGTACTACTTGGAAAGCTAAGGAAATCCTTTCTAGAAACCATTTAGGGGAAACCATAGGGACATCAGAAAAGTCTGTTCTTAAATAAATTCCACTAAAAGAACCTTAGACTCATATCGAGACCGAATTTAGACAAGAGGAAACTCAAAAGGATAAAACTTCAGAACCTTCCAATCCTCCATTAGTCCAGAAACCCAAAGACACTACTTTTTCAATAATAGGTGGTCCAAACTTAGTAGATTTTGTTGATTATGCACAAGTAGATGCTCTTTTTGAAAATTATGTGAACATAGTTATCTCACAGATTGAGACAACAACGGTAGGAGCTTCAAAATTGGATTCCCACGTAGCTGGTAATTTTCCTCCTAAAAAGAAAAATACTCTTCGTGAAATAGAATGTTGGGACGTCCCATATTCACTAAGAAAGGAACCACCTAGGTATTCTCTCTTTGGAAATCAAGCCTACATGGATCGGGAAGATAATGATGAGGTGAGACATAATGAAGAAGAAGGAGAAATTCACACCGAAGGAACTTTTGGATTCCCCATCTTAGACACTGTACAAGATGTAGCGATGAAAAGCATCCCTCCCTCCTCACTACCGTCCTTCTATGGGAAGATTAGTGAGTATCTGGATACATTCTTATTCGAATTTGACATTTTGTGTAGGATTGATAATTACCTACAAGATGGCCAAAAATTAAAACTTTTTCCTGCCACATTAAAAGATTCTTCTCTTCGATGGTTCATGGGATTGGGAGAATCTAGTATTAGAACTTGGGAAGACATGAAGAATGCATTTCTACGGAAATATCAGGATTACTGTAAACCTAAGGACTCTCGCAATGATATTTTCAAAATTCAACAACTTGAAGATGAGATCCTAGAAGACTATCTCGAAAGATTTAACTATGTGTTACATAAATCCAAATATAGTGATCTTTGGGAAGATGCAGTAAGAACACTCTTCCTCAAGGGAATCTTGGAAGAATTATTAGAAAACCTTAACCTCATGGCAGCAGGAGACATCTCTCATAAGTCTTTTGCACAGATTTGTGAACTATGTAGGAATTACTCTAGGAGCATAGGGAAAAGTGGAAGACACTTTCAAGAATCTTACACTAGAAACCTAAAAGAAAACACATCCGGTCCTAGTGGAGTTACAAGGGTAGAGTTGGGAAATCTATTAAAAAATTTCAAAACAGATATCGTAGGAGCTATGGGTTCTCAACTAGATGCACTAAAAGCTAAAAAGAGACAAGATGAAGAGCGTGAAGCAATGAGTGTTTTATGTCCTAGGTGTAGAACTAAAAATTCCCAACGAGAATGTCCATTGAATAATGTTTCAGTTTGTCACCTTTGTACAGAAGAACATCCAACTCATAATTGTCCATCGTTGCCTAGGTTGCAAGCTGTATACAAGAGTGGAAACTTTGGTGAAACATCTAGGAGGCCTTGGAAACCTAGAGATCAACCATCATATCAAGATACAACATCACAATTTCCACCATATTACCATCCTTATCAACCTCCTCAACAATGGAACACTTCAGGTTGGAAAAATTGGCCACCGCAGTACCCTCCTCGGAATGCTCAACAACAGCAATGGCCACACAAATGGAGAGGACAAGCTTATGCTCAACCACCTCCTGCTATGCCTAACTATCCTTACCCAGCAATGGCCACATGGATGGAGAGGACAAGCTTATGCTCAACCACCTCCTCCTATGCCTAACTATCCTTACCCACCTAATATTCAGCAACGTTTTCCTGGATTTGTACCTCCTTCACTACCCCCTATCCCAAATCAACCTCACCACTTCCAGAATATGAACCCTCCAAGGCCCACAATATTACCTACACAACCGATACCAAATCCTAACAACAAGCCAACCCAAGCTCTTAACAGCATTGGGTTGTTACCTCTTCCATCATATGCCATTTCGATCGCACCAATACATGAGATTCAACTGCGATCTGGAAGAGTTCGGCAAGGTCAGCCCAAGTCATCAGTTGTTATCCAAGAAGAGAATGAAGAAGACATACCTAGTGAAGTTTTGAATGATTCCATTCTTGAAGAGGTGGTAATTACTAAATATTCAACACACAACCATCCTCATAAAGAAGTAATTACAGGGGAAAGATCGCCCCCATATCCGGAGCGTTTGGTAATAGAAAGACCTGTAACTTATCCAGAGTATGATATCATTAACGAAATGAAAAATATTTGTATTAAGATCCGTCTGATACAAGCCATTAAGGATATGCCAATCTATAGTAAAGTAACAAAGAAACTTTGTATTAAAATATGAGGTAGAAAAAAAAGACCCTCCGACGATTCATCTAATAGGAGAAATGTCAGATTACATAGCCGACCAACCTAGAATCCCAAAGTATTCAAACCTAGGAAACCCTGTGGTGACTGTTATCATCAATAACACCGCCATAGGAAACACACTAATTGATCTAGGAGCCACTATTAACCTGATGACTACCACAGTTTTAGAAACTCTCCATTTAGGACAGTTCCTCCGCCCTACCCGAACAATGCTAGAATTAGCATATCGCAGTATGGTGCAGCCTGCTGGGATCTTAGATGACATCACTGTATCAATAGCTTCATGAAAATATCCTATGGATTTTATTGTCATAGAATCAAAGGACCCTTCTAAAGGTCACCCCATTATTCTGGTAAGACCTTGGTTGGCTACTGCCAATGCATTTATAGGATGTAGGGATGGAGAGATGGTTATCTTTGATGGGTTATCTACAAGAAAACTAGCTTTATACCCACCAACACAGCCAGTAACTGAGAACCTATTTTGGTTAGATTGTCCTTTTGGGGATGAGAACTTGGAAGAACTTTCCCTTGTTAGTGATTTATCCTGGGCACTTCAAGAACAAAATACTGAGAATGTGTTGAATCAATTTATCTCTTCCACAACATGTATAAAATTTCCTTGGTCTTTTTCCCAACTTGACCAAATCTTTGGAGATGAATTCCAAGAAAACATGAGCCTCTCAACATTTACAAGTACACCCTGTGTCTTCGCAATCGAATAACATCTAGGATCCTATACCATACCTTGTGAGGTTAATTCCGAAAAATTTATACATATAAATGCAGGTTTAGATGAGAGTCAGCAAAAACAATTACTAAAAGTTATCAAGAGTCAAATTGGAGCATTTGCATGGGAATATACCGATATGAAAGGTATCCACCCAGATACCTGTATTCACCACATTTACACAGACTCAAACATACCTCCTGTCAGGTAGCCTAGAGAAGAATGAATCCAACCCTAAAAGATATAGTAAAAGAAGAATTACAAAAACATCTTAATGTTGGATTCATCTACCCAATTTCTAACAGTAAATGGGTGTCTCCTCTGGTGGTAGTTCCAAAGAAATTCACAAGAAAATGGCGTATCTATTTTGACTTTCGAGAATTGAACAAGGCCACTCTTAAGTACTACTTCCCTTTGCCTCTCATCGATCAGGTGTTAGACACCTTATCAAGGAAGCAATACTTTTCTTTCCTTGATGGGTATAGTGGATACAATCAAATATTAATAGCACCCGAGGATCAAGACAAGACAACCTTTACTTGTTCTCGGGGGACATATGCCTATCGAGTGTTACCATTTGGCCTATGTAATGCACTTGCTACTTTCTAGGGTGTAGTTTTAGGAATGTTTGTTGACCTTATACATGATTGTGTAGAAGTTTATATGGATGATTTTACAGTTTATGGCAATGCCTTCCACCAAGCCCTTGATAACCTCAAAACCGTTCTTATTCAGTGCCAAGAAACGAACTTAGCTCTTAGTCATGAAAAATGTAATATGTTACTAACCGAGGGCATAGTTCTGGGACATCATGTCTCTCTTCAAGGTATCAAGGTGGATCCTGCCAAGATAGAGATAATTGTTAATCTTCCTCCTCCAAAAACTTCGAAGGAAGTAAGAAGCTTTCTTGGCCATGCAAACTATTATAGACGTTTTATTGAAAATTTTACCAAGATAGCCGCACCTATGTTCAAACTACTCATGAAAGATACAGAATTTCAATGGACTGAACCTTGTCAACATGCCTTCGAAACTTTTAAGGCAAAGCTATCAGTGGCACCAATACTTAGGGGCCCCAATTGGTCCCTTGCTTTTCATATCTCCACTGATGCTTCTGACATAGCTATAGGAGAAGTCTTAGGTCAAAAAGAGGGCCAAACATCACATGCCATCTATTTTGCTAGTAAAAATTTGTCCCCTACAGAAACAAAATACACTGTTACTGAAAAAGAATTTCTAGCAGTAGTCTATTCCATCAACAAGTTTCGTCATTATATCATAGGATATGAAATCTTCATACATACCAATCACTCTGCCATCATATTTTTTATGAATAAACCAATCACCAATGGCAGGGTGACTCAGTGGCTTCTTCTGTGACAAGAATTTAACATTACTATTGTTGATCATCCCGGTCGAGAGAATGTGGTAGCATATTTTCTCTCTCGAATTCAAATTGACAATGATGCCAACCTTGTTGATGATAGCTTTCCAGATGAACATTTGTTTGTTGTATTTGTTCGAACCCCATGGTTTGTAGACATAACCAATTATTTATCAACTGGAAAGCTACCAAACCATCTCTCCCCACTCGAAAAAACGTAGGATCATAGTTCAAAGATATAATTATTCTTGTGTGGATAATGATCTTTTTCGTACCGGTCCTGATCTTATTATTAGACGATGTGTACAAGAGGATGAGATGGCAGAGATCTCTCATGCATGTCATGGTGGACCTTGCGGTGGGCATTTTTCTAACAAGAGAACAACATACAAAGTATTGCACTCTAGATATTACTGGCCAAGCATTTTCAAATATGTTGCCAAATATGTTAAGGGATGTGACAGTTTCCAAAGAATGGGTAGACCTACGCCATCTGATGAGATGCCCTTACAGCCCCAAGTTATGATTGAGCCTTTTGAAAAATGGGTTCTAGATTTCGTTGGGCCAATTTACCCTATGTATCACAAGAAGAAGTACATCCTAGTATGTACAGATTATGTCACCAAGTGGGTAGAAGCTAAAGCTTTATTTCGAGCCACAGAGAAATCAGTGGTAGAGTTTATATATGAAGAAATATTTACCCGATTCGGTGTACCTAGGGAAATTGTAACCGATCAAGGATCTCAGTATACCTCCAAATTAATGAAAGAGCTTACTGAAAAATATGGTATTAGACATTGTAAATATTCACCATATCACCCGCAAGCCAATGTTTAGGTAGAGTCCACCAACAAAGTATTAGAAGCCATCCTGACTAAGACTATCCAGTTACACCACAAAGACTGGGAAGATAGGCTTCCAGAATCCTTGTAGTCTTATAGAAAAACTTGGAGGAATACCACTGGCCACACACCTTATGGACTTGTCTATGGTAAACAAGTTCTTCTACCTGTTGAATTTTAATTCAAAACCTTTTGTATGGCTGCACAATTAGGGATGGATCTAGAAGAAGCACAGAGACAACGAATCCTGCAAATAAATGAATTAATGAGATTAGGCAAGATGTTATTCAATGCACAATATTAATACAAAACCAATGCAAAAAGTGGCATGATAGATACATTAAACAAAAACAATTCAAAACTGGAGATTGGGCATTACTTTTTTATTCAAGATACAAAAACTTTAAGGGAAAATTAACTACTCGTTGGATGGGTCCATATGAAATTGTTACAGCTTTTGATAATGGATCTGTTAAAATTAAGACAATTGATGATTCACAAATTTCCTTTGTTGTAAATGGACATAGACATAGACTTTATCATCAACCAATATCTAAACAAGATTTTGTGCAGAATGCCTTACAACAGAAGGAGATGGAGCTGGTAGAAGAGGAAGTCATTCCTCCTTCTCTTGGTTCTTGAATTATTTTGGGTTATCTTCATTTGTATATATGTAAATATATTTTGTTTTTGTGTTTTTTAATAATAAGAGTCATCTCTAACAGCTGATTGCATTTATATAGGAAATTCATTTTTATGACCAGCTTATGAAATTGTGTCAATTAAAACAAGAAAACTTTTCTCCTTTTCTTAAATTTCATATGACTTTTTCTTTGTACATATGTTTTTTATTTTAAATAAATTTGAATCATCTAACAAGTGGTTTTGCAGTTTAATTACAAGAATTATCTTTTATAATCAGCTCATGCAACATTATCTAAAAAGGGAAGTGCTCCAAAAACCTCATAATACATCCTAACTCCTTCTCTTTCAATTATTGTTGGAAATTGAAAATTTATAGTGAAAAGATAAAGTCTTCTCTATATCATTTCAAACCACTTTCTTTTATGATTCTGTATATGGTATTTGATTCATACATGCACACTTCTGATTTATCATTTAGAATAGTTGCTTAAGACCTACTTTAATCACAATGATTTTCAAAAAGTTCTATCTTACACCTATGGACTACTAGCTCATCCTAGACTCATTATCAAAAACTTGTCTCTTAAAGAATTCTTTAAAAAGGTAGCCCAAAAGTGAGTGATACTTCTATTTTGTGGGGAACATTACTGATCTTTCATGAAGAAGATGTACTGAGAGGTCAAAGAATAGCTTTAGGTCACTATCTTTTGACATGATCTATAATCTAGGCCATTATAAATAAAGTTACTCACAAGGTTCGTTCAAATTTTGAATTATGTGTTTAGCAGGCTTAGCAAACTCTAGTGCCAACCAGCTTCCTTACTAAAAATCATTATACAAAGCCAACCCACTGGGGTACTGAACAGGCTCCCTGGCAGTGGGTCCATGCTAAGTAAAATCTTAAAACAAGGAAGCTCGGTAAATGCAAGTAAACCCATCTGGGTACTGAACAGGCTCGCTGGCAGCGGAGCTATGCTTACATGGTACCAAGATAAACCCATCGGGGTACTGAACAGGCCTGCTGGCAGCAGTGCAATATCGGGTAAAAGAGGTTTGGTTAATGCATCACTATGCACATAGCTCATAAAAAACCTGAGTATACAAACACATGTTTAGGCCAATTATTTATACTATAATTAGAGAATGGCTATAAGCTGGACTTGGACCCTATCATCTAATTCAAACAAAACCTAGGGTATGACTATCCTAGAAATGGGACCCATAACTATAGAAATACACACAAACTTGTTGATGCCCCTAAGATTGCAGCATCAAGCAGAAAGGGATTCTCCCCGGTAAACTATCCCAATTAGATTGTCCACCATTTGGTATGGGCAATCCATCCAGTTAGCGGTTTCGGCTACCGTTAGATTTGGATTTGTTTTCCTCTGCACTGGTTACGGCCCGATCCACCGTTCTTTTTTTATTTTATTATTAAAATGATATGCAAGTGCCTAAGCTAATTTAATCTAAATGCAGAGCTTGAAACAAATCTGTATCTAAAACTGAAATAAATCTAATCTATACCTGCAAGGAGCAAATTGTAAATATGAGTAATGTGCTGAAAGAAATATCTGAAGATCCACAAAAAACCATTAAATCATGAAGATACATCTACAGCCAGAGATTAAAGATATAAAAGATAGCTTTTACCCATGTGAAAGCATTCTATTACTCATGTTAGGAGAAACGCCATTGCACAGAGAAATAGTAAGCTCATTCAATACACAGAAATAATTCTGAATAGCAAAGAAAGATCTCACTGCAAGATATGAATGCCACAAGAATAATCCAACAAACATCCAACATCCATTTCCAGGCAAATCAAATGTCTCCCTTAGGCTCTTTATTAGGAAAAATCGCTTTCCTTAAGCTAATTACAAAATAGTTCTTACAAGCTCAGAAGCTTCTTTTCCCTGCCAAAAAAGTCCTTTCTCTTCCTTCTAGCCTTCTATTTATATCTTTACAAAGCGCCTCTTGGGATGACAAGTGTACCCTAATTCTATAACCTCTTCCCTTGGCCTCCATCGTATCATTACCACGCCTATGGATACGTGGAATATTTTACAAATAGAACAAAATTAGGGACTAGCTGTCCTTTTAAAGAAATTATACCAAGGTAGAATTTCAGCTTTTCCGCTTGCTTAAAACAAAATAAGAATGATCTGTCTACTTTGCTGGGGCTTCTACCTGCTGACTTGAAGACACGTCTGCACCAACCGCCTCGCTTGAAACTACCAGGCCATCTATACTTTGAATATATGAAGTCCATTGGCTGATATCCCTTACAATGAGCTTGCTACGAGAAGATACTGTTGCCTGGGACGCTATTTCATGCTTACGAAGGTCCGACTTGATTAGCGCTTTTCATCGCGTAGCCTCTTTTGCCATTGCTTCCAGGAAGTAAATATGTATTGCAGGCTGGCAAATGAACTGCTGAAATTCGTCCTGAGTCAATACCTCTATCTTCTTGATATAAGCCAAGTCTTCGTCTAGCTCATTCTGTAACTCGAAAATTTGGTCATCTTCTTTAGGGAAATCATAAATGGAAGTGGGGATAACTAGATGACACTTTCTGAGCGATTCCCTGAGCGTAGAATAGATGGAACAACACTTGTGGAGGGTCCTTTTGATTTCCACACTTAGCTTGGTGCCGCAATCTCTGGCGAATTCAAGAATTCCTATGTCTACATCCAATTCATCTCCTGTAGGGGCGCACAAGTGTGAAGGTAGTTGAGATTTTCCCCTTTCAGATTGTCATTTCAGCTCCTCTACATGATTTGCAAACCTTTCTCGAGTCTTTAGGGCTTTGGTTTCAATTGTTGTCATTTTCTTAATCATTTATTTCATGCTCCAAATCTCTCTTGAGATCAGTAATAGCAGCTGATGGATTTTGATCCGCATATCACATGCTTGTTTATGAAATGTGGGAAAGTTTTGCTAGTCTTCCACTGCCTCTTTGAGCTGTCTTGTTAGTTGTTCCTTTTCTTGAATCAGCCCTTCATATTCATGCTGGTGGAGCTGAATTTGTTGAGCCTTGCTTACTTCGAGTTCTTCCAATTCTACTATCCGAGCCTTCAGATTCTCCAGCACACCTTCAGAGAAAGCTGATTGCACTTCTAAGGAGTTCTTATCATTTTCGAGTTGGAGAACTTTTGACTTAAGAACCAGATGCTCTCCTACCAACCGATTGTATTTCTCCTTCAGCTTGCTTGCTTCCAATACCTCCCTCTTTCTATCCTCTTTGATCTTAAGGCACTGCTCCCTGTAATGCTTTATCTTTTCTTTCAAGAAATCAATATTGGCCTTAGTTTCCTTAGCTGATGTCACGGTGCATTGGGCTTGGAAGGTGGGGTCGACATCAGTTCCTTGGACCAATGTCTTCTTTGCTATCCATAGTTCATATTCGTTCTCCTCAGTTTCCATATTCATTGTTGTGCCTTTTATTTTCTGTACCCTCCTATCAATGACGACCTTTTTCTTTGGACTAAAATATACAGTATCCAGATCTGCTATTTTGCATTGCTTCCTGGGGTTATATGGAGTCAGAGCTAAGCTTCCTGAATAGGCACCCTTTTCCTACGTTCCCCCTGGGGTGCATATCAATGGTGGATTAATCGCCATATCTGTCGGAGTAAATGGCTCCGGATCGAGAGACTTATCTGTTTTCTCTTTATCTTTCTCACCTGCTAACCCTTCTTGCTGTGTCTGCAATCCATTTGCTCCTTCAGACAGGGGCCTTTTCTCTTCCTCATGCTGTTGCTTGGAAGCTTGCTTTTGGGATACCTGATCTTCTCTTTCTTTCTGAATCCTGGCAGCCTCCTCTTGCTGTTCCAACTGAGAGGCTTTCTCTTGTTGTTTCCTTACATCCTCCTCTTGTTGAAGCTTGGCAACTAACTCACCTTGAATCCTTGCTTGTTCTTGGTCCTTGTTAACACCCAAAAAGTGCTCACTAGCTCATTTACCACATTATATGGCTCATTTGTCCATTTTCCTACCATATTTCCATTAAAATCCCAAAAAATCCCATTAAAAAGCCTCCAAAAGGCCTAAAATGCCTCCAAAAGGCCACAAAACCATCAAAATAGCCTAAAAAAGGCTAAAAAACCCCCTTTTCCTCCAAAAATAGCAAAAATCCCCTAAAAAGGGAATAAAAAATATAAAATAATGAGGAAAAGGAGGAAAAAACCCTATACAGCTGCCCAAAACCATGTGTTTCCTAAAACCATGGGTCAACACTCCACCACCAAAAAACTATAAATAGGTGATGGAGATCCCCTATTCCATATCCACAATCACAAGCACCCTTACTCTGCCAAAATCTCTCTCGAAACCCTAGTTCACCTTTGAACTATTTTCACCTTGAGAGCCACCTTTGGCCCATCCCCAACATTGGAGAAGGAGAAAGGAGCATATTGAAGCTTGGAGCATCCTCTTGGACACTGCAAAGGGCTTCATCAAACCTTGACACTCAAGGTAACATTAATAGTAAAAGTCATTCTTTTCATTTGATGTTTATGTTTCATGCTTGTTTTAAAAGTAATTTAATTTCTGTTTTAGCTTAATTATTTACATTTACTGAACTGCTACTAAGGAGTCCATTCTCCTTAGTAGGTGCTCATTGGCACAAGCTAGGGGTAAAACCCTAGCTACAGTTTTGGCGACTCCACATCCCAGGAAAACCATTCATGACTTATGATGTCCATCGGCCATACGATGAGCTCCTGACCTCGCACATCAGGGGGCAATCTGTTAACACCCAAAAAGTGCTCACTAGCTCATTTACCACATTATATGGCTCATTTGTCCATTTTCCTACCATATTTCCATTAAAATCCCAAAAAATCCCATTAAAAAGCCTCCAAAAGGCCTAAAATGCCTCCAAAAGGCCACAAAACCATCAAAATAGCCTAAAAAAGGCTAAAAAACCCCATTTTCCTCCAAAAATAGCAAAAATCCCCTAAAAAGGGAATAAAAAATATAAAATAATGAGGAAAAGGAGGAAAAAACCCTATACAGCTGCCCAAAACCATGTGTTTCCTAAAACCATGGGTCAACACTCCACCACCAAAAAACTATAAATAGGTGATGGAGATCCCCTATTCCATATCCACAATCACAAGCACCCTTACTCTGCCAAAATCTCTCTCGAAACCCTAGTTCACCTTTGAACTATTTTCACCTTGAGAGCCACCTTTGGCCCATCCCCAACATTGGAGAAGGAGAAAGGAGCATATTGAAGCTTGGAGCATCCTCTTGGACACTGCAAAGGGCTTCATCAAACCTTGACACTCAAGGTAACATTAATAGTAAAAGTCATTCTTTTCATTTGATGTTTATGTTTCATGCTTGTTTTAAAAGTAATTTAATTTCTGTTTTAGCTTAATTATTTACATTTACTGAACTGCTACTAAGGAGTCCATTCTCCTTAGTAGGTGCTCATTGGCACAAGCTAGGGGTAAAACCCTAGCTACAGTTTTGGCGACTCCACATCCCAGGAAAACCATTCATGACTTATGATGTCCATCGGCCATACGATGAGCTCCTGACCTCGCACATCAGGGGGCAATCTGTTAACACCCAAAAAGTGCTCACTAGCTCATTTACCACATTATATGGCTCATTTGTCCATTTTCCTACCATATTTCCATTAAAATCCCAAAAAATCCCATTAAAAAGCCTCCAAAAGGCCTAAAATGCCTCCAAAAGGCCACAAAACCATCAAAATAGCCTAAAAAAGGCTAAAAAACCCCATTTTCCTCCAAAAATAGCAAAAATCCCCTAAAAAGGGAATAAAAAATATAAAATAATGAGGAAAAGGAGGAAAAAACCCTATACAGCTGCCCAAAACCATGTGTTTCCTAAAACCATGGGTCAACACTCCACCACCAAAAAACTATAAATAGGTGATGGAGATCCCCTATTCCATATCCACAATCACAAGCACCCTTACTCTGCCAAAATCTCTCTCGAAACCCTAGTTCACCTTTGAACTATTTTCACCTTGAGAGCCACCTTTGGCCCATCCCCAACATTGGAGAAGGAGAAAGGAGCATATTGAAGCTTGGAGCGTCCTCTTGGACACTGCAAAGGGCTTCATCAAACCTTGACACTCAAGGTAACATTAATAGTAAAAGTCATTCTTTTCATTTGATGTTTATGTTTCATGCTTGTTTTAAAAGTAATTTAATTTCTGTTTTAGCTTAATTATTTACATTTACTGAACTGCTACTAAGGAGTCCATTCTCCTTAGTAGGTGCTCATTGGCACAAGCTAGGGGTAAAACCCTAGCTACAGTTTTGGCGACTCCCCTAGTTTTCGAATTTCTGGTTTCCGTTTTTTAAATTTTTTCTTTTCGGCTGTCCCTTTCGGCCGCCGCATACCGCGTTTTTTCCCTCTGCAGTCGCGTCCCGACCGCGCCTTTCAGACCTTTACCCGCGATCCGACCATGGCTCTCAGACTGCTTCCGACGCTCCGCCGGCGGATTCAAGTCTGTTACCTGCGATCCGACCGTGGCTAATCAGCCTGTTTGCCGCGATCTGACTGCGCCTGTCGGCCTTTTTCACGCGTCCCGACTGTGGCTTTCTGCCTCTTTCGGGCGTCCCGACTGCGCCTGTTAGCCTTTTTGCCGCGACCCGACTGTGTCTTTTTCCATTTTTCCTGCGTCCCGACTGCCACTGTTGGCCCGATAGCCGCGACCCGACTGTGTCTTTTCTCCTGTTTCCTGCGTCCCGACTGCCTCTGTTGGCCCGATAGCCGCGACCCGACTGTGTCTTTTCCCCTGTTTCCTGCGTCCCGACTGTCTCTGTTGGCCCGATAGCCGCGACCTGACCGCCGCTGTTTCCCTCAAACCCGCGGTCGGCCTGTTCTGATCCGCCACAGACCCGCGGTCTGATTTCTGCTCTTTTCCTGTTTTGAGCCCAGCCCCTCTTGCTGCAATATTTTCTGCATCTGAACAGCCCCCTGTCCCACCTGCAGCCTTACTACCTTACCAGCCTTTCTGCAATATAATTTCTGTTCCCTTTACAGAATTCTTTTAAAAATTTTAGTATTTTTATTTCAGAAAATTTTGCAAGTTCAAAGAATCAATTTCAGCATTATTGATAGATTGGAAGTTGCCCTCCCTTGTGGCACTTCTATTTTTGGGATCATTACCTCACGAGCACACACTCTGTCACATAAAATCAAGTGAGCCTTAAAAAGTACCTAATTAAACCAACATTCTAACCCCACTTGGGGAACACAAAAGAATCATTGTAGTTAGGTAGGATCAGGGGGATAGGCTTCCAATAACACCCCTTGGTTATTTCACTTGAGACATAGTTGTTGTCCAACTAGGGAACCAAAATCCCCTAGTACTTTTTGGCACGGTCACGACCAGTTTATCAGAGGGCCTCTCCCTTAGGAGGGTTGAAGTTGGGAGACTGGTTCCGGAGGCCTGAGTGGAATACCGCACTCCATTCAGTAACCGAAGGGCTACCTTTCGCGGTTCGCGGGATATCCCTGTATAGGGGTATTGCGGTCAACGAACTAAACGGCAGATTCACCTTTCTGGACGTGTCATGAACGGGGTATCTTAGTTGCCATTCTTCTAGGATTGACTACCCGGTGTCCCTCCCGGTAGGGGGATATCATAGCCACTTGGCTTTCCTACTCATATTGTCTGACTTGGATTTCATCACCTTGCAGAGGATATGTTTAGTTAAGTCAGAATACTTTTAGCTAGGTGTTTGCATGCTCCTTTACCTCCCTTTGGTCTAGTGAGTCCACCATTTTTTCTTTTTAGGAAACCTGCTGCTTGTTGGTATTCTGACCATCTTTTTTGTTACTCCACCGATTGTAGCACAGCTGTTGCAGTGGGTGTTTTGAGTTGGTTGTTGGCCTGAGTGCCTTGTTTTTTAGCTCTCCTTCTGCACACTCGGTTGCATTAGGGTTTTTGAGCTGTTTTTAGACTCACCTCAGCCCACAGAGATTAGACACCATCTGTCACCATTGAGTCCCCGAGACATTCTCGGCGCCTCAGGGGCGAGCCCCCACAGCACGGTTCTCTTGACACCACACGTCATAGATTCCGATCATTGTCCGTTGATACCACTCATCACAGATCTAGAGCCTTGTCACTTGACTCCACTCGTCAGCGATGTAGGTCTCCGTCACCAGATAGTGACGCACCGTACTTTACCTCTGATTCTGACGAAGAGTCTGAGAACCCTATTTATACTGCCCCTACTAGCCCCATGGCTGGCACGACTTCCACTCCATTTGTCATAGGGACCATTGGTGGCACATCCACCACTACACCAGTTACTACACCTATTTTGGGTATGCCCTCCATGGGGCAACCATCTACCGTTCCCCTCACGGTACCTATTCCCACAGCGGGAATACCTATCCCCACTACATCAGTGGCTCACACTACCAATGGTGGTGCTGGACCATCCTTCACTACCTCAGTTCCCCCACTTGGGAGCACCACCTCACATCTTGTCCCTCCACTTGGGGGCACTGGCCCCAACTTGGTCCACAGCACTACTGTGTCACAGCCTTCTTCCAGTTTGCCGTTCATGGCTAGCCTCAACCTACCTGACCTGGCCAGATTGACCAACGATCCTATTCGACACGACCCTATGTGGCCTCATATGCCTACCAAGCTCCCCTCGGACATCCCTAAGTTCGAGGGCAAGGCTGGTGAGGACCCACAAAACCATATCATGTCTTTTCACCTATGGTGTTCCTCTAACTCCATAGTGGACGACTCTGTTCGCCTCCGTCTCTTACAGCGCACCTTTACTGGCTCTGCAGCCAAATGGTATATTGAGCAACCACATGGGACCCACGCCACCTTTGCCTCCCTTGCCTCTACCTTCCTGCAGTTCTTCCAGTTGCCTGTCCGCTATGATGCGGGCGTTGAGATCCTTCTATCTTGTAGACAAAACACGGCTACCCATATCACGGACCATATCCATGAGTGGCGTCGACGCCGTAGCTTATGCAAGATCAAACTAGACGACCGTATCTTCCTAGATTGGTTCCTCAAATCCCTTCTTCCTGTTATTGCTAAGGATGTGGCCTCAGAAAGACCCCAGTCTGAAGAAGAAGCCATCCTTAAGGCACAACAGTTCGACCTCATTTACGCCCAATCGGGTTACCTTTATACCATTATACCTGACGCCCCTCGCGGCGAGTCCTCCCATCATGATGCGCCGGGGGCATCCCACGCTGCAGATGGTATCATTGGCCGTGTTTCTTCGCATCCCCAACCATTTTCTATAGCATGTCCTACCCCTGGCCCCGACCTGTCGAGGGCTACCTCCCAGTCGGGAGCAACCAACTCATATGCTCCCATGACACATCACCATTCCCATGGACCTTCGTGTCCACCTCAGTGCTTTGGGTATGCGACTCCTGCTTATGCTCCTCCAGTCGCCCCTCAGCCTTACTACCATCAGCAGACTGCCCCAGCTCCTGCGCCTTCACAAGCCCCACCAGCTTATTATCCGCCCCAGGCAGCCCCTGCGGCACATCCACAACCTGCTCCGCAGTCCTATCAGAAACCCCCTCAAGTTGCTGCACCTGCTCAGCCTCAACCTGCATATCATCCCCCGCAGCCTGCTCCTGCACCTGCGCAACCTCAGAATCCACCTGCTGCCCAAGGGCAAGTTTACGCCCAACAGAATCCGCAGCAAAACCAGAACAACCAACGTAACCAGGGCCAACAGAACCGCGGTAAGGGCCGTAATCGGGGGAAACAACCAACCTGCAGACTAAGCTGGTCAACCGGCTAATCCCCCTGACAACAATAACGCGGCCCCCGCTAATCAAAACCCTGATCGCCCGCCCAAGCAGGCTAAAAACCCCAATCTGCGAACAAATCACCCTTGTTCTATTTGCGGGGTCTATGGACATTACACACATGCTTGCCCACATTTAGAGCGAGCTCGACAGCTCTGGGTTGACGAGGCCCATCGCCAAGGGCATGCGGCTCCCCAAGCACCGCCCAACCCCCCCCAACCTCAGCAACCCCCTTTGGTGCTGCAAAACCCCTTACCAACCCAAGGCGTGGTGAACACTCAGCCGTTGGCACCTCAAGCTAACGTGCAACCCCAACAACAACAGATCACGTACGCTGCTCCTGATCAACCCATGTTTGACTCAGGTACCCACCACTTACTGATGATGTCATCCGCTGACATCAACCTCCAGACCCGTCGGAACCAATATGGCTCCACTTCTGAAGCCACTCCCACGGATAAAACTACTAATGCTCACCCCACCGATCAGGCGTTACGTATACCTCCGCCTCCCATAGACGGCGCTGCGAAAGCACCTCGTTTCCCACTTCGCCGAATCAACAATAACCCTAATGCGCGCGCTGCGTCAAACTACAACATCGTAGACGACCTAGCCCAATCTCCCGCAGCCATGTCTGCGTTAGAAGTCTTGAAGAACTACCCTTCCCAGCGCAAGACTTTACTTTCCGCCATTGGGGGGATTGACCCAACTGATTCGCATTTGATGGCGTTTGATTTAGACCAGTCTGAACCATGCCTACCTTCCAGCTTAGCCTTCCAAGTTACTGTCTCCGTTAGGAACCTTGTTATCCATCGGTGCATCATCGATGAGGGTGCCTCCACATGCGTTATGTCTACATTTGTATGGCAGAAGTTAGGATCCCCTCCTCTCCAGCAGTCCACCACTGCGTTACGTGCCTACGACGGTCGTTTGGCCCAGCCCCAAGGCCTTCTACCCAACGTTCCAGTCCAGTTAGGTGGTAAAACAGTCCTTATTGACATAGAGGTAATCAATGCCCAATTGGATTACAACCTTCTACTTGGCCGCAGCTACATGTATGCCATGTGGGCAGTTGCCTCTTCTGTCTTTCGCACCATGATGTTCCCCCACGAGGGACGCGTGGTTAAGATTGACCAGCTCACCTACTATGATCCAAGTGCTCCAGCGGCACCATAAAATGTTCTCCCCATGGTTGAACAACCTGTTTCTCCTGCCTCCACCTCGTTTGTTTCCTCTACGGGTCCTGGAGTCTACTCAGACGTGCCGATGACTTCCACCTTCCACTCCATTCCTCCGCCATCATCTACGCCCGAAATGTCTGACTTATGTACCTTGTCCCATGACATCCTACCACCTAACAATCAACCATCCTTGTTGCCTAAACCACCATTGGTACCTAGTCACATTGGTGTTACACCGATCCATACGATCCCCTTCCTAGTTCCTCCCGCCGGAGTAGTAAGCGCCCCGGTCATGGCTACCCTTAGCCTCCCTGGGTTAACCTTGGGATTACCTGTATGGTATCTTTCGCCTCCCGTTCGCCCGCCGACACCAGATGTCGTCCTCCAGCCGGTGCAACCCATGGCTACTACCACTCAGCCACCTCCCGGTGTCTCTACCCCTTCGTCCTCCACGACACCTCCTCCTACTCCCAAACCCACTGGGGGCAGAGGTCCACAACCTTACACTGCTGTACCACCTCCAAAGACAGTCAAAAACCCTCCAGTATTTCGTGCTCCTCCCAAATGCTCGCTGTGCGATGAGTTAGGCCATGCCACTCACCAATGCCCACAGTTACCAGCATTACAGAAGCACATGCAGATGCTCGATGATGACCCCAACATCCCAACAGTCGAACTAAACCCCACTCCTAAGCCTAAAGATAAGTCCCTACGTACCAACCACTCCTGTGCCATATGCGGTATTTACGGACACTATTCACATCATTGTCCCGATCTCCCGGATTACAGAGCAGCTCTTTATGAGATGAACAATCTGGATCTTGAGACGGCACCACCTACCATTGAGGAGATCTACCCCCCGGTCTCTCCCCCTTCTGAAGAGGTTAATATCATCTACATGATCTCTTCAACCACCACTTTCACTACTATTCCCTCGTCAACCGATTTGACGACGCAGACTTTCCGTACTGATGAGGAGATTCTTGAGGCCCTAACTGCCCCGGATTATCCTTGGGATGATATGCACCACCGTTCCTATTTCATCCCAGAAGAATCCTCCTCTAGCACCGCTACCCAATACGCGGTTGAATCCAAAGACTTCCTCCCCACTAAGGTTGACTGGTTCAAGGACCCTATTCCTGTTCCTGATGCCTTCGAGGAGGGCAACATGGCCAACATCTCACCTGTCATCCAAGTTGATATTGCTGCTCCAGGTCGTGCCCCTGAACTCATTACTTTAGGAGCATTTTGCAGTAAACAAAAGATTGAGGACTACATAAACCTTTTCAAAGAATTCTGTGATGTCTTTGCCTGGTCCTATACCGAAATGCTTGGTCTTGACCCCGCAATTATAGAGCACCACATTGACACATGGCCTGATGTAACCCCCGTTCGTCAGAAACAACATCCTTTTCCTCCCTCAACGTTCCCAGGATATGCCCCTAAACTCATCACTTTAGGAGCCTCCTGCAGCGAGCGGGAGCTTGAGGATTATACACAACTCTTCCAAGAGTTCCGTGATGTCTTTGCTTGGCCCTCTAACAGAATGCCTGGGTTCAACCCCGCCATTCTCAATCATCACATAGACACACGGCCAGAGGAACTCCATGTTCATACCGAAACCAACTCTGAAGGCCTCCCTTTACGCAACCCCCATGACGGGTTGCATCCTACGGAATCTCTATCCATAGAATAACTTGCGACCTCATGGGTCCGCATTGTACAGTTTGCTCTCTTTTTGTTTTCCACTTTTTTACCATCATCTTACATTCATCCTTTCTGCATGATTACAGATGGACCACCTTACACCTCGTTACACTGGGTTCTGAACCGTTTCCACCACTGGAACCAACACGACGAGACCATCATGATGGTCACCTCGTTGCATTATTTTTACCCTGTCATTTTTTACCCATTTTTCAGACGCCACTAGTCGCCTCGGTTTGCGTGCCACATCGGCCGTTCTCCGTTTTTCACATGTTTTATATCATCGGATTCATTTTTCCGAGCTGGTGATGATGCTTGAGATCATTTCTCGCTCTCACCTCCAAATTTTCTGGGCATTTTTTCAAAGTGTCCCCGTCACCTCGGTTTGCGTGCCACATCGGCCGTCACCCGTTTTTGACATCCTTTATATCGCCGGACTCATTTTTCCGAGCTTGTGATGATGCTTGAGATCATTTCTCACTCTCACTTGGTACAATTTCAACATTGTGTCCCAACACCTTGCTGCCTCGGTTTGCGTGCCACATCGGCCGCCATCGGATTGTTCCACATTTTTTACATGAGCCATTCACTCCTGTCATACTGCAAATGTCTCGTTATTTTGCCACCATTTCATCTACCCCGCAAGGAGGTCCACCAGTGTTCCCACCTACCCTCGTTCTTGGTCACCATTATTGATCCTTGATTGAACACTTCCTCCTTGCCTGGCCATTTCCTTTGATCGGTATAATTTTATCCCTTTTTCGGGCCGGACAAGTCCTTTACGAAAAAGGCACTTAGGGAGTTTCCGTTAAGCTCTTTTCTGACTCCTAAAAGAATGAAAAGATCGCCGAGCAATCTTGCTTCCTTTCATGCTCGTTAAAGTACCTGAAAGGGCGTCTATCTGGTATAAGTTTAACCCTTTTCCGGACCTGGTAGACTAATTACGAAAAAGGAATACTCTAGTCACACCGGCTAGAAGAGTTCTTCATTGCATCCTTTTATGCTTCTTTGGGCCTTGGAGACTAAATCTACGAAAAAGCAACCCCCTGGAGTCTTCTTACTTGCTTTCAGACTCTCTAAAATTGAAAGCAACCACGAGCATGAACTGTCCTGGGCTCGGAAAATCCACACGACAGTACCATTCCATCATTTCAGAGTCTTCTTATCGCTTTCAGACTCCTTAAAATTGAAAGCAACCATGAGCATGAACTGTCCTGGGCTCGTAAAATTCACACGACAGTATCATTTTTTACACAAACTTCTTCTAGTTCCTTAACCCATGAAGAAGTACCCTCCCGTGCCTCCTGGCACTACGATCGATCATCTCGGCAGCACCCCCAATCAGGTCGCCTTTGTTCAGAGTATTCAGCAGTCTTCTTCCCTTTTACACCAGCTTGAGTCTCCCTCAGCCAGTTATCCTCCCAGATCCATTACAGCTATGATCCCTTTCCCCTTAGTCAGTTTCATATGCTGCCAGATCATTCCCATTATCATACTCTGAACAAAGGAAGTTTGAGTCCACCCGCTCTACTTGCCCAGTTGTCCCCCCACATTTTATCAGTCCTGCCATCAGCACTATCACATTTCGGTCTTGTACCTCGCGCTCCTGTCAAGGAAACATCATTGCCTTGATAGTTGCAGGTCTCCCTCTATCGACGACAGCTCCTCTATTCCAGAGGATAGGCCCAGAGGTCCCTACGCCTTGGACTTATCACCATCTGTGGTAAGTGCCTACGGAACATTCTGAGAGGAGTCATCATTGCCTCTCCGAGTGGTTGTTCCTCACATGCTCGACTTCAGCACCTTGATCGCATCGTTGAGGATCGCGTAGGATTATATCCCATCAGTTTTTTGTCGAAGACCCTGGATTTCCCCCGACTCTAGCACATTGGTGAGTCACTTCGGAACGGCCAGTTATATGTTCCTGTGGATGTCCGGGCTGCGTTGGCGTTCGTATTTGGAAGCCATCTAGTTACATGCTTCCTTGAGTACCCAGTTTCAGTTTCAGTTCAGTGTACCATTGAGAGTGTACCTCTTGTCACTCTGATCCAGCAGCTCATCAGCCCCTTTGGTACCACATTCAGCAGCACTGTTGATATTCCGGTGCACCAGTTCTGCAGTTACCTCATGATCAGCTCAGCAGTATGTCCCAGATTTGTGTCCCCTCTGGACTCTTATGATGTACACAGTGATCATGTATCTTATAGGTCCCCCTTTTCGAGCCTCACAGTTTTGTTTATGTATCTTGATACGAGCATGGGTATGCCCGCCTCGTCCATATATTGAGATTATTCCTCAGTCAGTATTTGAGGTCATGTATATTTCAGGTCCCCATTTTTTGGACCCCATTGTTATTGTTATATTATATCCTGATACGAGCATGGGTATGCCCGCCTCGTCCATATGATCATATGATTCCTCATCCATTATTGAGGTTATGTACTTTCAGTTCTTGCAGTTGTTCGGGATCGTTGTTCCGGGCTTCAGTTTGTTTCTTCTCTTCTCTCCACATCCCAGGAAAACCATTCATGACTTATGATGTCCATCGGCCATACGATGAGCTCCTGACCTCGTACATCAGGGGGCAATCTGTTAACACCCAAAAAGTGCTCACTAGCTCATTTACCACATTATATGGCTCATTTGTCCATTTTCCTACCATATTTCCATTAAAATCCCAAAAAATCCCATTAAAAAGCCTCCAAAAGGCCTAAAATGCCTCCAAAAGGCCACAAAACCATCAAAATAGCCTAAAAAAGGCTAAAAAACCCCCTTTTCCTCCAAAAATAGCAAAAATCCCCTAAAAAGGGAATAAAAAATATAAAATAATGAGGAAAAGGAGGAAAAAACCCTATACAGCTGCCCAAAACCATGTGTTTCCTAAAACCATGGGTCAGCACTCCACCACCAAAAAACTATAAATAGGTGATGGAGATCCCCTATTCCATATCCACAATCACAAGCACCCTTACTCTGCCAAAATCTCTCTCGAAACCCTAGTTCACCTTTGAACTATTTTCACCTTGAGAGCCACCTTTGGCCCATCCCCAACATTGGAGAAGGAGAAAGGAGCATATTGAAGCTTGGAGCATCCTCTTGGACACTGCAAAGGGCTTCATCAAACCTTGACACTCAAGGTAACATTAATAGTAAAAGTCATTCTTTTCATTTGATGTTTATGTTTCATGCTTGTTTTAAAAGTAATTTAATTTCTGTTTTAGCTTAATTATTTACATTTACTGAACTGCTACTAAGGAGTCCATTCTCCTTAGTAGGTGCTCATTGGCACAAGCTAGGGGTAAAACCCTAGCTACAGTCCTGCTGTTGTTTGAGAGACTGCTCTTGGAGCACTCTGTCCTGCTCCAACTCCAATGGCTCCACTGATTGTGAGGTTGATGCCTCCCTTTCTCTTTGGATCAAACCGATAGGTATGGGGCTTGGGTCTTTCATAATTTTTGTATTATACCGCTTTCCTAGCTCAGTAAGGTTGCGGGCGCTCCTGAAAAATTCCTCTTCTCGGTCCACTGCATGAGCATACTCAAAGGAGACTTTGAGGTCAAGACAATGTTTGCTTACTGAACTGTTGGGGTAAGGTCTCCTGAAAGGGACTGAGCCGAAATGGAAAATTTCTAAGCCTCTAGCGTAATTTTCCCCGTCTCTGGCTCTTGGGAGGCTGTAAGCTCCTATGGTGAATGGCATGGGAGGGTACATGCCTTTCCTCCTTTCTGTTAAGAACTTGCTTATGGCACTGGTGCCGAAGAGTTGTCTCATGGCCTCCTTATGAATAACAAAGTCTGTAACATACCGAGGGAACATAAATGCTTCATGAGTCCCTCCACTCATCCTGATGTATGTGCATTCCGCACTGTGATAATAGTCTCCAAACTGTTCAATAATAGGCATTGCATTCTCCGACATACAATCTGGTTCTTGCACGAAGATAAGCTGGTACAATGGTATGATCAACCTCTCGCAAATCATCTTGTAGTGGTTTGCTTATTTACTTGCCCATGTACACTGGTAAGCTATGAAGAGAGCTGTTTCATTTGGCTTCCATGAGCAACCCAAGTCCGGGAACGAATGCTTGCTTAACAGGAAATCAATCAGGTACGAAGACATGAAGAAATTTGCCTTCTTTTGGGCTAATCCTCCTTGGGCTGCTGCTAACTGTGAGGCCAAGCTATTTGAAATTATTTCATCCCAGTTGAAGATGGTGCCTTTTGTGGCTATGTGAAACATCACTAGCACCCATCCAATCTTAAAGATATTGCCATTAGGCATGCCGAAGAGCCTGCTCAACATCAAGACGATGAGCTTGTAAGGGGTTTTTAGGAGATTGCTCTCATATTCATTATTTTGCCTCCTCTTGATCTGCCTGTTATTTATAGTCATCTTACAGGCAGTTTCTAGCAAGTCCATTTGATGCTTTGCCATCCATTCATCATCTAAAGAAGCCCTGTGTGAAGGCAATCTATAGGAAGCAGTGACATGCTGGGGGGAGAAAGAAGCCAGGACCAATCCATTTTTATCAGTCATAAGCCTTGTGTTAGTCCGAATGTTAGGAATTAGCCATCCAACAACTTCAGAACAAGGGAACAACTCTGGCCGAGTTGTTGCCTTATACAAATAGGACCTTCTGATGTTGGCGTATACTAGAGCGTCCTCTATAGCGGCTGTTGAATTATCTTGAGCTATGATGAATCTGTATAGATCACCCCATCAAAATTCAGGGGCAATGCTCCCAAGGGACACACCAGTGGTATCTTGTGTGTCAGCAAACATTGTGACTAGAGAAGTATCTAATAGAACTTCAACCTCTGAGTCTGAGGTTACTTTCTGCACTGCCTTCTTTCTGGTTGACTTCCTGTGCATGGGAATCCTGCGGCGAGCAAGGAAATATCACAAGGCTTTAGCTTAGACCATTTCAAAGCATTGGCAACATTCTAAGACAAAGCCAAAATATAATATTTTCATAAAATAGAGGCTGTCTAAAACAACATAATTATCTTCGTTTCATATGTAAGCTTAATTCAACAATGTTCCTTCATGCAAAGACAAAGACAACAAATCAAGACAAAGGGCAAAATCATTTCGGGTCTGTGCCATTCATTTTCAGTGTGTAGGTGTCCTTTGAAAAGTGACACAAAATTGCATGAGCCTAATGAGGATTTCTACGCTGGCGCCCAAATGAAGCTTTGTGCCGCGCTTGGGATTCTGCACACGCTAAGATTAGCGATCTAACGAGCACTTGGGTATAATCGGGAATTTATGCGTTAATATTTAAGTGTTCCATGCGCGCCGGTGCCTAAAATTGTTCGGGCGTCGAACAATAATGTATTCTCCGTGCTGATACCTAAAATATTTCACGCGCTAGCGCCTTAATCTCGTTTGTGTGCCAAATCTAAACACATTCGCGTGCTAGCTCACACAGTTTCACATGCGCTGCTTCCTATCCTTACTTTTGCACTAGCGCTTAACATAATGCACGTGATATTGTCTATACGTCAATGTTTAACATTTCATGCGCCGACAACTTATAGTGGAAGCTATGCTGAAGAGGGATAAGATCTGCAGCCGCAGGCTTTATCGGCTAAGGATCAGGTCAGAACTTCGAGTTTCTAAATGGACTTAATTGGTTGATTTAACACATCCCCAGGGCATCTTCACCCAAGCAACGTGGGTTCTATGCAACTTCGGTATGAATAAACCTCGCTCTCAGTTGAGTAGGGTATCTTGGTGTTTATAGCATGAAACAGTAACTGCAAGGAGTGAGAAGGGTCGAGCCTTACGCGCAGAAGATGCTTGGCAGGGATTTTGCAAACGAGGTTTTTTTGGGATGCTGCAGCTTTTACGGGTTTGAACGAAGAACTCTGAGGTCACTAAAAATACTGTTGGGACGACTTGAACTTATGAACAGGGCACTTCAAAATTTTTAGAAAATAGAGACTCTACTCACGGAATAATATCCTCAAACTAATACGCAACCAAGAAAACATATCAAACTTTCAACTCACGGTCGTGGGGAGTCGCGGGTTTTGCTTGGCAAATGAAACTCTAAGAAACAAACCCAGGGAAACTGAAAATGCGAGGGGGAGGACTTGTGTGCCTGTGAGATGGGGCCGTCTCTGCCCTGATCTGCAAGTGGTGGCTTCGTATCCTCATAGGGAAAAGACCAGCGATTGTCCTACGTCTTTCCTAGCTTTCATGCGAAGTAAAACGAAGGGCGTTTGAGCTATTCAACTGTGCGTGGGTGATTTTTTTAACATACTAATCCAAGAGAAGGATTGGGAAAGAGCCTACCTATCAGTATGGGTAGTGTTCCGAGACCTCAAATGCTTGCAGCGAAAGGTAGTCTCGAACTCCAACGCAGATGGTGAGCGCTCCGACTGCAAATGACCAAATAAAAACCCAAAACGCCATTGCATGTGTTAAATAGAGGGAGAGTTAAATGCTCATGTACGTTTAAAGTTGGTGAGGTTATGAGCATGGGGCTCAAGAAATTTATCATTAAGAGTGGCACATGGCTTGATTAAAGGCTTTACCAACTCTACCGGTGCATAGGGATCGAGAATATCTTTTTTGCGTCAAGTACCGATTTCAGCTTTCGCGCTAAGCGGGGAGCGTAATTTTTCACGCTATGTGGAAAGCGCACATTCAAAGATAAGCTTTGCGATCAAGCGGCAATCCCAACGTTAGGATTGCACTCAGAAAAACACTCCAGACATGAGTTATCCTGAAAGACGAGCGCGAATTTGCAAGCGGGAAGGATAAGCGCGTCTCTAGCGCTTGGGATTCGACTCTATCATCATAGTTGCGCTGGGGAGTGACGCGCTAACTTTTAATTCTTCCAAGGAAGTGAAGCGCAGCTCCAAGGAAGGGTGATAATGATAATTCTTGCACCCCGAGCGATCGAGGAAAATTATCTCTTGTGCTAACGGTGACCGGCTTATTGCGCCAGATAAAAGACTTGGGACTTGTCAAAAGGGCAGCTGAATTAGAGTCAAGGCTTGCGCTTGATGGAGGACTTGTGGTTAAAGATGTGCCAAATTCATGGCAGACTCAAGTCTAGATCTTGCGCTACAGCGAGGAAGCTGAGACTAGAATCTGCGCTAAAGGAAAGGATGACTTTGCCTTAGAAAAAACTGAGAGACTCTTTTGGAAGCAGGTGATGAAATTCTGATTAGTTAGAGGCAAACCTGAAAGATGAACAAAAAAGCTTGCTACAAAAGTGTTAGAAGGAGGGGCCCCAAATAACTTCAAATTTTTTTTGGGGAAGGGTGTTGCAGGAACAACAATTGGTGAATCGCTGTTGAACACAGATCTCTGAAGACTATCTCGCTTATCGGTTGAATTCCTTTTAAAAGTTGTTCACCTTATGTGCAGTAGTCGGCTTGAGCGTTCGAACCTCGGCAAATGAAGAAGTCACTTAATCCATTGGTCATTGGGAGAAGGGAGCTTCGATGAAGACATCTTTAAAACTTTCCAAGGGCCAACATATGGGGCTCATTTTAGAAGATTCATCTTTCAGATTCCACTGCTATTGGACTCCACAAGATTTTGCAACAGCATCTCATAGACACCATTGCTCTTGTTCCTCATTCCCATGCTGCCTGCATCCATTTAGATGTTCATATATTTGACAGCTTTGCTACTTGAGCCTTCCAGAAATATTTTCTTTAAAATACGGTCTTTGATTTTGGCTCCTCAATCCATAATTCCCTTTTGTGTGAGTGAGAGATTTTATTGTTTTATCAAGCCTCACGGAAGGAGAGGAGCCTAGCTTGAGCTGAGTATTTTAGACAGCTTTCTTTACCTACATGCTTTGCTTTTATCTCAGCCGTGCTTTGATTGAGGTGATAATTTCTGGAAAACAGACCCCTGATTATAAGCCCTTTTGGGTTTAAATTTGTAGCATGGAGTCATTTCAATACCATATGCCTTCGAGATATGATACTCTTCCGTGGGTCCAACCACAACGATCTTCTTGAGATGCTTTTAAGTGTGATGGTGGATGGAGCCTGAAGATAGTGGTAAAGATGATCATAGATCTCTGCTATTTAAACAAGGGTTAGCGTGACCAATAGAACAGGATCTTCTTCATTCTGGAGAACGATCAGCAAAGCCCCAAATGCATGGGTAAACTGTCTTTCTTGGATACATTTCCAGCTTTACGAGTTGTGCAATTCTCTTGTGAGATCTGCCTTCACGAGAGGCTCAATTGCAGGTGACCCAAGGAGACAAATTTGTACAACAGTTCAAAGGCTAAAAGAAAAAAGGAAATCTAGTTGAAGCACAAAAAATAAAGACTGAAGTAAAAATAAAAGAAAAGCTTTATTTATGTACAGAAAGTCTCATTGAGACTATGCAAAGTATTGCTTCAAGGCGAGGCCATTGAGAGGAAGGGTTACTTCCTCTCCCTGGAGGTCTATCAACTTGTAAGTGGATGGGTCGAGCTTTGCAGAGATTTGGTAAGGGCCTATCCATAAGTGTTGGAATTTAGTGTTCATCCCCTTGCCCTCATGATTATGGTCCCATTTCAGGACTAGATCCCCTACTTCAAAACTTCTTTTACCAGATTTCCTTTTATCGAACCACCTTTTGACTATATCTTGGTGATGGTGGAATTGGTCTTTAGCTTTCTGACGGGCTTCTTCAAGTTGGAGCAAAGTATTGATCCTAGATTGCATGACTTGACTACCAGACCCTCAAGAGGCTTGGGATAACTGTAAGGATGGAAGCACGATATTGGGAGGTAAAATAACTTCTTTGTCATAGACGAGGGTGTAAGGGGAAACCCCTAATGCATTCTTTGGAGTCACCCTATCTGCCCATAAGGCATTTGGGAGAGCTATATGCCAACTTCGATGGTTTTCTATCACAGTCTTTTTAAGAATTCGGATGAGATTTTTGTTTGAAGATTCAGCTAATCCATTTCCTTGAGGGTAATAATTGGCTGCATAATGCAGTTTAATTCCCCATTCGTAAACAAATTCATTTATTTTAAAAGACGAGAAATAGGTGGCATTATCAATCACTAGGGAAATTGGAACCCCAAACCTGGTTATGATGTTTTCTTTCAAGAAACTGATGACTGAATCTTCGTTGATCTTGCGCAATGGGATAGCCTCCGTCCATCTAGTGAAGTAGTCGGTGGCTGTGAGGATGTATTGATGCTGAAGAGAAGAATTTGGCTTTATCTCTCCAATGACATCTATACCCCATTGCTCAAAAGGTTCTGAGATAATAACCGGCTGTAAAGGTCCTGCTGCCTTAGGTAATTTCCCAGCACTTCTTTGGCATACATCACAGTTCAATGCATAAGCATGAGCATCTTGGAATAAGGTGGGCCAATAATATCCAGCTCTAAGTATTTTGTGAGCTGTTGTCTCTCATGAATAATGTCCACTAGCGGGGCCATCATGCAATTCTTTGACAACTTTACTTGCATCCTCCTTTTCTAGACATCTGAGCAAAATTCCATCATAATTTTTTCTGAAAAGTATACCATCAATAATTTGATAAGATGTTGATTTCAAAAGGAGTGCCCTTCTTTGCTTAGAACTCCAATGTTCTGGTAGATATCCCTGCTGCAAATAATGCACTAGATCTCTATACCACGATTCAGGAGCTGTGAAAATGGGACAAACCTCAACTGAATTCAATTCGGCTTCATTCTTCCAGTGCAGCTCTTCATCAATTGGATGCTCTGTAAGCAATTTACACAGGACTTGTCCCTTGATTATGGTGGCTGGTTTAAATTCTAAATCATATTCTTGAAGAGACGTGACCCAGTTTCCCCTTCTTTCTCCCAATTCCTTTTGAACGAAAAGGGATCTGATCGCTGGGTGAGGAACTATCACTTTAGTTATGCTCTTAAGAATATATGGCCTGAACTGTTTGACCGCTTTGAAGACAGCATACGCATGTTTGTCAACAATGGGATAGTTCAGTTCAGCACCTTGCAGACCAGTTCTCATAAACGAGATTGGATATTCATCTCCTAACTCTACCTTTTTCGTGAGCACCGCTGCGAGTGAGTCATCCGAAGCAAAAGTATACAATATAAAATCTTTGACAAAATTTGGGCTTCTTAAGGAAGGAGCCTTAGCTATGGCTGCCTTAATGTCTCTGAATGCATCCTTTTCTAAGTCTCTCCACTTGAACTGTATGCTTTGCTTGACCATTTGCTACAAAGGTTTAACAATTTGCGCAAAATCCGGAACAAACCTTCGGACAAAATTGATAGTACCCATAAACAACTGCATGGATTTCTTGTTATGAGGCATTGGAATTTTATTGATAGCTTGCACTATTTCTTGATCTATTGATACTCCTCTTTTGGAAATAATATGGCCTAGCAGTTTACCTTCGGGAACAGGGAATACACTCTTCTTGGGATTTAAAGAGATACCATATTTCCGGCAACGATAAAAAATATGCTTCAAATGAACAACATGGTCTTCTCTTTTCTTCGAAAATACGGTCACGTCATCTAGATAGACAACGACACAATGGCCACCCAATCCTCGGAAAGAAATATACATTGCTCACTGGAACGCAGCTCCTGCATTTATTAGGCCAAAGGGCATTCTTCGGTATGCAAACGTTCCCCATTTAGTGCAGAAAGTAGTCTTAAGACGGTCTTCTTTAGCTACCAATACTTGATTGTAACTAGAGAAACCATCAAGAAGGGAGAATAGTTCAGATCCTGACACCATCTGGAGAATTTTTTCCATTGAAGGGACGGGATAGTTATCTTTATTTGAAGCTCTGTTTAAATTTCTGAAGTCGACGCATAGTCTTATCTCTCCTGACTTCTTTCTCACGGGAACTAGGTTGGCAACCCATTCTGAATGCCAGACTTTAAAGATTATTTTAGCATCCAGTAGCTTCTTCAATTCCTTTTGGATCAGAGGTTCAAGAGTAGGATGCGTCCTTATTAACTGCTGCTGAAATGGCTTGACACCGACTTTCATTGGTATGACATGTTGAATAATGCAGATGTCATATGTTTTCAGATCTTCATAAGTCCATGCAAAAACATATTTATATTGTCGAAATAGTTTGATGAATTTATCTCTTTCTCTTGGTGAACAACATTTGCCAAGATTAACAAACTTTGGTTCAACCTCGGTGCCCAGATTAACTAATTCATGTTGCATTGATGAGCTATTGGTCTTGGTATTTGTTGGCCTTCTGAACTTGCTCTAAAGATCAAACAACATTTCAAGCGACCTTACCCCTTTGGGGATGAAATTTCCTTTAGATGTATCTTTCTTTTGTAAATCAGAATCGTGTTCTTCTTCATCTATCATAGCTTCTTGGAATATGTCTTCGTTTGTTAGAAAACTGATAATCTGTTCGTCATCATCGAAAACTCTAAAGTTTGTGATATTTTTCAGGGACAGAAGGCCTGAAAATCAATTCAATTGAGCACTTGTTATTAGTTGGCACCAATCTGGAAGCGGATGTTGCTAATAAATCAGCTGCAGAATTTTGCAGTCTAGGAATAGACTTTATATTGAAAGCATCAAAATGCATAATTAAATCCCATACCTCAGCTTGATAACTCCTCAAATGAGGTGAAAGACAGTGAATGGTATCTCTTACTTGTCTCACAACTATTTTCGAGTTGCCAAACTGTTAGGAACCTATGTCAACCCTTCTCTTTACTATGTTAGTATATTGTTGTTGGACGCATATGCTTTGTAAGTCGTCCCGTAGTATTTGTTGATCCGTAGTTTATATTAGCCCATAGTATTGACCCATAGTATTGGACGCATATGCTTTGTAAGTCGTCCCGTAGTATTATATGTCCCATGGTTTTGACTCATAGTATTGGGCATAGACTTAGTATATAAGTGTGTGTTGAGGTCATTGAAGGCACCGTGAAGTTAATTGTATTGAGCTTGCTCAAAGGAGGTTGCCCCCTCGAAGTGGCCCGTGATCAATATAAAAGCGATTCTGTTCTATTATTTCTGATATCTCGTGTATTTGCATTAATTAATTATTGCAGGTACATCACACACACACCTTCAGGTATTTAACATTTAAACCGATGGCTTTCTTTAATTCGTGGATCAAAGCTTCATATTCAGCAGTATTGTTAGTACAATCAAATTCTAACCTGCAGGACAAAAAATACTTATTTCTTTCCGGATCCATCAAAACACAACCGGCTCCGGATCCTTCCAAAGTTTTAGAACCGTCAAAGTATAATGTCCAAAAAAGATCGCCTGATTCAGCTAAGTTAGTATCTTTATGATCTAAGTCAGTGACTAAACTAACTATATTATAGTCAATATCATCATTCCGTGAAAAATGAAGGAGATCGGACTATTTATCTGATTCATGGCTAATAGTTTCAGACTGATAATTACCCGGATCAATTTCTAAGAAATAATTTGTCAAAATTGAGGATGAAAAGTCTACAGCTTCATTCTTTCCTTCTAGTTGAGTTACATTTTGTTTCATGTGTGGTTCTCTAATCTGATTCTGTGTATTTTGATATGGAAACCACAAGTGGGACCAATCAGTGGCAAAGTAACCATTCAACTTTGTAGACCAATCCCTACTTAGGATCAAACCATAGGCTTCGGGAATGTCAACTACCATTATATCAATGAACTGACAAACTCTAGAATCTGCTGACAACCTAATGAGGACATCTTTCATTTCCCCGATAACTTTGATAGCAGTCCTATCTAGCTGAATAATCTGGGCGGGAGATGGAATTGGTTTCCCATTAATCTTTTTACAGATTGACAGTGGAATGACATTCGAAGATGCTCCGGAATCTACCAGACAATTGTGAACATTGTGATTGAAAATTTCAAAAATTAAAAGAAACGGCAACGTCTGAGATTTGGATTTCCCGCCGATACTAGCCTCATTAATTTCAGGGTCTTCTTGGATGTCTGTTAATGGAGCGTTGGGATGGGATTGGAGGACATGCAACAACTTGTCTCGTTGCTGAGGCAAATTGCACATATCGGATATTGAAACATTTGCCTTTACTTTCTTTATATCTTCAATAATGTCATATCCTATATCAGATTCTTTTACATTCTAGTTGGATGGTCTGTCTTATTCAGTGTGACCTTCGGTTGTTGAACTGTTGTTTCGATGTTTGGCTGCTTGGAGGTTGTTGGGTTAACTTTGGGTTGTGGTGGAATGACTGTTATATGTCTCCTAGGTAATTCTTTTGATATTTTTGGTTTAGGAATAGTCGAGCTTGGAACTGGATCTGCAATGAGATCTTTACTGCGAGTTCTAATGTTTACAGCAGAGACTGGGCTTTCCACGGGATCATCTTCTACCAACTCTGTTAAAGGTACCTAATCCCATAGCACCATGGTAGTGTCTAGAAATGGTTCCTCTATCTCAGGGTTCGGTTCTTCTGGAGGATCGTCTTGATCTGGAATCTGTGAATCCAGCATTTGGTTCATGACTAAACTCATAGAGTTAATCCATTGAGGGCAGCTCTTTTCCAAGTGTGGCTCTTGATGGAATGTGCAAAAGTTTTCCATCCCTATTTCATTCAGATTTAAAACAGGAGAAGTATTCATTGGTGGATGAGGTTGATCATTGTCTTCTCTCTTCTTGTAGAATGGCTTGAAAGGCTTCCTAGATGTACTAGCTGCTTTATCTTTCTCGAGATCTACAATCTTATTAGACAATTTATGCATCATCTTAACTACATTCTCCATGTCTGCAGATGACTCTTCTTTATTCCTGGTGAGTAACAAGGTTTTTTTACTAGTTGTTGGTTTTGTCTCTGCATCTAAGGCATGTTTGGCAATGTTGTTTGCTTCTTCTTCCACCTTTCTAGCTTCTTCAAAATTTTCTATCAGGGGGTTTTCTTAGATCTTTTGGCGAACATTGCTATAGGCCCTTTAAGAGCTATTGTATAATATTCAACCAAAGATTCTTCTGCTGGTTTGTTTGCTTCGCTGAAATTATTCAAGAGTGTCGTGAACCTTTGGTTGAAGTCTTGAACCTTTTTTTTCTTTTCCATTCTCATGGACAATAATTCTTTCATGAGTGTAGCTACGGGTTTTTTATTTCCATACTTCTTTAAGAAACATGTTTCAAATTCTTCCCAGGTGGAAATTGAGCTAGCTTGTAAGATAAAATACCAGGAAGAAACTTTTGGCTCAAATGTGTATGGGAAAAGCCTACAAACTACATCCTGATGCTGTATATTTAAAAGATTCAAGGCTAAATAAAAACTCTTGAGACGATCTTTAGCAGAAATGGCTTTTCCTGGGTCAAATTTAGGCAAGACTTTCTCTGGATTTTTAGGCAGATTGTGGAATGGCCTGGCTAGATTTAATGCTCCCCTTGCTCTCCAAGCAGGTACAGCCATATTTCTATGTGGAGAATCAGGTGGAGAATTTTGTGGTGAATTAAGAGGAGTGTCCTTTGGAGTCACAAGTTCTCCAAGATTTTCAGGATCTGAAAGATTCTCTGTGTTTTCAAGATCGATTTCTTTCAGAGGTTCTGCAATTTCTTCCAAAGTTAAATTTACAAGCTCTTCAAAATTCTGCACAAGAATCGAGTCACGGGTGTACTGTCATTCTTTTATGGGAGTACTTTTCCTAGGGAGAAACGTTACAGTGTTTAAGCCACCTAGCTGCTTAACATAAGACCATGTATGTCTCCTTAAATCTTCTATTTCTGCAAAAGGCACAGCATACAAGACTTCTTGATGTTCAGAATCAGAGATGAAGTTTTCTTGATTTGTTACTTCAAGGTTTGGGCTGTTTGAAATTCTTGTTTCAAGCGGGTTTTCAGTAACATTTTTGATAATCGGAGATTTTCCTTTATCAGCCATGCACTTCACGCCCTCCTTCTAGCACCAAAAACTGTTGATGCCCCAAAGATCGCAGCATCAAGCAGAAAGGGATTCTCCCCGGTAAACTATCCCAATTAGATTGTCCACTGTTTGGTATGGGCAATCCGTCCGATTAGCGGTTCCGGCTACTGTTAGATTTGGATTTGTTTTCCTCTTCACTGGTTATGGCACGATCCACCGTTCTTTTTTTATTTTATTATTAAAATGATATGCAAGTTCCTAAGCTAATTTAATCTAAATGCAGAGCTTGAAACAAATCTCTATCTAAAACTGAAATAAATCTAATCTATCCCTGCAAGGAGCAAATTGTAAATATGAGTAATGTGCTGAAAGAAATATCTGAAGATCCACAGATAACCATTAAATCATGAAGATACATATACATCCAGAGATTAAAGATATAAAAGATAGCTTTTACCCATGTGAAAGCATTCTATTACTCATGTTAGGAGAAACGCGATTGCACAGAGAAATAGTAAGCTCATTCAATACACAGAAATAATTCTGAATAGCAAAGAAAGATCTCACTGCAAGATATGAATGCCACAAGAATAATCCAGCAAACATCCAACATCCATTTCCACGCAAATCAAATGTCTCCCTCAGGCTCTTTATTAGGCAAAATCGCTTTCCTTAAGCTAATTACAAAATAGTTCGTACAAGCTCAGAAGCTTCTTTTCCCTACCAAAAAGTCCTTTCTCTTCCTTCTAACCTTCTATTTATATCTTTACAAAGTGCGTCTTGGGCTAAAAAGTGTACCCTAATTCTATAACCTCTTCCCTTGGATTTCATCGTATCATTACCAAGCCTATGGATACGTGGAATATTTTACAAATAGGACAAAACTAGGGACCAGCTGTCCTTTTAAAGAAATTATACAAAGGTAGAATTTCAGCTTTTCCACTTGCTTAAAACAAAATAAGAATCATCTGTCTACATTGTTGGGGATTCTGCCTACTGACTTGAAGACACGTCTGCACCAACCGCCTCGCTTGAAACTACCGGGCCATCTATACTTTGAATATATGAAGTCCATTGGCTGATATCCCTTATGATGAGCTTGCTAGGAGAAGATACTGTTGCCTGGGACGCTATTTCATGCTTACGAAGGTCCGACTTGATCAACGCTTTTCCTCACGTAGCCTCTTTTGCCATTGCTTCCAGGAAGTAAATATGTATTGCAGGCTGGCAAATGAACTGCTGAAATTCGTCCTGATTCAATACCTCTATCTTCTTGATATAAGCCAAGTCTTCGTCTAGCTCGTTCTGCAACTCGAAAATTCGGTCATCTTCTTTTGGGAAGTCATAAATGGAAGTGGGGATAACCAAATGACACTTGCTGAGCGATTCCCTGAGCGTAGAATAGATGGAAAAACACTTGTGGACTGTCCTTTTGATTTCCACACTTAGCTTGGTGCCACAATCTCTGGCGAATTCAAGAATTCCTATGTCTACGTCCAATTCATCTCCTGTAGGGGCGCACAAGTGTGAAGGTAGTTTAGATTTTCCCCTTTCAGATTACCGTTTCAGCTCCTGTACATGATTTGCAAACCTTTCTGGAGTCTTTAGGGCTTTGGTTTCTATTGTTGTCATTTTCTTAATCCTCTCTTTCATGCTCCAAATCTCTCTTGAGATCAGTAATAGCAGCTGATGGATTTTGATCCGCATATCACATGCTTGTTTGTGAAATATGGATAAGTTTTGCTGGTCTTCCACTGCCTCTTTGAGTTTTCTTGTTAGTTGTTCCTTTTCTTGAATCATCCCTTCATATTCATGTTGTTGGAGCTGAATCTGTTGAGCCTTGCTTACTTCGAGTTATTCCAATTCTGCTATTCGAGCCTTCAGATTCTCCAGCTCACCTTCAGAGAAAGCCGATTGCACTTCTAAAGAGTTCTTATCATTTTCAATTTAGAGAACTTCTGACTTAAGAACCAGATGCTCTCCTACCAACCGATTGTATTTCTCCTTCAGCTTGCTTGCTTCCAATACCTCCCTCTTTCTATCTTCTTTGATCTTAAGGCACTGCTCCCTGTAATGCTTTATCTTTTCTTTTAATAAATGAATATTGGCCTTAGTTGCCTTAGCTGATGTCACGGTGCATTGGGCTTGGAAGGTGGGGTCGGCATCAGTTCCTTGGACCAATGTCTTCTCTGCTATCCATAGTTCATATTTGTTCTCCTCGGTTTCCATATTCATTGTTGTGCCTTCTATTTTATGTACCCTCCTATCAATGATGTCCTTTTTCTTTGGACTAAAATATACAGTATCCAGATCCGCTATTTTGCGCTGCATCCTGGGGTTATACGGAGTCAGTGCTAAGCTTCCTGAATAGTCACCCTTTTCCTGCGTTCCGCCTGGGGTGCATATCAATGGTGGATCAATCTCCATATCTGTTGGAGTAGATGGATCCGGATCAAGAGACTTCTCTGTTTTCTCTTTATCTTTCTCTCCTGCTGACCCTTCTTACTGTGTCTACAATCCATCTACTCCTTCAGACAGGGGCCTTTGCTCTTCCTCATGCTGCTGCTTGGAAGCTTGCTTTTGGGATACCTGATCTTCTCTTTCTTTCTGAATCCTAGCAGCCTCCTCTTGATGTTTCAACTGAGAGGCTTCCTCTTGTTGTTTCCTTACATCCTCCTCTTGTTGAAGCTTGGCAGCTAACTCACCTTGAATCCTTGCTTGTTCTTGATCCTGCTGTTGTTTGAGAGCCTGATCTTGGAGCACTCTGTCCTGCTCCAACTCCAATCGCTCCCGTGATTGTGAGGTTGATGCCTCCCTTTCTCTTTGGATCAAACCGATAGGTCTGGGGCTTGGGTCTTTCACAACTTTTGTATTATACCACTTTCCTACCTCAGTTAGGTTGGGGGCGCTCCTGAAAAATTCCTCTTCTCGGTCCACTGCATGAGCATACTCAAAGGAGACTTTGAGGTCAAGACAATGTTTGCTTACTGAACTGTTGGGGCCATGTCTCCGGAAAGGGACTGAGCTGAAATGGAAAATTTCTAAGCCTCTAGCGTAATTTTCCCCGTCTCTGGCTCTTGGGAGGCTGTAAGCTACTATGGTGAATGGCATGGGAGGGTACTTGCCTTTCCTCCTTTCTGTTAAGAACTTGCTTATGGAACTGGTGTTGAAGAGTTGTCTCATGGCCTCCTTATGAATAACAAAGCCTGTAACATACCGAGGGAACATAAATGGTTCATGAGTCGCTCCACTCATCTTGATGTATGTGACTTCTGCACTGTGATAATAGTCTCCAAACTGTTCAGTAATAGGCATTGCATTCTCCGACATACAATATGGTTCTAGCATGAAGATAAGCTAGTACAATGGCATGATCAACCTCTCGCAAATCATCTTGTAGTGGTTTGCGTATTTACTTGCCCATGTACACTGGTAAGCTATGAAGAGAGTTGTTTCATTTGGCTTCCATGAGCAACCCAAGTCCGGGAATGAATGCTTGCTTAACAGGCAGTCAATCAGGTATGAAGACATGAAGAAATCTACCTTCTTTTGGGCTAATCCTCCTTGGGCTACTGCTAACTATGAAGCCAAGCTATCTGAAATTATTTCAGCCCAGTTGAAGATGGTGCCTTTTGTGGCTATGTGAAACATCATTGGCACCCATCCAATCTTAAAGATATTGCCATTAGGCATGCCGAAGAGCCTGCTCAACATCAAGACGATGAGCTTGTAAGGGGTTTTTAGGAGATTTCTCTCATATTCATTATTTTACCTCCTCCTGATCTGCCTGCCATTTATGGTCATCTTATGGGCAGTTTCTAGCAAGTCCATTTGATGCTTTTCCATCCATTCATTGTCTAAAGAAGCCCTATGTGAAGGAAATCTGTAGGCAGCAGTGACATGCTCGGGGGAGAAAGAAGCCAGGACCAATCCATTTTTATCAGTCATAAGCCTTGTGTTGGCCCGAATGTTAGGAATTAGCCATCCAACAACTTCAGAACAAGGGAACAACTCTGGCTGAGTTGTTGCCTTATGCAAACAGGACCTTCTGATGTTGGCGTATACTAGAGCGTCCTCTATAGCAGTTGTTGAATTATCTTGAGCTATGATGAATATGTATAGATCACCCCATCGAAATTCAGGGGCGGCGCTCCCAGGGGACACACCAGTGGTAGCTTGCGTGTTAGCAAACATTGTGACGAGAGAAGTATCTAATAGAACTTCAACCTCTAAGTCTGAGGTTACTTTCTGCGCTGCCTTTTTTCTGGCTGACTTCCTGTGCATGGTAATCCTGCGGCGAGCAAGGCAATATCACAAGACTTTAGTTTAGACCATGTCAAAGCATTGGCAACATTCTAAGACAAAGCCAAAATATAATATTTTCATAAAATAGAGGCTGTCTAAAACAACATAATTATCTTCATTTCATATGTAAGCTTAATTCAACAATGTTCCTTCATGCTAAGACAAAGACAACAAATCAGGACAAAGGGAAAGATCATTTTGGGTCTGCGCCATTCATTTTTGGTCTGCAGGCATCCTTTGAAAAGTGACACAAAATTGCGTGAGCCTAATGAGGATTTCTGCGTTGGCACCCAAATTAAGCTTTGCGCCGCGCTTGGGATTTTGCACGTGCTAACATTAGCGATCTAACGAGCGCTTGGGTATAGGCGGGAATTTATTCGCTAAGATTTAAGCATTCCATGCGCGCCAGCGCCTAAAATTATTCGGGCGTCAAACAAAAATGTATTCTCCGCGCTGATACCTAAAATATTTTGCATGCCAGTGCCTTAATCTCGTTTGTGCGCCAAAGCTAAACACATTCGCTCGCTATCTCACACAGTTTTGCATGCGCTGCTTCCTATCCTTACTTTTGCGCTAGCGCTTAACATAATGCACGCGATATTGTCTATGCATCAATGTTTAACATTTCATGCGCCAACAACATATAGTGGAAGCTACGCTGAAGAGGGATAAGATCTGCAGTCGCAGGATTTATCGGCTAAGGATTAGGTCAGAACTTCGAGTTTCTAAATGGGCTTAATTGGTTGATTTAACACATCCCCAGGGCAGCTTCGGCCGAGCAACGTGGGTTCTATGAAAATTCGGTATGAATAAACCTTGCTCTCAGTTGAGCAGGGTATCTTGGTGTTTATAGCATGAAACGCTAACTGCAAGGAGCTAGAAGGGTTGAGCCTTACGCGCAGAAGATGCTTGGCAGGGATTTTGCAAACGAGGTTTTTTTGGGATGCTGCAGCTTTTACGGGTTTGAGCGAAGAACTCTAAGGTCGCTAAAAATACCGCTGGGATGACTCAACCTCATGAACAGGGCACTTCAAACATTTTAGAAAATAGACACTCTACTCACAGAAGAAGATCCTCAAACTAATATGCAACCAAGAAAACATATAAAACTTTCAACTCGTGGTCGTGGGGAGTCGCGGGTTTTGCTTGTCGAATGAAACTCTGAGAAACAAACCTAGGGAAACTGAAAATGTGACAGAGGGGGAGGACTTGTGTGCCTGTGAGATGGGGCCTTCTCTTCCCTGATCTGCAAGTGGTGGCTTCATATCATCATAGGGAAAAGACCAGCGACTGTCCTACATCTTTCCTAGCTTTCATGCGAAGTAAAACGGGGGGCGTTTGAGCTATTCAACTGTGCGTGGGTGACTTTTTTAACCTACTAATCCAAGAGAAGGATTGGGAAAGAGCCTACCTGTCGGTATGTCGAGCATTTCGAGACCTCAACTACTTGCAGCGAACGACAGTCTCGAACTCCAACGCAGATGGTGAGTGCTCCGAGTGCAAATGACCAAATAAAAACCCAAAACGCCGTTGCATGCGTTAAATAGAGGGAGAGTTAAATGCTCACGTACGTTTAAAGTTGGCGAGGTTATGAGCATGGGGCTCGAGAAATTTATCATTAAGAGTGGCACACGGCTTCATTAAAGGCTTTACCAACTCTGCCGGTGCACAGGGATCGAGGAGATCATTTTCGCGTCAAGTACCGATTTCAGCTTTCGTCCCAAGCGGGGAGCGTAATGTTTCGCGCTATGTGGCAAGCGCATGTTCAAAGATAAGATTTGTGATCAAGCGGAAATCGTAGTGTTAGGATTGCACTCAGAAAAATGCGCCAGACATGAGTTATCCTAAAAGACGAGCGTGGATTTGCAGGCGGGAAGGATAAGCGCATCTCTAGCACTTGGGATTCGACTCTATCATCATAGTTGCACTGGGGAGTGACGCGCTAACTTTTAATTCTTCCAAGGAAGTGAAGCATAGCTCCAAGGCGGGGTGATAATGATAATTCTTGCACCCCAAGCGACCGAGGAAAATTATCTCTTGCGCTAACGGTGACCGGCTTATTGCGCCAGATAACAGACTTGGGACTTTTCAAAACGGCGGTTGAATTAGAGTCAAGGCCTGCGCTTGACGGAGGACTTGTGGTTAAAGATGCGCCAAAGTCGCAGCAGACTCAAGTCTAGATCTTGCGCTACATCAGGGAAGCTAAGACTAGAATCTACGCTAAAGGAAAGGATGACTTTGCCTTAGAAAAAATGAGAGACTCTTTTGGAAGCAGGCGATGAAATTCTGATTAGTTAGAGGCGAACCTGAAAGATGAACTAAAAAGCTTGCTACAAAAGTGTTAGGAGGGGCCCCAAATAACTTCAAATTTTTTTTGGTGAAGGGTGTTGCGGCAACAAAAAAACTTTAGGGTGAACTTTATCCATATCCTTTGGATGACAAGAGATCTTTAAAATGAGTCAGGGATGACCAGTTTTCCTATGGAATTTTTTGCATTCATTACACTATCATTCTTCATATGGTCTTCTTAAGCATTGTTGTATTCTTTTGATGAATGTACATATCTAAATCATCTACATTTATTAGCTAATATTTCATTTTCTTACGAAAATTATCACAGCATTTTTAGAAGCTATCGGCAATACTTTCAATTGAAAATATGTGAATATCAATCAATTTTTTTTTTATGGCTTGAGGAAACGCCATATTTTTGGTTTGGGGGAAAGGTTCAAAATTGTCCTTAGTTTCTAATTATTTATAAATTCATTTATCTCTGACAAAATGATAGGTGTTTTCAGGATAATGCAAAAAAAGCAGAAGGAAGATTGTTCTGATCAATGACAAATAAAGAAGAACATGACTAAGTTCCGGAAAATCAGGTTTACAACATCTCTTGTGTGCTGACAAGTCCCAGAAATTTTTTTTGCATAATCAGCAATAGTCAGATCTATCAAAGCACATTTTTGTACAAAGGTCTGTATGAAGGGTTGAATGAAGGGTCGAATGATGAGCCAAATGAGGTGACGAACGAGGCAAATGAATAACGATCTGAATGAAGTGTCGAATGAAACCTTAGCTTGTAATGATATTAATAAGTGTGCTAGGATATTTAAAATTTTGATTTTTTGCTGATATATCTAATTAACTAATCATGTCAAGGATCAAATTAAATGTCATCTCTGCATAATCATCTCGTCTTATCAAATGAATTGGTTAATTATGCACTTTGGGTTATTTTTAAAACCATCATATGGATACCATACAATTTTAATCCTCTATTAAGTTTTATGGTGCGATCTATCATTTCATTTATTAAGTCATCGTGATTTTTTATCTGTAATTTATGTCTATAATTTCATAATGAGGATTACGTTCAACCTGTCCAAAGTTTCACTTTGGACATGGTTGAATATATCATAGCCATACGAATTCACTAGCTTACGCAGTTCTATGATGGCACAAGACTCAAGGTAACTTAATGATAGCGTATCATTCGAACGTGTCAAATCTATCCCCACGATCATTCAGTCATTCAAACGGATCTCAATTTAAAATTAACCCTACGTAAATTATGCTTCATCTTGCTCATTTTCCATCTGCCCTGAACCTATCAAGCTCCATCCCATGCAATTTCACACACCCTCTCTATCCATCTGCATCCTTCAACCTCTGTGCAATATGCCAGTCCGTCATGAACCTAGTAGTTACCAGGACCTCCTCTGCATTCCTGAATTTAAGGCATGTCGTGAAGTATTTTTGCGAGCCGGATGGGGTCCATTCCTTCGCCTTCTTGATGGCCACGACCACTAAATCTCCTTACTGTTTGCAAAAGGGTTTGATGGTAAGATATCCAAGGTCGGCCATCTCATTTTTTCCATGACGGAAGAATCCATTGCATCGGCCATGAAACTGCCCAAGGAAGGAGCCTATTGGCATAAACATCTCTTCCTTCCATGGACAGAGCACGAATTTGCTCTTAAATCCGACTATCAGCATGTTGCGGGCACGAAAGGATTCCACAGGGAATGGGTTAGGCCTGATTACCTTGAGCCACTAACTGTCATTATCCATTTGATTACCTACGAAGGTAAGTTCACTATTTTCAAAGCTTGCCACTTTAGGTTACTAGCACATTTTGTTAATGGTCAGGCTCTCAATTTTCCCTTCTATCTTCTGAAAAGTTTAGAGAAAATGTCAAGCCAGGTTAGGAAGAATACCACTAACCCCTCTAGAAGCTTATATCACCACTGTTTGATTAAAATCCTGATCACTCATCAGTTGGAAGAAAAGGGACAAACTTGGGAACACTTTGTCTTTGAAGTCCTGAACCCTCACCTAGTCAAGAAGCCTACTATTAGATTCCTTGTCTCTCGTAAATGCCATCATTTCCAAACCCATGTAAATGAGCTGGCCCAAACCTCTACCGAAGAAGAAAAGGTTACCAAGTCCGTAAGATTTAGTGAGGGTGCCTTGGGAGAAATCCACCCTATTCATTCATCCTCTCCTGAGCATGTCCACGAGGATACAACCATGGAACCCCTATTTTTCTCACCAATACCCACAAAGTCAAGAAACGCCAATCGTGACAAGTCTGTCGATCAGACCGTCGACCAGTCCATCGATCAATCCGTCATTCATCCAATGCATTCAGACAACCCTGACGACCAAGCAAATGACCCTGTCTTCGAGTCACCTCTCCTCGCGTTGGCTAATATCTCTGCCAGTTTGCTTGAAGACCCCGTCTTGGAACCTTCACCTGCACACACTGAAGATAAGGTTCCTGAGGAAGACATTGTACCTTTTGATCCCGAACCATTTCTAAGGGGATCGAGCCCTCAAAAATATCCTGAATCTTTTGCATAAGCGTCTACTCCACTCCATCAGACCGTGGATAGACTAACCCAAGACATAGCAGAGTTAAGAAGCCAGAACAAGAAGTATGTCGAGATCATCTCTGGGCTTCGTCAAGAGAACAAGGACTTACATTTCCAGGTGAAATGTGTTGAAGGTTTAAATGAAGCCAAAACAGTTTCCAATATTTCTCTCCAGTTGAAGCATGATGCTTTGAAGGACCAATTTAAAAATCTTAGGGCTAAGTCCACTTCCTCTTCCAAGTCGAAGGCAACTGCGACCGCGGCTCAGCCTTCTTCATAAATTCCTCTTCTTTTTGCTCAGTGGGACTTGGCATATCTCTGGTTTGGGGGAATGTTGGTGTCCATTTTGTCACCATTTTTTATCATCAAACACATTCTGATTCGCATCATTTTCACCATTTTTTGATGTAATAAGTCATTCTGCTTGCCATTCAGACCGTCAATTAGATCAAGTATGCATACATTCACACATCACATGAATTTTGGGTAAAAATAGTCATATTGTGATTTATTGTTGTTTATATGACATTTCTCGACTTGCTTGATATTTAGTTTTGGTTCTATGGGCTGCGGTCATCAAACGGAACTCCATTCAGACGTGTGTTCACATTGCAAATGTTCAGCCGCATCCAGCCCACCGTTCAGCCCTTCATTCAACCCACAAAATCGTCGGTTGCGATATTTCTGGTCATTAAAGGCAGAAACCGAAAGGTGGGTTATGTTAGCAATGTGGTTGTCATGGTTGATGAGCCCCTGTTCAAGAAGATTCACCCTCCTACTCGCCTCGCTTAACAACACACCTCCTGCTCACATCAACATTCCAGAAGCTCTGTCTTTTTGATCACCAAGCTTGACAGCATGCACTCCTTCCCACATCAACGTTCTAGAAGCCCTCGTCCTCCCATGCTCATCCTGCCAACGCATTATTTTCCCATGATGGAAGGAAACCGATCCAGAGTTGTTCCTGTCAAAGGAGATCAACGCCATGGACTTAGGAAGACGCTTGTGCGTTGTCATAAACCACAATGCAGTCGTTTTTAAATCATTAAGACTTCTATTTTTAGAGAGGTCGACTATGTCGACCTTCTCTCTGATTGTAAACTTATATATAGACGGCTCCTTTGGAGAAAAGGAGACAATAGATAATATACATACACGCTATCAGTAATTTGTAGAAACGCTGTGTAACTTTCTGAGTTAATGGAAATTCCTAAATTCTATTACTAATGTTCTGTTGTTTATTAGTTGAGTAAAGCTTCAATCTCTGATTACTGGGAAGGGCCCCTCAACAACCAGAGGTTCTATGGTGTATATTTTGTATTTTCCTTTCTGCAAATAAATAGTTTTTCATTTCCAATAATTGTATTTAACTGTGTTTTCCTGTAGCTGCTGTTTCATTTCTTCTAATTTATTTCCTGTTGATAATTTAATTTACATTTACAGAATTGTCAATGACCGGTCAAGCATAGTTTTTCTTGTAGTTTGCTTTTAGTCCTTTGCAATTAGATAGAGTTTAACTAGTTGTTGTTTCAGGTTTAGTTTATAATTAGGATTAGTTCTGTTAGTTTCTTTCTTATAGTTGTAGGTTAGTTTTATTCATATTTTAGTTTTTCTTTTGCCATAGAAATAGTTCATTCCTTAGACAATGATTAGAATAGGTTACTTCTTGTCATCTTATCTTCTAAACACTTTATTCATTGCTTTCTTGCACTGTAGGTTCATATGCATCAACCAGTTGGCATTAAGATCATGCAATCTGCTTCTTCCCTTAGTTTAAATCGTTTTTATTCATCCGGACTGTCATTCGGACCATATTTCAGACTGTCATCTGGATTGTCATACGGACCTTCATACTTTCTGCATTGTTTTTATGCTTATTTAGAATCCAATTTCTTAGGTTTTCGAACTGTAATATTTCTTTCCTTTAATTAGCATTCTTAACTGTAATTAAGATTTTGTTCCACACTACATGGAGTTTTAATTTAGTTTCATCATTATCTTTAGTTTTCATTTCTATTTTCCTTCACTTTGCTTCAGTTGCTTTACAAATTATGTTTCTTTTCTACCTGATTCATTAATGCTTTACTGTTCTCGAATTTATCAGTTTCATTCTTAATTTTTTTATTTCATGCTTTTTAATATTGATTTAGGATTAGCTTTACTAATTTTATTCTAAAAAATATCTTAGTTTTGATAGTTTCTTTGTTCAAATATATAATTTGCTTCTCTCATTCATACAGTTAATGAAGATGTTCATGAAATAGGATTTGATCCAAAACTAAGTTATCTTTATTAAGTTTTCTACTTGCTTCTTAATCTAATTTGATCAAGTTTTCTACTTTCTTCTTAATCTGGTTTTATCAAGTTTTCTACTTGCTTCTTAATATAATTTTATCAAGTTTTCTACGTGCTTCTAGAATAGAGTTATTCCCAAACCATTTGCTTAGATAGTCTAGATGTTTGCATAATTTCAGTTTCAATCAATCATTACAACGACATGTTTCTATTTCTTGTTAATCATATTTCAGTTTGAATTAGTTTTGAATAAGCTTAATTAGAGCTTTTCCAATGTTAGTTGCTCATGGATAAAGAATAATTCATAATGTTTAAGATTAATTGTAATTGGTCTCTTTGTAGCTTACATCTCTTTGTAGAAATTAGGTTAGATTTACTTCCATTTTGCTTTGCTGTTACATTCGAAATTCATTATGATACATTCAACCCAGTTCCTATCACATTCGATGTACAACATCAGGGAGATTGGAATTAGGTAGTTTAGTGTAGTCTTGAAGTATTAATTGAATGCATGCATAGTTGTTGAATTCACTAAGTAGTTTGTAGTTTTGTTTTAAGTTAACATAGTTTCTTATTTTCATAATTAGTTGTCCGTTGAGTCATTTCATAAATTCATTTACAGTTGCTTCGAATTCCTAGATTAGAATCTGAAGGATTGATCGAGTAGTTTCCATTTTTATAAGAAGTAGTTTGTTTTTTATCAGTATTTGTTCTTTTTCCATTATTTAATCATAGAGTAGAGTAGTATAGCTTGATACTATTCTGATCTATTGGTTTATCTAGGTTTAATTAGTTCATTTGTTGTCTTTCTGAAGTTTGACTCGGTTTTTCATTTTGAAATATCTTTCGATCTTTTCTTTATTAAACATTTCTAAGGCCTATCGAGCTGAAACCTTAGGTCCTATTCTACCTCGGCATATACTGTGCCACAACTCTAAGATTACTAACCCTGTTCGATAATTAAATATTTGGTGATTCCGTAAGATAGTAAATACACCCAATAGGAGTCGAGGAACACACGAAGGTGACTTATACCCATATGGAGGGAAGTAGTCAGGAGACCGGTCAGAACATCGTACTCATCCTGGTTATTAGTAGCAGTGCCTATACACACTCCGTTGAGATGAATCAACTCATGTGAGGGGGAATAAAGTACCCAAGCTGTAGAGGCAAGATTTGGAGACCAGCGACTTGCACCGTCGGCAAAGCCAACATAGTAAAGAGGAACGGGATCCATCTGTGGTCATTCAGGGAAAACAAAATGTAAGGTCTTGGAAGATGAGAGCGAAAAAATAATCCAAACTGTACAACATGGACTGCAATGTCCAAAAAGTGCTAAGGGTAAAAGCGTTTAAGGTACAACCCATTACAGGGGTTGTGTAGGGGGTTTCCTTCTGAATCGGTCAGAATGTATGCCCCATGTCCAAGGCAGGTTTGTACAATGTATGGGCCTTGCCACATGGATTCAAACTTTCCTTTACCCATTTTATCGTGGGATTGGTCATAAACGAGTATGAGGTCTCCTTCACGGAAGGCGCGTGGGTGAACATGTTTATCGTAACCATCTTTGGAGCGGTTCTTCGTAGCCTCAATGGTTTGAAGGGCTGCACGGTGGTATTCGTCGACTTGCTCCAACAGAATTAGGCGTTGTTCAAATGGTGATGTGTCTAGAAGGAGTTCGATAGAAATGTGTGCTAAATTAGTCACAGCAGATCTATTGAACAAGAATATCAATCACAATGATGTAAAACAAATTGGAGTAAAAACTGTGCAAGAGAGATGCATCAGTGCTCTATAATCCAGAATAGTAGAATTACAATACAATACTATCACAATGAGTGAGAAATTCGAATTAACCAAGGAGGTCATTCGAATATCTGCATGGTGTAGCTTGGCTCCAACTAGGAGTCCTCATCATCAATCAGTGGTGGTCATCAATGCACAAGTAACTGTCAGACAGGTGTCAAATTGAGTCTAACTGAGTGTAATAAGTGTAGCTGATGATAAGTGGCACTAATCTAGGGATGGAGGCTCAGTGGAGGGCGCATGAGGGGTTAACTGCACTCAGAATAGGTAGTCAAGGCTCATCGGAGTGGTAACAATAGTTAGGAGTCAGTCTAGCCTCAAATCAAGGAAAGACAACTAACTAACTAAAGTGAAACTGACTGGTAGGTGAGAAAAGGCGCCCTTCTGTAGTGGAAGGTGAGAAGTGGGTGCCTCCCTGGCTAGGAGGGATAAATCATAGTGGAAAGTAGCTCCCGACTGCTGGAAGACTAGGGACTAGGTGCTGGAGGCATCATACTGGTGAGTGGGAAGCATGCGGGTGCATGCATGCAAAATTCATGCAAAGTACAAAAGTGAATGATGAGATATCCTAAAACCCCCCCTCAAGCTATACTATGATGATAAAAAATAAAATGTAGGGCCCTGGTTACTGAGACCAAAGGTCACCCCAATAAAATAATCCAAAAAATGCTGAAAATAAGCTAAGTGATAAAAGAGGGAAAACCCAGTGGGAAGAAAGCCCCGCCTCAAGCTAAACATAAAAATGGATCTAATCTGTCTCCACCATGATGGAACTCACCCCCAATAGTGAAAGGAGGTAAGAGAACTTCTTCTCAGTGAAGCTCTTGGTGGAGATGTCTACAATTTTCTCATCAGTATGGCAATATTACAGAATGATGGTGCGATCATGCACCAACTCTCGAATGTAGTGCATATGAATCTCAATGTGCTTGGTCCTCTGCTGTTGAAATGGATCGGTGGATATCTTAATAGAACTTTGATTGTCACAAAATAGGATAGTCGAAGTAGTGCTACCAAAATCAAACTCGGAAAGAATACCCTGCAACCAAACTGCTTGAATGTAGGCATTGACTGCCCCTCGATACTCTGCCTCTGCTGAAGAAAGTGCAATGGCTGCCTGCTTTTTGCTTGAACAGAAAATAGGGCCATGTCCAATCATGAAAACATATCCGTAAGTGGACTTCCAATCTATGTTATCACCTTCCTAATCTGAATCAGTAAAACCAATGAAATCTAGCTCAGAATCTGCAGCATAATGCATGCCAAAATGTCTCATACCTTGCAAATACTGCAAGATACACTTGGCTTCCCGCCAATGGAGCTCATGGAGCTGCTGCATATACCTTGATACAACACTCACGGCATATGAAATATCAGGCCTTGAGTGTGTCAAGTAAAGTAGTGAACCAATCAACTGTCGATACATAGTGCAATCTGCAAGCGATGTGGAATTTCCTTCCTCAAGACTGATTCCTGAGAGGAATGGAAACAGAGCAGCCTTACATTCTGACATATTAAACTTTAATAGTAGGTCTTTAGAATACTTTTGATGAGATAATGTGATCCCATCAAAGTTTTGAACTATCTCCAAGCCGAAAAATTGCTTAAGCAAGCCCAAATCGCTCATATCAAAAGCTAGATTTAAAGTGGTTTTCAGCTTGTTAATTGTAAGGAGAGTGCTACCACTAATGAGAAGATCATCAACATATAAAAAAACAATACAAAAATTACCTTTAACTTGTTGTAGGTACACATTCGGATCATATTTTCATCTTTTGAAATTCTGAGAAAGAAGGAAGGAGTCCATCTTTGCGTACCAAGCTCTTGGGGCCTGTTTCAATCCATACAAAGATTTCTTCAACCTGCAAACTGATGATGGATCTGATATGTATCCTTCTGTCTGATTCATATATACCTCTTCATCAAGGTCACCATGTAAAAAATCACTCTTCACATCCATATGGTGCACTTCCCAGTGCTTGGATGCAGAAATTGCCAAAACTAGGTGGATGGAATCCATCTTTGCAACCGGTGCAAAAGTCTCAGTGTAGTCCACACCTTGGACTTGGGAGAAACCTTTTCCCACCAACCTAGCTTTGTATTTTCTGATAGATCCATCAGCAACAACTTTCATGCGGTAGATCCACTTGCACTGAACTAATTTTCTTCCAGGTGGAAGATAAACTAGCTCCCATGTATTGTTCTTTTGAAGAGAACAGTACTCTTCATCCATGGTGGTTTTCCATCGTGGATCTTGGTGGGAATGATAGTATGATTTGGGATCTAAACCAATCATCAAATAAAATTTCTCAGATAATAATGGATCAGAAAAAGAAAGAGCCATACTTGCTCTTTGATAGTCTTCTCTTGTTCTCCTTGGATCAGCAGGATTTCCAATGTTTGGAGTAGCAAAATGTAGAGTGTTTTGGGCCCACTTTGGTAACTAAGGATGATCATTATGGTCTGATTCCGAACCTGACATGTCATGGCCATAAAGGTCTGATAAAATATTAGAGATATCAGATCCAATGCTTTCTTCATATTCTCTCGAATCTTCATCTTGTGGAGGCTACGGATCGACAGTGTTTTCCTCGACTAGTTTCAGATCTGGCAGCGGTTCTTCAAACTTCACACTTCGCTCTATGAATATCTTTTTGGATCTGATATTCATGAGTTTATATGATTTTGATTCTTCCCCATATCCTATTAGGATACATTCAATACTTTGTGGATCCAAATCCTTTCTCTTATCAGAAGGAATTCTAGCCCATGCAGTGGAGCCAAAAACCCTCAAATTGGACACATCCGGTTTGCGACCAAAAAATGCTTCGAATGGAGTTTCACCTTTCACGGATGAATGTGGAACTCGGTTCTGAATGTATGCAGCAACATTAATGGCTTCAGCCCAAATATTTTCAGCCAAACCGTTTGACTCAAGCATGCGGGTAGCCATCTCTTTCAGTGACCGATTCTTCCATTCCGCTACACCGTTCCGCTGGGGTGTGTAGGGAACTGTATGTTGGATTTGAATTCCTCTTTCGGAACAAAGTTGCAGAAACTTAGTATTGATACATTCTCTACCATTATCAGATCTAAGAGATTTGATCTTTCTCTCAGTGGCGGTCTCAACATAAGCCTTAAAATCCTTGAATTTTCCAAGCACTTCTGACTTGTTTTTGAGAAAAAATACCCAAGTAAGGCGGGAGAATTCATCGATGAATGTCAAAAAATACCTTGAACCATTCATGAACATATTTGGTAGTGGACCACTGATATCAGAAAGTATGAGGCCCAAAATAGTAGAAGCTTTGCTAGCTTTGTCGTGGTCGAACTTGTGCTCAGGGTGCTTCCCAACAATGCAACTGGGCAAATTCCCTTCGAGGAATGGAGTTGCGGAAGACCATCAACCATGGATTTCTGTTGTAACAGTAGTAAATACTTGTAATTAAGGTGTCCAAACCTTTCATGCCAAATCCTACTAACCTTTTTGCCATGAGTGAGGAGAGCAGTGGGCTTTTCAAGTGGCACAAAGTGTGAAAACTCATAGTATTTTGCAGCATGATTTTCCTTTCCGACTGCAATAAGTCTTCCACTTTCAATATCAGAAATTTCAACTTTGTTAGGGTTGAATGTCACTTGCTTCGGTTCACCGGTGTGTGTCATTTGATACCCAAAAAGTAGATTTGAAGCCAAGGAAGGAACATAGAGAACATTCTGAAAACTTCCATACTCTAAATGGATGGTACCTTTACGCTTTGAAGAAATTTTTGAGTCATCTCCCAAATGGATGGGGATGGAGCTGTTCAGATCGAATGAAGAGAAGGAGTCAATATTTTCAGCCATATGATTTGAGGCACCGGAATCTATCATTAGAGTGGTGGGTTTCGAAACAGTTTCCATGAGTGCTTGACCTCTTTCATGATCATCATTTTTATCCTTCTTCCATGCACCATCGGGAAGACATATGTTGTTCTTTTCCAAAAGGAGGGCCATTTGATCTATTGTTTTATTCAAGCATGAAATTTCAGGATGAAGGCCACGGTTTCAATATGAACACTTAGATTTTTCCTTACCCTCTTACCCTTTTGCTTGTTGCTTGAACCGGATGGTGCATCCGATTTCTTTCCTTTCTCTCTTTGCTTGTGAGGTTCGAATTTGGGCTTCTCTTTATTTTGCTTTCCTTTGCCATTCAAATTCTTGGATCCTTGAAAAAATAGGGCTGAATCTTTGGAGCTTATAAACCCCATTTGAATCAACTTGTCATGCTCTTTGGTAACGGATTCAATGAAGGCATTCAAGGTAGGCATCTTCCAATTCAGGGTAGTTAGCCGATCGGAATTGAAAGTAGAGAGACAAATACCGAGAAATATTTACCAAGATTTGAAAGAATGGAGAGGATCAGTTGCTTATCCTCTTTCACAACACCACTATTCTTCAACTACAATGCCAAGTGCTTAAATCTTGTGAAAAACTCATTGATGGTCTCGAAATTCTCAGGACTAAGAGCAATCAATTCATTTTCCAATTGAAAGGCTCTAAGCTCATCCTGCTTGCAAAAACGTTTGTCAAGTTGCTCCCATATTACTTTTGGAGACTTCAATCTGCTGAGATGGAAGTGAAGATCCTTGGAGATGGAGAGGCAAAGAAGATCATAAGTTTCATCAAGCTTATTGAAGTATTTTGATTTTTCAATGAGAGTGTTTGGATCCAATTCGAGGCCCATGGTGACTCTATAGAACCCTTTTGAGTGCAATATTTCTCCATATCATCTTTCCAATCAAAATAATTGAAAGGAGTTAGCATAGGATTTGAAGAAGTGGAATCCATCACTGAAAACCAGTGTAATTGATGAAGGATAACTTGTAAATCACAAGGTAGTGAATGCACTTGATGGAGAAGATTATCCTGCAAATCACAATCAAACCAAGAACAATAAGGTCGAACAATCCACCCTTTTATATGTTGATGTATATGTAACTTTAGAATGTATTTCACCTATGTATATTGTACTCCTATAGAGATGGTATTATTTCTCTATACGGAAGTGTCGTCATTTGTATTGACAAGTGTCGCAAGTGTCATAACTTGTTGTGATGGGTTATTAGACCACCGAGTGTGGGGTCGGCCTTGATTAGTTTAACCATGGGTTATTAGAATGAGTTAGACAAGTCGACCTTGTTAGGTTATTGGGCAGGACAGGACAAGTATAAATAGAGATCGAAGATCTCTATTTGATCATCTCATTACTCACTCTTACATCACTCAGAAAGTGGCGCACTAGTTGAGGAGGAGGAGTAGCTGCTAGTAGAAGACTATCTCTTGTTCTTTGGTTGTATCATTGCTCTCTCTATCTCTGAGGAAGTTGTGGGGTTTTTCACCTTTATGGTTTTCCCCAGTGAAACTCTGTGTGTCTATTGTCTCATGTGATTGCTTGGTGTGATTGATATGCATTGTTATGATTGATATGTTGTACATTTTATTCTCTCAGTAAAGATCCTAGAGTATTGTGAATTAATGCTAAAAAATTAACGTGGTGTCAGAGCTTCCCTGAGAAGAAGACATTATGGAGTGGTAGAAACTAGGGTTTCTTGTTTATTGGGTTTCTCTCCATAGATTTTGGAAAAGCAACAAGGTAGATTGACTCTACTCATCAAGGAGAATCTTTCTGTCCAATCAGAATTCAATTCTGAGCACGTTCAGTTTTGGCCCTAAAAATTAGGGTTTCCACAAAAATAGGAATTTCTGAAATCTGAAGACATAGCTGGAAGCTCCTTGGAAAATCGAAGTTTAGAGCTTTGGATCAAGATTTTTGGTTGGGTGAAGCTTCGGGAAACTCAAACCCTAATTCAGGGTCCTCCCAATGAATCTGAGAAGACTAAAAGGCATTTTTGAAAGGTGAAACTTTGCATATTTGAAATTATGAATATACCAAGCTGATCATCTCCACAAGGTGCATCTTTCTATCCTTTTAGAAAGTTGAAATTCACATTTTGAATTTTTAGGGTTTCTCTGACAGACCCTAATCCGGGACTAGATCCAGTTTTTAGCAAATCAAGTGGTAAGACCTAAATATTTTCTATTTCCATTTGAAGTACTCTTTAAGATGTCTCACCACACCAAGCTTGAAGATAAGCTTGAAGGGGTTGATAACTTCCGAGCATGGAAGTATAGGATTGGGTTAATCCTGGAAGAAAATGAATTGGATACTTAACTAAGTGAAGAGGTCCCTGTTCCAGAGGAAGAAGAGGCTAAGGCCTTGCATAAAAAGAACTTGGTCAAGGAAAAGAGGATCATTGTTGATTCTATCAAAGACCATCTCATTCCACATGTGTCATCCCTAAAGACACCCAAGGAGGTGTTTGATTCCTTGACCAAGCTGTTTGAAGGGAAGAACATAAATCGAAAGATGACTCTGCGGAATCAATTAAAAGGGGTAAAGCTTCAGAATGGAGAGACCATTCAATCCTACTTCTCTAAGGTCTATCAGATCAAGGAACAACTCAAAGCTGTGGATGAAGTAGTGGATAATGGTGAAGTTGTTATGACCACATTGAATGGCCTACCTAGGTCATGGGATTCCTTTATCCAAGGAATCTATGCAAGAAAGAAACTGATCTCCTTCAGTAGACTGTGAGAGGAATGCTCTCAAGAAGAAGCTAGGCTTATGGCCCGAGAAGAAAAGATGGGGAATGAAGATCAAGCTCTCACAGCACATACCAAGAAAGATAAGTTCAAGAAGGAATCATCTCATCACAGAAGACCTTCATACCACCATCACCATAAAGATAAGAAAGATCTCAGATGCTTCACATGCAATGAGAAGGGACACTTTGCTGCAGATTGTCCTAGGAACAAAAAGAATAACAACAACAACTCCAACAACAAGAAGAAGGTCAACAAGAAGAGGTATCATGCTCATGCTGTTGAGGATGATGAGCCTCCCAAGAAGAAGGCTAGAGTAGAAAGTGATGACTCATCTAGTGAAGATGAATATGTTCTAATCTCTGCACTCACAGGTACTATCTCTCATGGATGTAATGATTGGATTATTGACAGTGGGGCTTCCAAACACATGACTGGGTTTAAAGAATCTTTTGTAAACCTATCTGAACATGAGTCACCCCATAAGGTGAAACTTGGGGATGACTACCAATATCCTATCAAAGGAAATGGTGAAGCTTCTTACAACCTAGACTCTGGAAAGTATTTGAAGATGAAAGAGGTTCTATATGTACCTGGGCTCAAGAAGAATCTACTCTCCATATCTGCATTGGATGCAAAAGGCATGAGGGTTGCATTTGTAGATGACCAAGTTCTCATGTGGTCAAAGGGTAAGACCATAGATGATGTAGTAGTAATTGGAGAGCAAGAGGGAGGATTGTACAAATTGAAGGGACAACTTGAACATGCCATGGTACATGAATCAATGGAGCCAAGTGAACTTTGGCATAGAAGGCTTGCACATGTGCTCTATAGAGCACTACCAATTGCAAGTAAAGCTGTAGAAGGTCTTCTTGAAATCAAGACAAAGCATGAAGGTGTCTGCAAAGGATGTGCAAAAGGAAAGAACATTAAGAAGGCATTTCCAAGCAGTGAAAGCAAAGCAAAAGGAATCTTGGAGATTATCCACTCTGATGCATGCGGTCCAATGTCATCCAGTTATCTGAGTGGGTATGTATACTATGTCTCTTTCATTGATGATTTCTCTAGGAAGACTTGGGTTTACTTCTTGAAAAACAAAGATGAAGTGTTTGATAAGTTCAAGGAATTCAAAGCCTTGATGGAAAATCAAACTGACAAGAAGATAAAGACATTCATATCCGACAATGGCGGAGAATTGACTTCAGGTGATTTCAAGAAGCTATGCAGTGATTTAGGTATTAAGAGGGAGTTGACTGCTCCCTACAATCCACAACAGAATGGAGTTGTATAAAGGAAGAATAGAACAATCATGGAAGCAACATGGGCAATGCTGCATGACCAGGATCTTCCTATGCATCTTTGGGCAGAAGCAGCCAGGACAACTGTATATGTGCAGAATAGAACACCTCACAAGATATTGGACAACAAGACACCAGAAGCGGTCTTCTCTGGATCTGAAGTCAGCCATCTCAGAATATTTGGTTGTCCAGTATATACACATGTTCCAAAGGAAAAGAGAACAAAGCTAGATCCTTTAGGAAAGAAGAGCATCTTTGTGGGGTACAATGAAAGCTCGAAAGCTTATAGAATATACTTTCCAGGGTTCAAGAAGATTGATGTCGGCAGGGATGTGACATTTGATGAAAACTCAGCTTTCATCAAGTCAAGAAAGACACCTATTGAAGATCATGAAGAACCAAAGGAAACCAGATTTCAAGACACTACAATATCTGAAGCAATTCCAAATGCAGATCATGAAATAGAAGATCCACAAGAACCTGTAGATCCACCTCGTGAGAAGAACTCTCACAAGAGGAAACCTACATGGGCTAGAGAGCTCATTCAAGATGTAGAAAGGTATGGCATTCCAGAAGAAGAACACAGAGAAAGGAAGAGAACTAGATCACACACCAGTTATGTTGCCTTACTCTGTGACATTATGAACAAAGAACCTTCCCGTTATGAAGAAGCATCGGAAAAGAAAGAATGGAAGGATGCCATGGTCGAGGAGTATCAGTCGATCATGAAGAATGATGTTTGGGATGTAGTCCGAAGACCTGAAGGGAAGTCTATGGTGACTTCCAAGTGGATCTACAAGATCAAGCATGCTGCAGATGGAAGCATAGAGAAATACAAAGCGAGATTTGTAGCTCGTGGCTTCTCCCAGAAAGAAGGGATTGATTATGAAGAGACTTTTTCTCCTGTGGCCAGATACACTTCCATTAGATCGGTACTTGCCCTAGATACAGTGATGAAATGGAAGATACAAAAGATGGATGTCAAGACATATTTCTTGAATGGTGTAGTCGAAGAGGAAGTGTATGTGGAGCAGCCACTTGGTTTTGAGACACATGATAGGGAGTCATATGTGTGCAGGTTGAAGAAAGCCTTGTATGGATTGAAGCAAGATCTTAGGACTTGGTATGGTAGGATATAAAGCTTTCTATCCAGTTTGGGCTTTACTAAGAGTAAAGCGGATTCCAACCTTTACTACAAGGTTGAGGAAGGAAATCCTGTGATACTACTCTTGTATGTGGATGACCTGTTTGTAATAGGTGAGGATAGATTGATTGCCGACACGAAGAGGAAGCTTGCTGTTGAGTTCGAGATGAAGGGATTGCGGATGATGTACTATTTTCTAGGCATGGAGGTGTGGCAGAGTGTAGATGGGATCTTCCTTGGACAAGGGAAGTATGCAGTAGAGATCCTGAAGAGGTTCGGGATGATGGACTGCAAGGCCATGGCCACACCTATGGCATCGAGCCCGAAGCTTCTGTGTGATGCTTCATCTGATCCAGTCGATGTCACTGTGTATCGTCAGATGATTGGGTCCTTGATGTACATGACGAACACAAGACCAGATATTTGCTTTGTGGTGAACACATTGAGCCAGTTCCTAACGGATCCCAGAGGTGTTCACCTGGTTGCTTTAAAGCATATTCTGAGGTACCTGAAGGGTACAATTAACTATGGGATCAAGTATGATGCAAATCAAAAGTTTAACCTGTAGGGTTATGTTGATTCAGACTGGGCAAGCAGTGCTGCAGATAGGAAGAGCACTTCTGGGTGTTGCTTCAGTATGGGCTCAGGTGTGGTCTCTTGGTTTAGCAGGAAATAGTCCTACATAGCACTGAGTACAGCCGAAGCAGAGTATGTTGCGGCTTGTTTGGCCAGTTGTGAGGCAGTATGGCTCAAGTAGCTACTGTCTGAGTTATTTGATATTCCATTAGAGGCTACTGGTATCTTTTGTGACAACCAGAGTTGTGTGAAGATGTTTGAGAACCCGATGTTCCACGACAGGTCGAATCACGTTGAGATCAAATATCAATATATCAGGGATATGGTGCAGAGAAGAGCAGTGAAGCTCTTGTATGTTGCAACGGATGAGCATATTGCAGATGTGTTGACGAAACCACTAGCCAGAGTGAAGTTCGAGTACTTCAGAGAGAGGCTTCGTGTTTTTCAGATTGACGACACTTCAAGGAAGAAGTGATGGACACATTTGATGGAGCCATTCCAAGCATGTTGAGAGGAGGATCCTTCACATGGCTGTGGATGTAAGCATTGGATGATGAGCATCAGGACGATGCTCCAGTTACTGCTATGTATATGCATCATGTTGGATGCTTGTTATGATCAGTTGGATCATGTATATCTATATGCATCATGTTGGATGCTTGTTATGATCAGTTGTATCATGTATATGTATATGCATTATGTTGGATGCTTTTTAGGATCAGTTGGATCATGTATATGTATATGAATCATGTTGTATGCTTGTTATGATCAGGTGGATCATTTATTTGTGTATGTATCAGGTGGATACATTGTATGATCAGGTAGATCATGTATGATGATATGTATCAGGTATGCATCAGGTGGATGCACAGTATGATGATGATGATCATGGATGACGAGATTCAGGATGTTGCTCCAGATGATATGTATCAAGATGATGCTATGATGGTGATCAGGATGATCATGTGTTGATGTACATCAGGATGATGTATGGTGAGTATCAGGATGATACTCTGTGGCCATGGATAGGTTGTGCAGATGAGCATATAAGTAGACCTAGGAGATCTGACAGGTAGAGCCATGTGCTCGTAACATCCTGGGATGCTCTTTCGAGGCATTACTCTGGAAAACATATAAGTAGTCCTGGGTGATTTGACAAATAGAGCTGTGTGCTCGTAACAGCCTGGGATGCTCTTTTGAGGCATTGTCCTATGGAATATAAGTAGACCTGGGAGATCTGATAGGTTGGGCTGTGTGCCCGTAATAAGTCCTTGGATTCTCTTTAAAGGCATTGCCATAACAACATGTAATACGTCTTGGAGATCTGGACAGGTTGTGCTAGTCACGTAAAAGGCCTCAGATGCTCTTTGGATTTCTTGATTGACACTCTTTTAAGGTTTTGTGGTGGGGGGTCACATGTAATATGTCCTAGAGACCCGGACAGGTTGTGCTAGTCACGTAAAAGGCCTCAGATGCTCTTTAGAGTTCTTGCTATGCTAGACACTCTTTTAAGGTTTTGTGATAGTCACATGTAAGTGGACTTGGGAGATCTTTCTGGTCATGCTTCGGCACATAAATGGTCCTGGGATACTCTTTTGAGGCATTGTGATGCACGTAATAAGTCCTGATGATTCCATAGTATGGCCAGTGATGATGAAGACCTGTAGGTGGTGGGCCTACATCCAGTATGAAAAAGTACTAGCTCTATAGAACTTCCTATGATGAGTAGACCAGACATTGATTGAGATAGCAGCAGCAGTGACGATGACGATGACGATGATCCAGAGAAGAAGACTTGTGCTAGTAGATATGTGTCGAGAAATACCTTCCTAGTTAAGAGGGAGTGTTGATGTATATGTAACTTCGGAATGCATTTCACCTATGTATATTGTACTCCTATAGAGAGTGTATTATTCCTCTATACGGAAGTGTCGTCATTTGTATTGGCAAGTGTCGTAACTTGTTGTGATGGGTTATTAGATCACCGAGTGTGGGGTTAGCCCTGATTAGTTTTACCATGGGTTATTAGACTGAGTTAGACAAGTCAGACCTGTTAGGTTATTGGGCAGGACAGGACAAGTATAAATAGAGATCGGGATATCTCTATTTGATCATCTCATTACTCGCTCTTACATCACTCGGAAAGTGGCGCATTAGTTGAGGAGGAGGAGTAGATGCTAGTATAAGACTATCTCTTGTACTTTGGTTGTATCATTTCTCTCTCTATCTCTGAGGAAGTTGTGGGGTTTTTCACCTTTATAGTTTTCCCCAGTGAAAATCTATGTGTCTATTGTCTCATGTGATTGCTTGGTGTGATTGATATGCATTGTTATGATTGATATGCTGCACATGTTATTCTCTTAGTAAAGATCCTAGAGTATTGTGAATTAATGCTCAAAAATTAACATTAGAGTTGCATCACACCTAGGACTGGAGATCAAGCAAGCTTGAATGGAAACAATGTATCAAATCCAGGAATTTTGTGGAAAACTCAAGCTTCTAGAGTGGATTGGAGTGTATTTTTTGCTTTGCATGCACATGAGCGAATGCACATGATATTTTGCATGCCAAAACTTCAGTAATTTTGAGCAAATTCACTCAATTCTTCATGTAGAACACCTGTAGGAGAGAGATATTGTCCCTGCAATGGCTCTGATACCATGTAAAATTTGTCACAACAGATCTATTGAACAAGAATATCAATCACAATGATGTAAAACAAATTGGATTAAAAACTGTGCAAGAGAGATGCATCAGTGCTCTATAATCCAGAATAGTAGAATTACAATACAATACTGTCACAATGAATGAGCAATTCGAATTAACCAAGGAGGTCATTCGAATATCTGCATGGTGTAGATTGGCTCCAACTAGGAGTCCTCATCATCAATCAGTGGTGGTCATTAATGCACAAGTAACTGTCAAACAGGTGTCAAATTGAGTCTAACTGGGTCTAACTGAGTGTAATAAGTGTAACTGATGGTAAGTGGCACTAATCTAGGGATGGAGGATCAGTGGAGGGCACATGAGGGGTCAACTGCACTCAAAATAGGTATTCAAGGCTCATCAGAGGTCAATCATAGTGGTAACAATAGTTAGGAGTCAATTTAGCCTCAAATCAAGGAAAGACAACTAACTAACTGAAGTGAAACTGACAGGTAGGTGAGAAAAGGCATCCTTCTGCAGGGAAGGTGAGAAGTGGGCGCCTCCCTGTCTAGGAGGGATAAATTAGAGTGGAAAGTAGCTCCCGAGTGTTGGAATACTAGGGACTAGGTGCTGGAGGCATCATACTGGTGACTGGGCAGCATGCGGGTGCATGCAATGCATGCAGAATGTATGCAAAATGCAAAATGCATGGAAAGTACAAAAGTGAATGATGAGATATCCTAACAATGTGCAACGTTGGGATCTGACACTCGATGGGGAGCATAGATTCAACACCGTGAAAAAAATGAAAAGGGGTAAAACCGGTGGCGGTCTTAGTGGATGTACGGTAAGCCCATAGTGCGGGGAAAATCATATGAGTCCAGTTGGACTTATGTCGGTCAACAATGCGTTGGAGGATTGTCTTCAAAATTTTGTTAATGGCATCGACTTGGCCATTTCCTTGGGGGTAGTAGGAAGAGGCATATTGATGTTTGAATTTGAGGATATTTGACAACTCTCGCCAGATGGAGTCTTCAAAATGTGAGCCATGGTTGGAGACGAGTTGCTTAGGGACTCCAAAACGAGTGATGACGTGGTTAAAAAAGAAGCGGGTTGTAGTTTCTGCTTTGCAGTTGAAGGTAGGCATGGCTTCGACCCATTTGGTAAGGTATTCAACAGCCGAAACAATGTATTTATGGCCGCCGAAGGAGGGAGGATTACATTCCATGAATTCGATGGCCCATTTGCAAAAAGGACCAATAGTGACGATCGGATGAAGGGGGGTGGGGGGTGTCCTTGCCTTGGGGGAAAAGAGTTGGCAGTTGCGGCAGTGTTTGACTGCTATGATGCAATCAGTAAATAGTGTGGGCCAAAAATACCCTGCGTAGATCACCTTTTGGGCAGTGGCCATTCCAGAGAAATGGTCGCCGCAGGCACCGCTATGACAGTCGTTGAGAACTTGTTCTACTTCTTCTCGTGTGAGGCAACGTCGTAAGATGGTGTCGACACCGCGTTGATATAGGACATCGGCTAGGAGGAGATAAAAAGAAGCATGGTGACGGATGTGATGATGTCCATCACGGTCGATATCGGGTCGAAACTTTTGTGTGCGGAGGTAAACCAAGATGTCATCATACCAGGGGTCGTCTGACCAAATGATAAACAAATGGTCGTTAGTTAAACTAGTAGTGAATGAGGGTGACAACGATAGGGATGGTAAATCTGTCATGAGTTGTGCAAGCGCAAGGGCTTTAACACTCTTGGGGGTTGTGAATGTCAATTCGTATTCTTGTAGGATAATGACCCATTTAGTGACGCGGCCTTGAAGAAGGAGACGATTCAAGAGATAGACCATGGGGTTGGAGTCTGCGACAACTATAGTGTGACTCATAAGGATGTAGTGTCGCAACTGTTGCATGGAAAAGACGACAGCGAGGGCCATCTTCTCCTCAGATGGGCAACGTAACGGTTGGCCTGACATGGTCTGGATCACATAATAAATGACATGCTCTTGACGACCAGAGTCTTCTTGAACAAGAACCCACGAAACGACATAGTGTGATGCCGAAACGTAAAGGATGAAGTCTTTTGAGAAATTAGGAGGGGAGATCAATTGGGAATGTGTGAGAGCTTTCTTAAGGTCCTCGAAAGCACCTTGTGCTTGGTCATCACAAACAAAAGGGATGTGGGTACGGAGCAAACGAAGGAAACCATGAACTGTCGTGGCATAATTAGGGATGAAATGCCGGAGGAAATTGTCCTTCCCCTTAAGGCTCTGTAGCTGTCGGACCGTACGTGGTGATGGGAGGTCTAGGATGGCTTGGACTTTTAATGGATCTACTACAATTCCTTCCTGTGAAATGATAAAACCTAACAACCGTCCTGCCGAAATGCAAAATACACACTTGAGTGGGTTCAAGCATATTTGATACTTGTGACAATGCAGAAAGACTTGTTGGAGGTCATTCAGATGGTCGGACCATTTCTTGGATCGAGATGTGAGGTATTTGAGCTAGACCAAGACAATGTTAACCAAGTCGTGAAAACAATAGGTCATGGGCTGCTGGAAGGTGGCACCAGCATTTTTGAGACTGAAAGGCATCACATGATAGGAAAAGGTGCCCCATGGTATGGTGAAGGCAGTCTTGTACTGATCTTCTTTGTGAATCTGAATTTGATTATACCTGGAGAAACCATCCATGAAAGATAGTGTCTCGTGCCCCGCACATGCATCGATGAGTTGTTCGATAAATGGTGTGGGGAAGTTTTCTTTGGGACAAGCTTGGTTTAAGTTGCGAAAATTGGTATAGACACGAATGGTGCCCTGCTTCTTATTGACTGGTACTAGGTTGGAAACCCAGGTGGTATAAGCAATGGGGTAAATGAACCCAGCTGCACGAAGCTTCTCAATTTTGACTTTGACAGAGGGAAGCTTAGATGGGTGGATGGGGCATTGTTTTTGGCGAACGGGTGGTACGTCACAATAGCAGGGTCAAGACAAGGCATCTCAGTGTAGGACCAGGAAAAGACGCCATGAAACTCTTGGAAGAGCTTCTTATATGCTTGAGCCTCATCGTTAGTGCATGATGCGCTTAAGGAAATGCGTTCGGGTACTCCGGTCGTGGTGGAGATGTTGACTTGTATGGTGGGTGAAATATTGGACATGTTTCCTTCCTCAAAGGCATCAGGAGCTTGGATGGGATATTTAAACCAATCAACCTTGGTCGGAAGGAAATCTTTGGACTCAACAGATAACTGGGTTGCCATGTAGGTGGTAGAATCTTCAGGGATTAAATATGATCAATGTTGCATATCATCCCAGGGGTAGTCATTTGTGGTGAGTGCCTCGAGGATCTCTTCATCAGTCGATTGGGGCGCATTGGTGGTGGAAATCATATAAATTGTAGTGATCTCTCCTAGGGGAGGGGATTCTGGGGGGTGAATCTCCTCGATAGTGGTGACACATGTCTCAAGGTAATCATTGGTTAACTCGTGCAGGACCATTCTGTACTTAGGGAGATCTGGGAAGTGATGTGAGTAATGGTCGTAAATATCGCACATCGCGCAAGGGTGGTTGGTACATAGCGATTTATCACGGGGCTTAGGGATAGGGTCAATTTTGATGACCGAGATGTTTGGATCATCCTCTAATTTTTGCATGTGCTCCTGAAGTGCGGGTAGGTGCAGACATTGATGGGTAGCATGGACCAAATCCTCACACAAAGAGAATTTGAGGGGAGCGTGAAATGGTGGAGTATTCTTTGCTGGATTTGGTGCAGGTGGGGCGGTGTAGGTTTGTGGGCCCTTGCCCCTAGTGTGGCAGGGTGGAGGGGGTGCATTACTTGATGTTGATGCAGTTTCCACCCCTCGAAGTGGGCGGTTCGTCACAGTAATAGATTGAACAGGTTGTAAAATGACGTTTGGTGTCATGGGAGGAGTTGGGGCGGGAAGGTACCACACAGGTAGTCCTAACGTTAACCCGAGAAGATTTAGCGTAGCCATTACTGGGATGTTGATGGATCCTGAAGGGGGGAAAAGGAATGAGATAGTGTGGATAGGTGTGGTTCCGACATGACTAGGCACTAAGGGTGGTTGCGGTAGTAAAGGGGGCTGTTGGTTCGGTGCGTGTGTATTATGTGAGAGGGTGCACAAATCATATATCCTGGTTGTTTGTAAAGGGGGTGGAATGGATTGGAAAGTGGAAGTCATGGGTGTATCTGAGTATATCCCAGGTCTGACTATGGATACCAACGATGTAGGTGCGTTATGAATGGTTTGTTCAATCATGGGGAGAACATTTTCGGGCGAGGCGGGGGTGTTAGGATCGTAGTACGTGTTACACCTAAAATCTTACCATCATGAGATTCATTACTACCATGGATATGCATTGTGTTGGTCGGCAGCCATGTTATACATCATATGAGACTATGTAATTAGAGTCATCTATACTACAGCAGCGTCCTTCGTCCGACAATCCATTGCCATTCATTTCTATCAAAGCATTTCACCTGTTCAATTTTCAACAGCTTCATGATTTGGGGGGCATTCTGTTACACCTAAAATCCTACCATCATGAGATTCAGTGTATACACCCCTAAAGTCTCATTGGCTAATTCATCAACATGGAAGAGATACCATTGCATTCATGCTAGGTTTTGAGAGGTTGTTGCAGGCTACACTCATGCAACCTATGACGTCGCATCTTTCTCTCTTTCAGGGTGCGATGATGTCAGTTAATGGGAAAAAATAGCTTCTTCGAGCTCATTCTCGAAGCCTGCTGACTTGGATCCTTATCCCTGACCTCTTGGGAGAGCTGGTACTCGGTTCCTAACCTCTTGGGAGGATCCCCTAACTCTATCGTACCATATCTCAACCTATCCTATCCATACCCTATCCACTTAGTCCTATATAAGTGAAGCTCTACCCCTCTCCAAAGGGAGGAAGTTTATAGTGTCTACATGCTGGTGAAATCATCATTGAGAGATCTCTACTCATCCATTGAGAGAGTCATACTTCCATTGGTATTCTGTGACACCGTCGCACTTCTTGCATTGCTGAACTGCGACATCGCATTGTGTACAAGCACAGACTGTGTCAATCTGTCGAAGTTTCCATACAAGCACCCTTTCTCCTTTCTGTTTTTGAGTGTTGGTTTGAATGAAAACTCTCTCTGTACTACAAGATCCAGTCAGAGATTCCTTTTTTCTTTGTGTGATTGAGTTGTTTGGTTTTGTTTGGAGTTGGTTTGGGTTCCATCTCGGACAAGTATGGGATTTGGTAGTGGTGGACACTTTCGTCTCCCCCACCTACATCCACTCACCCTTTCATTCCCTCAGGTCTCCTCTCCAGATCTGATCATTTGTATTGGATCGGTTTCCAGACCTAATTTGCGTTCATTCGTTGAGCTTTGCTTGATTTAGTGTTGCTTGTTACTGTTTGAGTTTGAGTGTTTGTGTGTATCTTCAGACCATTGAGTGCTTGCTTTCTATTGAGATTTTCTGAGTTGTTGGAGTGCTGCAAGTAATCTTTTTCAGTTCAATATTTATGTTTAAGAGCATCGCTGTTATCAAATTGTTATTTTGATGCATCCAATGAAAGATCAAAAGTACTTTATTTCCGTCATTTTTCAAGATCATATGAAGAATTGGACATGCATTGGAATGTCTCATTTGTAGATCGTTTGGAAAAGTTGAAAGAAAACTGCATTATTTGTGTTTTTAATGAACTATGAGTTGATCATTTTCTTGAAAAATGCGAATAAATATCAAGTTTTGCAAAAGCAGTTCCATGCTCGGAAAGTTAATTGTATTTTTTTATTTTTATGCTTTTAGGCCATCATAGTGAAAGTGAAAAGCTTGCATACTCTGCTTAGAAATTCTCTCTTTTCATCACTTAGCATAATTTTTGTTTTGAAAAGACAAAAGAAAAAGAAAAAACATGCTTTGATTTGGCTTAGTAGTGTTGTGTCAAAAAAAAATTGTGTTTCGTTGAAAAATAAAAGAATGCTTCATTGTCATTTTTCGTAGATTTGAGATTGTGTTACATTGCATTGTTTTGGTAAAATTGTTGGAAAGAAAAAGAAAAATTCTCCTTCCCATACATAGAATTCATTAAAAGAAAAGTGTATCTTTTTGCATGTAGTTAGGGCCTGCATTATGTTTACGATTATGTATTCACCTCATGCATTCACCTAACCGTCCAGATAAAATTAACGGTAGAACTAGGGTAAAATTTTTAGTAACTTGTGTGTAAGTTAGAGACGTGTTCCAACATCGTTAAGCGTGGCAGCTGTCAAAATTTGTTAGCACTGTATCTCGGGGGTATTGTAGTCTTCCAAGTACTTATCAGTATATCTAGCTCTTTCACGTACCCACCAAGTACCACATGTACTTGGCGCATATCGAAAGGTGTTTCATGTACTCAGTAGTATATTGGAAGGTCTCTTACCGAACGGTTGTGCATTAGATAGCACCAAGACAAAATTGAGCTCCCACGTACATTGCGTATATCGAGAGACACCCTTAGGATTCCTGAAACCAACTAAGTTAACCTTTTGGCCGTCTCGGCGGACCAATACACCGAGAACAACACTCGGGGAAATTACTACGCACGTACAGTCCAGGTAATCGGGTATTCAGGCAAGGGTACTGTCCCAATCCTCCTTGTCGCATTTTACTGTTGGACCCTGTGGTATATAGCGATTTGTGAAGCCTTGACAATCCTGTGAGGTTCCAAACCTGTGAATCCACTCTTATAACATAAGTTTGCTTGTGGCCTTAGTTTGTGTAAGGTTTTGTCAACTCTTCTTTTCTTTTTTGTAGCTTGCCTTAGGAGAAACTTTTTGTTTCAGTCACTTTGGCTGAATTTCCTTGGAGAAGGTCTGGCAGGATTTAGAGTTTTCCACCCGAATATCCCCTTAACCAGGAGGTAATTTCGAAGGTAAGGATGGATCCACAAGCCAGGGTTGGGTCACATGAACTGGAAAAACCCACTTTGAATGTTGGAGGACTATTCTTTCCTCATACGCCTCCAGATTCACCTACCTCTCACCCCCTGCAGGGTGAAGAAGCACAAATCCCCACTTCACAAGACTTACCTCCCCTTTCGGCGGGGAGCCTGGATCGTTGGAATGGATAAATCAACCCCAAGATGACCCAAAAACAACTGTTGGTCCTTCAGTAACTTATTGGACATCTTCTCCAGGCCACCAAATGGGCCATTTTTCCATCGCATCCCCACCCAGTTGGGCTAGTCCTGACGACCGCTTAGCACCTTATCGTGAGAAATTGGCTCATTTATGTGTTATGGGTGAGGAGTTTCAAATTCGAAACTTTCAACTAAGGTTCGATGACTGACCAATCCTAGGTCGCTCTTTATCTTTCGAGTCATCGGAATCATCCACGCAACACATGGCCACTACTAAAACTGGTCAACCATCCATTCCTGCACATACATCTCCTAGACAGGAGACTAGTTCAGTACCCCTGACAACCCAACCTATTGAACAACAGTAGTCCAACACACCTGTGGTCACCACGGTGACGTTACCTGCTCCTCCCCCACCCCAAACTTCGAGGGGAGGATACTCTTTATCCCCTACCTTTTTTCCGAGTAACGTCAATCCTACTGTGAATAATCAACAACCAATGTTGGGTCAACCTTTACTTAGTGGTCAGCAAGTTGTTGCTGGAGGGAAAGCCCCATCTCTTAACCATAATATTGCAACAAGAGTTCCCATCGGGCCTTCCATTGGAAATTTCGTACCTCCCAGACCTTCCACTACGGGACTATCTCATGTTGGGGCACCGTCCAACGTAATTCAACCTCCATCGATTCAAGCGTATCCAGGTCATCCTAACCCTGTGTCGGATCAACTTAATCCCGAAAATGCACTTTAAGGGGTACCTTACCCCATAAATCCTTACACTCTATGGGGACAACAAAATGTTTTACAACATGGACCCCCACTTACAGTCTCTCAAGTCCATCCACCCCCGTTTGGTCCACCCCCACCTCCCGTTGAAGGTAGCGGGCCCCCACATAACTCTAGAGGAGGCAGACCTCTACCTTCTGGCGGAAGACCACTTCATTTCGGTCATCATGGCCCACCCCCCCTGGTAGGGGCGGTGGAGGACCACCACCCCCTCCTGGCGGTGGTGGTGGTGGAGGACCATCCCATCTAGGTGGTGGTGGTGGAGGACCTTCTCATCTTGGTGGTGGTGGTGGTGGACCACCACCCTACTATGGTGGAGGTGCCGGAGGAGGCTCTTACCCTCCCGACGGTGGCGATGGCCCACCACCCCCTCCCAGCGGAGGCAGTGGAGGCCCGTCCTATTCCAGTGGTGGTAGGAGACCACCACCTCCTCCCGCTGGAGGCAGTGGCGGTCCATCCTACCTTGGCGGTGGTGGCGGACCCCCACCATTCGAAGGTGGCCCACCCCTCCCGGCGGCGGAGGAGGGACCCCACCTTATGGTAATGGACCACCTTACTATGGCAGTGGACCTACATTTGGTCCGGGTGGCCCATACCCCTATGGTCAGTTGATACAAGGTCCCGTTGGTCCTTACACGCCTTATCCGTACTATTAGTACTCGCATCCTAATCCGCAGCTGCCCTTTTTGGCTACTTTGGATCTACCTAACCTATCTCACTTGACCAATGACCCCATTTACCACAGAACTAATTGGCCACCCATTCTGGTGAAACTTTCATCAGATATCCCAAAATTTGATGGTAAGCCGGGTGAGGATCCTAAAAACAATGTGATGACATACCACCTATGGTGTTCATCCAACTCCTTGATGGACGACTCAATCCGTCTTCGGTTATTCCAACGGAATCTCACTAGTTTGGCTTCCAATTGGTATATTGAATTACCACCTCATTCTTTTCCCAATTTTGGTTCTCTTGCTATGAAGTTTTTGACTCACTTCCAGCTTCCTATATGGTACGAGACTGGTACAGAGCTTTTAACCTCGCTCCTTCAAAATACCGCTACTCATATATCAGATCATATACATGAGTGGCGGAGGAGACGACGTCTCATTAAGGCCCCCATTCCAAACCAACTCCTAGTAGACTAGTTTACGAAGTCTCTCATTCCTACCATAGTACGGGATGTTTCCATGGGTGGCGCTGTCACTAAAGAACAAGCCATCGCTCGTGCCCATTTACTAGACTTAGTCTATGCTCAATCTGGCACATTGTTTGATATTCTTCCTAACGTGCCCCGCAACACTTACGACCCAATGAAACCACCCAAGGGACCCCAAGCCGATGGCATCATTGGATCCCTTCACACCCAGCCTCCCTCTCAAACTGTTGGTTCGTCGAACCCCCAGGGTTCTTCCCCATATCCAACACAGGCTGGTCACGGCACCACCAAATCATCCACTCTTGTTGTCACCGAAGAAGTGAATTCTGTTTCGTCAGTTTCACCTCAAAAGTCTGGTGGTAAGAAGAAGAACAAGGGGAATGTGAAAATCCTCACAGCAGATCTAAGAGATGATGTATACCTCACAAGAGAATGATTATGATCAAGCAAGAAAATAGAAGAAGAGTGGTCAATGCAGTATAATGAGCAACAAAATAATATGGTACAGTAGAACTCAGATAGAAGCAATAATACTTCACACACACTAGTTAATTATTCACATTATTAACAAATAAATAGTACAAAGCATGAGGAATTCGAATGCCTAAGGTGGAAATTCGGCTTAGCCTTCATGGAGTGATCAAAAGATCACTAGAGTGTCATCGGAGCACAACTAGTATCATCGGAGCACAACTGGAAGTCTTCATCATCATCAGTGGAGTCATCAATGCTCAAGTAACTGTCAACCATCAGTCAAACTGAGTCTGGTAGGTGTAACTGAGTTTAACTGACTGTAACTGAGTGTAACTAAGTGTAACTAAGTGTAACTGAGTGTAACTGCGTATAAACTGAAGACAACTGGACTGGTAGGTGAAGGTGGGCGATTTGCTTCCTAAAATCAAGGAAGAATGGTGCATTAAGCAACTGGAGGGCTAAAACTGAATAGTGAGAATCTCTTGGGGGCTGGCTAACTGAGGGCTAGGTGCTAGACTAATGACTAGGATGCATGCAAAATGCATGCAAACCCTAGAATGCATGCAAACCCTAAAAGTGCATACATGACTGAAAATGTAAATGATCAAAATACTGGTGGGACTAGGATGGAGTATAGGAATATCCTAACACCCCCCCTTAATCCATCCTGGGCCCTGGTAACTAAGACCAAAGGTCACCCAATACAATGAATAATAACAGTCAATAAACCAAGGAAGTGGGAAAATTTCATGGGAAACATACCCCCTCCTCAAAAACAGATTGTAAGGCACACACAAAAATAAATGCTCCAAACTCAAGCAGGTGTGATGCTTGGTCATATGTCTGGAGGTATCTTCTTCTTGGGAAGAAGTGGATCATGCTCAAAAAACATGTGCTTGTACTTGCTCTTCAGATCGATTGTGATGAGAACAAATCCAAAAGTATGAGGATGATCCTTGAACCTGTGATTCGAATCAGCTGAGGTAGGATCAAAATCATGAATATGTAGATAGTCTATTGTCTTCTCCTTCGAACCATCATGGGTGAGATTATGCCAAAAAGAACCATCAAATAATAATTGCTTGAAATCCAAATCAGATTTAAGACTTGAAGAATAGTTTCTTGAGATCTCCTTTGAACCAGCAGGGGTGAGATCAAAACTATCATATGCATGAGAAATTATCTCAAGCAGGTGGCAATGGCCATATTCTTCAATAACCTTTTGAAAGCATGAATTAATGATCATATAGTAGTAAATAAGAGATGATTGCTTGAGAGGAGCGAATGCATTACCTCCAGTAGCTAATTTTACCTCCGAAATAATCATGTGATCATGATGCAAACCAATAGACTCTGGTACAAGAGAGGATTTAGGACCTTCTGCAATATCTAGAGTGTGAGCTAGCACATAAAGAGAAGAAAGTTGGAGCATGAGTGGAGAATCTGCAAGTTCTTTGTCAACAACTTCAATATGAGATGATACTGGTTCATGATCTGAGAGACCATCAAGGGGAGTGAATGCATCACTTTGCTTGCTTTTGAAGGGGTTTGGACCAATCCCTTCATTCTTTCTGCCAAATTTTTCGTCCAGGTGAGCCCATAACTCTTTTGGAGTCCATAACTCTATTGGAGTTTCAACACCATCACGGTATTGGAAATGAAATCTCAGGTATTTAGGCAAAGAAAGCATCATTCTTCCTAAGGCCATGTCACCTTTATTCAACCAGTCAATATTCTCTTCAGAGGATTCGAACTCTCTTTCAAAATAACAATCAAAGAGATCATGGCTCTTCAAATATGCTATCATTCTTGGTTTCCATTCATCATAGTTGAATGGAGAAAGAGGAGTAATTCCTGATCGATACATAGAAGTTGTAGAAGACCTGCAAAAACAATATAGAATAACTACAACAGCTACTGCTGTAAAATGCAGATTCTGCTGCAACTGCTGCACTCGAAATCTTGGTAATAACCTGCAAAAAACTCTCAATAATGGAGATAAACAATACTCTCAACATGCTCTGATACCATGTGAAAATCCTCACAGCAGATCTAAGAGATGATGTATACCTCACAAGTGAATGATTATGATTAAGCAAGAAAATAGAAGAAGAGTGGTCAATGCAGTATAATGAGCAAAAGAATAATATGGTACAGTAGAACTCCGATAGAAGCAATAATACTTCACACACACTAGTTAATTAATCACAATATGGACAAATAAATAGTACAAATCATGAGGAATTTGAATGCCTAAGGTGGCAATTCGAATTAGCCTTCATGGAGTAATCAAAAGATCACTGGAGTGTCATCAGAGCACAACTGGAAGTCTTCATCATCATTAGTGGTGTCATCAATGCTCAAGTAACTGTCAACCATCAGTCAAACTGAGTCTGGTAGGTGTAACTGAGTGTAACTGACTGTAACTAAGTGTAACCAAGTGTAACTGAGTGTAACTGACTATAACTGACTATAACTGAGTGTAACTGAGTATAAACTGAAGACAACTGGACTGGTAGGTGAAGGTGGGCGAGTTGCTTCCTAAAATCAAGGAAGAAGGGTGCATTAAGCAACTGGAGGGCTAAAACTGAATAGTGAGAAGCTTATGGGGGCTGTCTAACTGAGGGCTAGGTGCTAGACTGATGGCTGGGATGCATGCAAACCCTAGAATGCATGCAAACCCTACAAGTGCATGCATGACTGTAAATGTAAATGATCAAAATACTCGTGGGACTAGGATGGAGTATAGGAATATCCTAACAAGGAAACCTAAGAAATATTCCAC